>JAPTMU010000175.1:265000-471733 GCA_028583405.1 Pogonophryne albipinna
AGTATTTCCCCAACACACTGTTTCTCTTCATCATCTGATCCTGTGTTTATTCTGCAGGAGGAAGCTGACCGGAGAGGAGACACTGACTGGGTGTGGGACTGGTCCAGTAGACCTGAAAATATGGCACCAAAGTAAGAGCAGCTGTGTTAAAGTCACAACATTTGACTTTCAGTAAGAACATTTGATGTATGCATGTTTTGACGGCATGTTCCAAGCTGTGTACGGATTCTTTGTAAGTGTTGAGATACACATCTCCTCAAACTGCCACACTTGATCTTCTGCAGTAACATATTTAACAGGTAGTTACTGTAAACTTGGGACTCTCAGTGCTCAGTCCTGTCCCCTGTGTTCTCATTAACTGTTTATCATTTCCTTTCTATCCTCGTTGTTTCTGCAGAGAGTTTGTGTTTCAGCACCCGAAGCAGCAGGGCTCCTTCAGCGTGAGGAAGACGGAGGTGATGAAGAGAGGAATCTTCTACTACGACGTCCTCCTCATCCTCATTCCCTCCCTGCTGGCTTCACACCTGCTCACACTGGGAGTCGGGTGAGACATGCACTCACTGACATTAAAGGTCCCCTATCATACTGTTTTTCATCAATATATCACAGGTCTCAGATATATCCAGAGCCTGTCTCTGATTGGCTGAAACACCAAACAGATCATTGCAGCATTACCCATAATCCCCTCTGTTTCAGCCCTGTTTCCAAAGTGCTGATTCTCTGTCTGTTACTTTAGATGAAAATAAGGAGCCCCTCCCCACGCCCCTCTGAGAGACATTTGGTTACAAAGAACTCAGTGGTGCTCTAGGAGGAGATTCAGGTGATAAGGGGGGGGTGGGGGGGGGGGGTTACCTTGGTTGCTGATTGGCTAATGGTTACACAAGACAAAACATCGTTATGACATCACAAAGTGGCCAAAGTCTGATCAGCTCATTTTCAGACAGGTTTTTATATGTTGATGTAGAAGAGACATGAAGAAGAGGGGACACATGTTGATGTAGAAGAGACATGAAGAAGAGGGGACACATGTTGATGTAGAAGAGACATGAAGAAGAGGGGACACGTGTTGATGTAGAAGAGACATGGAGAAGAGGGGACACATGTTGATGTAGAAGAGACATGAAGAAGAGGGGACACGTGTTGATGTAGAAGAGACATGGAGAAGAGTGGACACATGTTGATGTAGAAGAGACATGAAGAAGAGGGGACACGTGTTGATGTAGAAGAGACATGAAGAAGAGGGGACACATGTTGATGTAGAAGAGACATGAAGAAGAGGGGACACGTGTTGATGTAGAAGAGACATGAAGAAGAGGGGACACGTGTTGATGTAGAAGAGACATGAAGAAGAGGGGACACATGTTGATGAAGAAGAGACATGAAGAAGAGGGGACACATGTTGATGTAGAAGAGACATGAAGAAGAGGGGACACATGTTGATGTAGAAGAGACATGGAGAAGAGGGGACACATGTTGATGTAGGAGAGACCTGAAGAAGAGGGGACACATGTTGATGTAGAAGAGACATGAAGAAGAGGGGACACATGTTGATGTAGAAGAGACATGAAGAAGAGGGGACACATGTTGATGTAGAAGAGACATGAAGAAGAGGGGACACATGTTGATGTAGAAGAGACATGAAGAAGAGGGGACATATGTTGATGTAGAAGAGACATGAAGAAGAGGGGACACGTGTTGATGTAGAAGAGACATGAAGAAGAGGGGACACATGTTGATGTAGGAGAGACCTGAAGAAGAGGTGACACATGTTGATGTAGAAGAGACATGAAGAAGAGGGGACACGTGTTGATGTAGAAGAGACATGAAGAAGAGGGGACATATGTTGATGTAGAAGAGGGGACATATGTTGATGTAGTCCGATACAGTTTGCAGACTCTGTTCTCCCTGCATCCATCGCAGTCATTTCACATGAAAGAAATGTAGTTGGATGCAAGAAGATCTACAAACTCTTTCAGCTTAGATTTCTCTGGACTGAAGCGCCATCTCATGGTTAAATCCTGTAATTGAACAAATGGGGAAATTTGGCAACGCCCTCTTAGCAATTTGGCAACGCCCCCGGCCCCAGCCACTGGGATCCGCTGGGTTTTCGGTTGGAATCCGCTGGGTGGAGTCCTATCTGGAGTGCTACATCTGTATGAGGCACAAGCTATAAAGACGCCACTCAACAACACAACATGTATGTTCCCACAAATTAAACCTCAATTTCAAACACACACAAATTGTAAAAATGGACAAGAGTTTCGCTCATTTGATGCAACAGCACTTTTGGCTCATTAGAAGCGAATATACCTGCAGGTTTGTTGACTTTCTGCTTTCATTATGTGTCACTTTGGAAAGAAGCATCAGTAATGTAATACATTTACCATCAACACTGATTGAACATCCCTATGAAAAGGTGGAATTAGCTTACCTGCAAACATGTGGAAATCCTCAGCTTCACAGGCCTATAGGGCGACTGCGGCTGCGAGGGGTTGCGGTCGTCTTTCGACCAGAAGGTTGTGGGTTCGATCCCAGCCCGTGTCAATGTATCCTTGGGCAAGACACTTAACCCTGAGTTGCTCCCGATGGTGTGTGTGAATGGGTGTGAATGTTAGGTCCTAGTAAGTATGAATGGGTGTGAATTGGTGAATGATATGTAAACTGCTTTGAGGGGTCTTAAATGTCCCATGTCATGCTTTTCTGGTTATTACCCGTCCCCTTGTTGTTATGAAGGTTTTTCTGCATGTAAACGGTCTGCAGAGTCACAAACCCTCAAAGTGCACCCTGTAGGGAGTAAAGCTCTAACACAGAAAAGACCTCCCCAAAACGCCTCGTTGGAGATCTCTCATGTTATTCCTGGGCATTGTGACGTCTGAATACCCAGCAGCCACGCCCAGAGCTATGACCAGGCTGATTGGTCCAAATTGACCAATCCACGGACTTCCTCACACACTCAGTGCAGGCAGCTCTGCTGATCTCTCCTCCCTGGCTGCAGGCTGATAACAGACAGTTGGGATCGCAGCGAAATTCTCTCTGCAGACCCATTCTCACAGCGTTTATCAACCTTTTTCTTACTCAGTATCAAGCCACACTTATTGTTTTTACTTCGGCTGTGACTTTGTGTGCTCAGGGTGAGTTTGGCTGTGTTTCGCTGTGTATCGCTAAACAAGGAAATCACACCTCCACGGAGCTCAGCGCGATTCACAACGTCCCGACCAATCGGAGCACACTGGGCTCACAGGGAGGGGGGGGGCTGGAGCTATTGGAGCTACAACGAGCCGTTAAAGGCAGAGAGTGACATTCAGTGAATACACGTAGTTTACAGAGATGCTGTTTGAGAAACCAATGTTTGTTTAGAACATTGCACAATATAAATCTATTCTAGTAGACCTCAACAATGGAATTATGATCAGGGGATATGGCCATGACATGGGACCTTTAAAGACTGGATAAAGTGCTATATAAGTACAGTCCATTTACCATTTGCCTGCTAAAGCTAGCTATAGATGCTAAGCTACTATTGCTGTTTGGGGCAAATTATGATTTATTGCTTTCTTTTTTTAGGATCTACATAGGAAAGAGATTGGCTGCATCTACAACCAGCACGCTGTGACGTTGGCTGTAACCCCGAATCCCCCCGAATCCCCCTCTTTGTTAACAGTGTGGCTATGAGGTCAGACTGTTAGCGCACTACTTTGCCTCCTTCCTTCTTCTTCCTTCCTCCTTCCTTCTTCTTCCTTCCTCCTTCTTCTTCCTTCCTCCTTCTTCTTCGTCACGGGGAAACCTTTAGGACCTCTGAACCTCCGTCTCTCCGTCCATCTGTTGGCGAGCAACTCTGACCTGAGCCGGGAAACATTAATCAGAGAGTTACAACCCTTTGATAGGAGGAGATGAAAACGGCTTCTCGACTGAAATGAGAAATATAATATGTGCTAGCTTTACCGCCCCAACCTTTGACAAAGCTGAATGTGTGTCATTTGTCTAAAGTAATGACCCTCTGTAACACTGAGCTGCTGGAGGGGCTTTTTCTGTGTGCAATGTAGAGCGTTTTAGTTGGCTGAGTGAATGTAGGATCGACTCTAGTTGTGCTTTTTGTTTCGTAAAGTTATTAAATGTTCGACCTCCAACAAAGACAATCCTAACCCCATTAAAGTTCACTCCTCAAAACCTTTAATGTGACTCCTGAGCCTTTTATTCTTCCCTTCTCGTCTCAACCTGTTTGATGAGAATAAATGCAGGGAACAAAGATTTCCTGAACAAAACTCGGCCCAATTGTGCTTTTGGGGGGTGTTCCCTCTCCTGTAGTGTGTTATACGGGTTTGTGTGCATGTAAATGGTCTGCAAAGGATAAAATCCCAAAGTTTAGGAATACAGTGACATCAATCGCGCTCCTGAGAGCTTTTTGAACATTAAAGCATGGAGACATGTCACAGTAGAGACACTACATACTGATATACACCTGAACATCAGTAGGAGAGGACTCTTTAAAGTAGAGACACTACATACTGATATACACCTGAACATCAGCAGGAGAGGACTCTTTAAAGTAGAGACACTACATACTGATATACACCTGATCGTCAGCAGGAGAGGACTCTTTAAAGTAGAGACACTACATACTGATATACACCTGAACATCAGCAGGAGAGGACTCTTTAAAGTAGAGACACTACCTACTGATATACACCTGAACATCAGCAGGAGAGGACTCTTTAAAGTAGAGACACTACATACTGATATTTACCTGAACATCAGCAGGAGAGGACTCTTTAAAGTAGAGACACTACATACTGATATACACCTGATCGTCAGCAGGAGAGGACTCTTTAAAGTAGAGACACTACATACTGATATACACCTGAACATCAGCAGGAGAGGACTCTTTAAAGTAGAGACACTACATACTGATATACACCTGAACATCAGCAGGAGAGGACTCTTTAAAGTAGAGACACTACATACTGATATACACCTGAACATCAGCAGGAGAGGACTCTTTAAAGTAGAGACACTACATACTGATATACACCTGAACATCAGCAGGAGAGGACTCTTTAAAGTATAGACACTACATACTGATATACACCTGAACATCAGCAGGAGAGGACTCTTTAAAGTAGAGACACTACATACTGATATACACCTTAACATCAGCAGGAGAGGACTCTTTAATTTAAATTATATGTTAAAGTTGAAGGAAACTAAAAGGGAACACTTTGACAACCTGCACACAAACCACACATCTGTTGAAATGTTGTCCCCTCTTTTTTGTCCTATTGGAAACCTCTTTGAAGACTCGTCCTCTTGCACAAATGTCCTGAGATCACGTCTCTGTCCATCTGCCTTTGTCGTTCCTCACCGAACAAAAAGTATTTTCTCTTTTTTTATTTATCAAGCTGCTGCTTTGAGCAGTCAAAGAGTTGACATTTTATTGCCTCCCCGTAAACCAGAAAGCCGTTTCCTCTAAACATCTCATAAAAACATCTGGCCTGGGTTTGGGGGCGCTGGGCCCATACCGAGTACATTCACTCAAGTACTCCACTTAAGTAAAAAAAACGTATACTTGAACTATACTTGAGTTTTTTCACATTATACCACTTTGTACTCCACTACATTTATTTTACATATTTATTTACTAGTTACTTTGCAGATTTAGGGTTTTAATACAAAATATAAATCTACATTATAATACATTATGATAGGCTAAGCTAACCAGTACAGTATAAAGTAATTCAAATTAAACCCACCTTCACCAAGTACAACATTGAAGTGATAAATACTTTAATGATCAATCATTATAATCATATATATTATTCTGAAATGGACCAATCTGCACAACGACTACTTTTACTGTCTTTCTCTATATTTTGATGAGAATACTTTTCTACTTTCACTTGAGGAACATTTTGAATGCAGTACTTTTACTGTAACAGAGTATTCCTACACTCTGGTACTTCTACTTTTACTCAAGTACAAGATCTGAGTACTTCTACTTTTACTCAAGCACAAGATCTGAGTACTTCTACTTTTACTCAAGTACAAGATCTGAGTACTTCTACTTTTACTCAAGTACAAGATCTGAGTACTTCTACTTTTACTCAAGTACAATACCTGAGTACTTCTATTTTTACTCAAGTACAAGATCTGAGTACTTCTACTTTTACTCAAGTACAAGATCTGAGTACATCTACTTTTACTCAAGTACAAGATCTGAGTACTTCTACTTTAACTCAAGTACAAGATCTGAGTACTTCTACTTTAACTCAAGTACAAGATCTGAGTACTTCTACTTTTACTCAAGTACAAGATCTGAGTACTTCTACTTTTACTCAAGTACAAGATCTGAGTACTTCTACTTTTACTCAAGTACAATACCTGAGTACTTCTACTTTTACTCAAGTACAAGATCTGAGTACTTCTACTTTTACTCAAGTACAAGATCTGAGTACATCTACTTTTACTCAAGTACAATACCTGAGTACTTCTACTTTTACTCAAGTACAAGATCTGAGTACTTCTACTTTTACTCAAGTACAAGATCTGAGTACTTCTACTTTTACTCAAGTACAAGATCTGAGTACTTCTACTTTTACTCAAGTACAAGATCTGAGTACTTCTACTTTTACTCAAGTACAAGATCTGAGTACTTCTACTTTTACTCAAGTACAATACCTGAGTACTTCTACTTTTACTCAAGTACAACATCTGAGTACTTCTCCCACCTCTAGTTGTCTCGAAGGTAAGACGTACCCATTTGTCGTCCTATCCGACCAAACGCTCACATTAGCGGGTGTTTGTTTGATGTTCGGCTCCTGCTGGGCTCGTTAAGTTTCCTCGAGACACAAAGCTGACGGTGCAACAACAAACCTGCGTAGGCATGAGCACAGAAGCACCTGGTTCCCATTCACACCCATTAACACACACACACCCACGATATGCCCAGTTACTAGAACGTGTTTCTGCATCACTTTTACACAAAGAGGAAAAACAGGAAGCACTTTGTTGCTAGGTGAAGCTTAGGAAGTTTCCACTTATCATCCTTGACTGACACATTATTATGGCAATTTAAGTCAAACCCACAGTCCCTGGTTTTAGTGCAGCACAACAAGTTTAAGTAGTTTTTCTTAAAGATATCACTCCCGAAACAGAGGACACAGAAAGAAACGTCCGCAGTTTGTCATCACATAGTTAGCCTAAAAATATAGCGTCTTGCATTTCGGAAACTTTGAGTCTGCCTCCAATGTTAGCTAACGTCTTGTGAGGAAAAAGGTCACAGACTCATAGGAC
Source organism: Pogonophryne albipinna (assembly GCA_028583405.1). Classification (NCBI taxonomy): domain Eukaryota; kingdom Metazoa; phylum Chordata; class Actinopteri; order Perciformes; family Artedidraconidae; genus Pogonophryne; species Pogonophryne albipinna. Next base: position 272,288 of record JAPTMU010000175.1, read on the forward strand.
AAATACATCGAATGTCCCAATAAATAAGCTGTTGGAAAAAGAGATGGGACCATGAAAAACCCTCAGACCAGCCCTCAGAAGGTAAGCTATTATACCTCCAGCTGTAACTATCGTAACTGCACACAGAGGGGGACAGCTGTGGACTTTATGTGGAATAAAACAGATCAACAACTTCAAAAATGCCCTCAGTAGAAATGCTTTCTCCACTCATAAACAAAGAAGAGTTATGTCTCACTCTCCTGGCTTCCTTACATTCAAGATAGCAGCTTTATTCATGTCGTATCATGCCTTATTTTACCGGATTAAAACAAATCAAGTGTCAAATGTATCTGTGCACTCTCAGGTTCAAAATGAGACCAAAGCTTTCTATGCATGTCAGTTTCTTTGAGCCATGCTAAAGCCCTAAATGTGGCCCGCACCAGACGAGATAAGACCTGTTTTCAGATTGCAGGGAAATAACTTTTTCTACTGAAGTAGTTCTTGATCAATTGCGTCATCTACTGAATGGCTGAGAGAACAAGGAGTCAGCAGTCAATGACCGTATACAACCGAAAGCAAAGGAGGTCACCACAACCACAAAAGATCCTTCAGCAAACATGAATGGGCACAAAAAGAATGAGGCTGTTGGGTTCAGAAGTATGCATGATGAGCTCTGGACTGACACACACACACACACACACACACACACACACACACACACACACATACACACACACACACACACACACACACACACACACACACACACACACACACACACAGAGAGATACACAGAGAGAGACAGAGAGAGAGACACACAGAGAGAGACACACACAAACACACACACAGAGAGAGAGAGAGAGAGAGAGAGAGAGAGAGAGAGAGAGAGAGAGAGAGAGAGAGAGAGAGAGAGAGAGAGAGAGAGAGAGACAGACACACAGAGAGAGACACACACAGAGAGAGAGAGAGAGAGAGAGAGACAGAGAGAGACAGAGAGAGAGAGAGAGAGAGAGAGACACACACACACAATCCCCTGCAGGCTCACGACTGGCAGAGATAATAATCAATTTCACTAAAATGTGACTAAAACACTTCAAATGTGTCATGCCCCGTCAGATGGCATCACAGCTCTTAGTCTCTGTGTTCCTGGATATCAGAGATTGCTTTACTTAGTACAGTTGTATCATAACCCAAATGAATTATAGTGAAAGCTATGAGAAGAATTAGCCTGGAAGCTGTACGGTTGTGGATCGTCCCTGACTCAACCCCCGAAGGATCCTCAGTTTGGGGCAAACAGGCAGTCACAGGTGGTGTTACAGCTGTAAATCACCAGGCTCTCACACACCCTGGATCCTCCTCACAGCAGGGGGCGGGGCTAAGACCGGAGGAAACGGGACGATTACTACTGTGAAAGGCCTTAAACGCCACATGTGATACATGCGTTAAAGCAGACTCTCAGGAACATCAGAATGAGAATCAGAGTTCATTTATTTGTCCCGTAACGGGGAAATGTAAATTATTACAACAGCAGAAGTACAGTGCAGATAAAGTGAAGAATATAGACTTACATACAGGCCCGGTTCTACGGGGGTGCATAAGGGTGCATTGCACCCTCAGTTGAGTCGTTATGCACCCTCATTTGAAAAGTGAAAAAAAAAAAAAAGTGAAAAATATTACATATATAATAATAATAATAGTAGTAAGAATAATAATAATAAGAAGAATTTAGTTGAAATAAAATAAATTGTAATTGTGGTTAAATAACATTGTCTGCTGCATTTATTTGGTCAATTTAAACGATAAGTAACATTATTATTATTATGTCAGGTGCGCGTGACCTGTGCCGCTGCGCGTTCGTCATCTGCAAGGTGCTTACACAGTAGTCAATTATGGACATCAGAAAATGGTTAAAACAACCAGCCCTTATCGCCAGCAGTAACACTGCACCTACTGCAGGTAATAACAGTTCAGATCATGGGGACATTAGGTTACCCGCGGCCACTGTCGTGGACACTAACGCCCGACTCGCCGGCTTTGCCCGCCTCGCCCACGGAGGCGGAGCAGCCGCAGCCATCTTCGTTGCCCCAAACACCGCCACCCCTCAGCGGCCCGCAAGTGCCAGAGGACCTCGGCCAAACAGAGCCTGCAGGTATATTTAAAAAAGTTCCCAACTCGCCTGTACAGTGGGGTGAGGCGCTCATTTTGCAGCTCATGGTTTCAAAACAGAGATTGGCTGGAATATTCATGTAAAAAAGATGCCATCTTCTGCTATGCATGTAGACATTTCGGTTCAAGTACGTCAGATGCCTTCACCACAACTGGCTACAACAACTGGCGCCATGCTCTTATAGGCTACGTGATAAGGGACTGGGAAGGCATGAATCAAGCAAAGAGCACATAGATCTCTTCATTTTGCTCTCAAAGTGCACCAGATTGATGCTTTTAACTTCAATATTTAAAAAAAAATCTTCCCGGAGGAGCATGCCCCCGGACCCCCCTAGAGGAAGTGAGGACCCTCCTAGAGGAGGTGAGGACCCCCCTAGAGGGTGTTAGGTCCACTCCCCACTTATAAAAATAGCACTTTACCACTGCACCCTCTCTAATCTCAGAGGCACCCTGAGTCATTTTGTTCTGGAACCGGGCCTGCTTACATATTACAAACAAATTAAATAACTAAGGGCTGCAAAATCTGTCAGTTATTTTACGTCACTTTGAAAAACTAATTTTTTCAGAATTGCTTTTATGTGATTTTATTTCTGTCTTATTTATTTTTTATTATGTTCTATGTGTTTTTATGTTTACATGCTGTTGTTTAATTCACTTGCTCTCCGTGAATTTGTATGTGAACGCACCTAATAACTATAAAGGTGTTATGTACAGTAAATACATTGTATTATTATTAAGTATGCACACGTTATTCATGATAAGAAAACACAATAAGTCAAAAAACAAATACCAGATAAGTACACCACGGTAAAAGCAGTATATATTATATTTTTAAGTGACCATATACAATTAAAGAAGTAGCTGGTACTGTTTACAGATTGTAAATACATTGAAAGAATGTGTGTGTAAAGCACAAAGTCTTATATATACTGGCAGTGTTTGGGGGATGTCGGCGGTCAGCAGGAGCATTTGGTGTTGTGATATAACTTGAAGGTAAAGGACACTGAGGCCGAGACGTAATGTGGAATAAATCTGTTCATTTCCTGCTCCGACATTGGACGTCTGTCTGTCTCTCTGGGAAATGCATTATCTTCCTGCTCGCATATAGACAGGAAATCAGAGTCCAGTTTCAAAGGGTTTGGGATGCTACGGAGAAATTCGGTTCAGCTGGCACGCCGTTAACATTCAAACAACATCACTAATTTCAGTCTACATCTCGAGTGACTTCACTTTACCACATGTGGCCGCTTCCCCCTCGTGAACCACTTATTATAAGGAATAGTAGGTTATAGTTTCACATGACTGAATGACACACTCCCACTCACATATCTGCGCACTCAGACATAAGCTTTTGTTGTATATAAGTCAGCTTCCTTTTTCTTTTTGCTTCTATTACTAAAAAAGTGACATTTCCAACAAGAAAACGGCATCGCAAGTGCTTTAAAGAGTCCTCTCCTGCTGATGTTCAGGTGTATATCAGTATGTAGTGTCTCTACTTTAAAGAGTCCTCTCCTGCTGATGTTCAGGTGTATATCAGTATGTAGTGTCTCTACTTTAAAGAGTCCTCTCCTGCTGATGTTCAGGTGTATATCAATATGTAGTGTCTCTACTTTAAAGAGTCCTCTCCTGCTGATGTTCAGGTGTATATCAGTATGTAGTGTCTCTACTTTAAAGAGTCCTCTCCTGCTGATGTTCAGGTGTATATCAGTATGTAGTGTCTCTACTTTAAAGAGTCCTCTCCTGCTGATGTTCAGGTGTATATCAGTATGTAGTGTCTCTACTTTAAAGAGTCCTCTCCTGCTGATGTTCAGGTGTATATCAGTATGTAGTGTCTCTACTTTAAAGAGTCCTCTCCTGCTGATGTTCAGGTGTATATCAGTATGTAGTGTCTCTACTTTAAAGAGTCCTCTCCTGCTGATGTTCAGGTGTATATCAGTATGTAGTGTCTCTACTTTAAAGAGTCCTCTCCTGCTGATGTTCAGGTGTATATCAGTATGTAGTGTCTCTACTTTAAAGAGTCCTCTCCTGCTGATGTTCAGGTGTATATCAGTATGTAGTGTCTCTACTTTAAAGAGTCCTCTCCTGCTGATGTTCAGGTGTATATCAGTATGTAGTGTCTCTACTTTAAAGAGTCCTCTCCTGCTGATGTTCAGGTGTATATCAGTATGTAGTGTCTCTACTTTAAAGAGTCCTCTCCTGCTGATGTTCAGGTGTATATCAGTATGTAGTGTCTCTACTTTAAAGAGTCCTCTCCTGCTGATGTTCAGGTGTATATCAGGATGTAGTGTCTCTACTTTAAAGAGTCCTCTCCTGCTGATGTTCAGGTGTATATCAATATGTAGTGTCTCTACTTTAAAGAGTCCTCTCCTGCTGATGTTCAGGTGTATATCAGTATGTAGTGTCTCTACTTTAAAGAGTCCTCTCCTGCTGATGTTCAGGTGTATATCAGTATGTAGTGTCTCTACTTTAAAGAGTCCTCTCCTGCTGATGTTCAGGTGTATATCAGTATGTAGTGTCTCTACTTTAAAGAGTCCTCTCCTGCTGATGTTCAGGTGTATATCAGTATGTAGTGTCTCTACTTTAAAGAGTCCTCTCCTGCTGATGTTCAGGTGTATATCAGTATGTAGTGTCTCTACTTTAAAGAGTCCTCTCCTGCTGATGTTCAGGTGTATATCAGTATGTAGTGTCTCTACTTTAAAGAGTCCTCTCCTGCTGATGTTCAGGTGTATATCAGTATGTAGTGTCTCTACTTTAAAGAGTCCTCTCCTGCTGATGTTCAGGTGTATATCAGTATGTAGTGTCTCTACTTTAAAGAGTCCTCTCCTGCTGATGTTCAGGTGTATATCAGTATGTAGTGTCTCTACTTTAAAGAGTCCTCTCCTGCTGATGTTCAGGTGTATATCAGTATGTAGTGTCTCTACTTTAAAGAGTCCTCTCCTGCTGATGTTCAGGTGTATATCAGTATGTAGTGTCTCTACTTTAAAGAGTCCTCTCCTGCTGATGTTCAGGTGTATATCAGGATGTAGTGTCTCTACTTTAAAGAGTTCTCTCCTGCTGATGTTCAGGTGTATATCAAGTGTCTCTACTTTAAAGAGTCCTCTCCTGCTGATGTTAAGGTGTATATTAGTGTCTCTACTTTAAAGAGTCCTCTCCTGCTGATGTTCAGGTGTATATCAGTATGTAGTGTCTCTACTTTAAAGAGTCCTCTCCTGCTGATGTTCAGGTGTATATCAGTATGTAGTGTCTTTACTTTAAAGAGTCCTCTCCTGCTGATGTTCAGGTGTATATCAGTATGTAGTGTCTCTACTTTAAAGAGTCCTCTCCTGCTGATGTTCAGGTGTATATCAGTATGTAGTGTCTTTACTTTAAAGAGTCCTCTCCTGCTGATGTTCAGGTGTATATCAGTATGTAGTGTCTCTACTTTAAAGAGTCCTCTCCTGCTGATGTTCAGGTGTATATCAGTATGTAGTGTCTTTACTTTAAAGAGTTCTCTCCTGCTGATGTTCAGGTGTATATCAGTATGTAGTGTCTCTACTTTAAAGAGTCCTCTCCTGCTGATGTTCAGGTGTATATCAGTATGTCGTGTCTCTACTTTAAAGAGTCCTCTCCTGCTGATGTTCAGGTGTATATCAGTATGTAGTGTCTCTACTTTAAAGAGTCCTCTCCTGCTGATATTCAGGTGTATATCAGTATGTAGTGTCTTTACTTTAAAGAGTTCTCTCCTGCTGATATTCAGGTGTATATCAGTATGTAGTGTCTCTACTTTAAAGAGTCCTCTCCTGCTGATATTCAGGTGTATATCAGTATGTAGTGTCTTTACTTTAAAGAGTCCTCTCCTGCTGATGTTCAGGTGTATATCAGTATGTCGTGTCTCTACTTTAAAGAGTCCTCTCCTGCTGATGTTCAGGTGTATATCAGTATGTAGTGTCTCTACTTTAAAGAGTCCTCTCCTGCTGATATTCAGGTGTATATCAGTATGTAGTGTCTTTACTTTAAAGAGTTCTCTCCTGCTGATGTTCAGGTGTATATCAGTATGTAGTGTCTTTACTTTAAAGAGTTCTCTCCTGCTGATATTCAGGTGTATATCAGTATGTAGTGTCTTTACTTTAAAGAGTTCTCTCCTGCTGATGTTCAGGTGTATATCAGTATGTAGTGTCTCTACTTTAAGGCGGATCAAGGTCATGGCAGGTATTGTATATACTGCAGGCTGTGGTTATGCAGCAGATCTTTTAACAAGCCCGTTTTTGCAAAGTTAAATATTTGCACTCCAGCACAGTAAATATATTAATCTGCAATAATGAATGTTCTCTTCAATGAATACAGAGTTAATGTTTGTCAGAGCAGATTACCGAGTCTCTTCAGATGTGATTCCACATTCAATATGCACAATAGATGCACCGCCGGAAACATTTCCAGACGTTGATTCTTGCATTTTTCATGCGCTCTGTCACTCTGCACAAATGACCCAGTGTGCTCTCTCTCCCACGTTGCTTCCCACCGCACGGCCGACGTCTCTCAGGTCCAGATTCGCTCTGTCTCAACGTGCCAGAACTATGAAGGATTAATGAGAACACCTGGACTCAATGGAGCACAATGTGGTGCTGTTCAAACTGTGTAAACAAGCTGGAGGTGTGTGTTGTCCTCCACGTCCTGGAGACATGGTTTAAAAATCACCTATTAAGCAAAATCCACTTCTTCATGTCTCTTCTACATCAACATGTGTCCCCTCTTCTTCATGTCTCTTCTACATCAACATGTGTCCCCTCTTCTTCATGTCTCTTCTACATCAACATGTGTCCCCTCTTCTTCATGTCTCTTCTACATCAACATGTGTCCCCTCTTCTTCATGTCTCTTCTACATCAACACGTGTCCCCTCTTCTTCATGTCTCTTCTACATCAACACGTGTCCCCTCTTCTTCATGTCTCTTCTACATCAACATGTGTCCCCTCTTCTTCATGTCTCTTCTACATCAACACGTGTCCCCTCTTCTTCATGTCTCTTCTACATCAACATGTGTCCCCTCTTCTTCATGTCTCTTCTACATCAACATGTGTCCCCTCTTCTTCATGTCTCTTCTACATCAACATGTGTCCCCTCTTCTTCATGTCTCCTCTACATCAACATGTGTCCCCTCTTCTTCATGTCTCTTCTACATCAACATGTGTCCCCTCTTCTTCATGTCTCTTCTACATCAACATGTGTCCCCTCTTCTTCATGTCTCTTCTACATCAACATGTGTCCCCTCTTCTCCATGTCTCTTCTACATCAACACGTGTCCCCTCTTCTTCATGTCTCTTCTACATCAACATGTGTCCCCTCTTCTTCATGTCTCTTCTACATCAACATGTGTCCCCTCTTCTTCATGTCTCTTCTACATCAACATGTGTCCCCTCTTCTTCATGTCTCTTCCACATCAACATGTGTCCCCTCTTCTTCATGTCTCTTCTACATCAACATGTGTCCCCTCTTCTTCATGTCTCTTCTACATCAACACGTGTCCCCTCTTCTTCATGTCTCTTCTACATCAACACGTGTCCCCTCTTCTTCATGTCTCTTTTACATCAACACGTGTCCCCTCTTCTTCATGTCTCTTCTACATCAACATGTGTCCCCTCTTCTTCATGTCTCTTCTACATCAACATGTGTCCCCTCTTCTTCATGTCTCTTACATGTGTCCCCTCTTCTTTATGTCTCTTCTACATCAACATGTGTCCCCTCTTCTTCATGTCTCTTCTACATCAACATGTGTCCCCTCTTCTTCATGTCTCTTCTACATCAACATGTGTCCCCTCTTCTTCACGTCTCTTCTACATCAACATGTGTCCCCTCTTCTTCATGTCTCTTCTACATCAACATGTGTCCCCTCTTCTTCATGTCTCTTCTACATCAACATGTGTCCCCTCTTCTTCATGTCTCTTCTACATCAACATGTGTCCCCTCTTCTTCATGTCTCTTCTACATCAACATGTGTCCCCTCTTCTTCATGTCTCTTCTACATCAACACGTGTCCCCTCTTCTTCATGTCTCTTCTACATCAACACGTGTCCCCTCTTCTTCATGTCTCTTCTACATCAACACGTGTCCCCTCTTCTTCATGTCTCTTCTACATCAACACGTGTCCCCTCTTCTTCATGTCTCTTCTACATCAACACGTGTCCCCTCTTCTTCATGTCTCTTCTACATCAACACGTGTCCCCTCTTCTTCATGTCTCTTTTACATCAACACGTGTCCCCTCTTCTTCATGTCTCTTCTACATCAACATGTGTCCCCTCTTCTTCATGTCTCTTCTACATCAACATGTGTCCCCTCTTCTTCATGTCTCTTACATGTGTCCCCTCTTCTTTATGTCTCTTCTACATCAACATGTGTCCCCTCTTCTTCATGTCTCTTCTACATCAACATGTGTCCCCTCTTCTTCATGTCTCTTCTACATCAACATGTGTCCCCTCTTCTTCACGTCTCTTCTACATCAACATGTGTCCCCTCTTCTTCATGTCTCTTCTACATCAACATGTGTCCCCTCTTCTTCATGTCTCTTCTACATCAACATGTGTCCCCTCTTCTTCATGTCTCTTCTACATCAACATGTGTCCCCTCTTCTTCATGTCTCTTCTACATCAACATGTGTCCCCTCTTCTTCATGTCTCTTCTACATCAACACGTGTCCCCTCTTCTTCATGTCTCTTCTACATCAACACGTGTCCCCTCTTCTTCATGTCTCTTCTACATCAACACGTGTCCCCTCTTCTTCATGTCTCTTCTACATCAACACGTGTCCCCTCTTCTTCATGTCTCTTCTACATCAACACGTGTCCCCTCTTCTTCATGTCTCTTCTACATCAACATGTGTCCCCTCTTCTTCATGTCTCTTCTACATCAACATGTGTCCTCTCTTCTTCATGTCTCTTCTACATCAACATGTGTCCCCTCTGTGGAAAGAGACTGACATTCACACGTCCTTTTCGACCCTCATGAGAGAGGTTTTGAACTCCTGTTCTTGGCTCACTCCTTGACCCGAATATTCCCCTCAAATGTGGACATTCTGTCTTTCATTTGTACGATGTGGTTCGACAACACATCGTTCACTTCCAAAAGAAATAGGTATTTTTCTATCAAAAATTGTAACAGCTTCAACAAATAATGGAAACAATATATGTTCAACAATGAGAGATAAATAGTAGAGACATAATGAAATATATGGATCAGAATAATAATAACAATTCATAATACTTTGTATCTCTATTGATCGGAAGAAGAAGTCAATACTTTCAAAATGTTAAAGGTAAAGAAAAGACAATCCAGATACAAATAAATATATAAGGATAATTTTAAGAAAAAGAAAGACATTTAAAAAAAGAAAACAGAACAGACAGGAATCTTTTAATTAGCTAGGGAAACTTATTTTGAACAATATGTCTCCAGTATCAGGAGATGTTGTGTTCGAAAAACATGCAGGTGATTTTCTGATAAAAATATGTTTTCTTAAATCAACTTAGATTTTTTTCTTGCAACAAGTTCATCCATATTTTACAAATACCACAGCAGTTTAAAAGAAACGTGTTTAATCTGAGATTTAACTCAAGACAAGATGTTTCCAAGAGTCTCAACGAGATATTTAAGATGCATTGTCTAAAAATAAGACACTATATCTCCCTGCATTTTTACTTCTTAACCCTCCTGTTGTCTTCGGGTCAAATGTGACCGATTTACTACTTTCATCAATCATAACTTTTTAGTTTGACATTCGATTGCATTAAGGCTTCATGATATCCTTCACAGGAGACATTTGAACATATAACATGGCTGATCACTACTTTCATTGAACTCTGGATGATTTAGTCAACTTTGAAACACCATGGTGTTCCCGGTCAAACATGACCGCCATAAAGAAAAGGAATTAGTAACCATCCGGATCAGATACAACACACACACACACACACACACACACACACACACACACACACACACACACACACACACACACAGAACAATTTGATACATTTCCCGCTCTTATGTGCCCCTCCCCCCACATGGATCACACCTGGCACACGCAATACATGTTCAGTGTCTGTTCTTTGTATATTTACTGCAGTTCTTCATGTACACCAGTAGTCTGATACAATATGTACAGTTTTAAAGGGTGTAAAATGAAATGTGGTGATGATTAATGGTTTTTGTGTTAATGTAATAGCAGTTAAAACAGGACCGGTCAAATTTGACCGCGAACACCAAAGTAAGGGGGGGGGACGAAGACAATAGAAGGGTTAAAGGTGGGGTAGGTAAGTTAGGTAACAAGCTCGAGTGCGCTAGAGTTTGAAAATACACAACCGGAAAAAATCTGCCACTTCCTCACAGAGCCCCTCCTCCAACTCACACGAACGCGCACATGACCAATGAGGGCACGAGATAAGTTTGTGCACAGATGGAAGGCTGACAGGCAGGTAGGCCATCCAGTTACTTTAGCCGGCTCAGATGATTGGTTGTGCTTTTTACAGCACCACGGTTTCCACAGATGACCTTTTTTAATGTATTTATTGTCAAAGCACTTAATTTATTCATTGCTATCGGGATGTTAAGAGCATTCCATGGAATATAACAAGAAGTGTATCTCGAGCCGGTTTCTCAAACTTACCTACCCCACCTTTAAGTCATTAGATCTCATATAAAGTGTAAAGTTATATTCTGACTAGATATTAGGAAAATATACTTGGCAAGGTTTCATGTTGACAGTGCATTGGTACTACTGTCAGTATTGCTTGAAAGCACACATCTTTATAGCACACTTTAGCTGAGGCTGATGGTAATCTCATTAGTTGTGCAAGTATTTCGTCAAAAACAAAAAGTATTAGAAGAATTAGAACACTAAGAAATCACGTCATCCTACGGGAACATGTATGAACCAACTTCTGTGGAAATCCGTCCAAAAGTTGCACGCTAAACCTCATTCTCTCACGCAAGAGGAGAAGTCAGAGGATCACTTAAGGATTCATCCTCTGGGCAACACGAGTGCCTGCACAGCACAAAGTTTCCAATCTATCCGATGGTTGCTGAGATATGTGTGTCTGGATCCAAGTTGTGGTCTGACACGCTGCTAGTGTGGCTGAAAGAGTAAAAGGAGACGGAGGAAGGTCAGAAAAACAAGAAGAGATTTAGCCTTCTGTGATGCGTAGGTGTGGAAAACAAAAAGAGATTTACAGAGCAGCGAGGCCGACTCGGTGTCAAGTTTCTATATTGAAGATTTACTGCCACAGATGATGTGTGTAGGTGAGACGCTCGATGAGGTGGAGTGTGAACACATCCAGCTGTGTGTGTGACTGAAGCAGCAGCTGGAGAGTCAGAGGGTGAACTCACAGTTTACACATGGCAAAACAATCAACTTCGCGGGGGCTTACATTACGTTCCCTCGCTTAATGCTGAGAAATGTAGTGAGACCCTGAAACCACATTGTTGTTTCAGTCAGGCCGTCGTACTCTGAGAATACCTTCGTGCACGCATCATCAATCTTCCAGCGTAATGGTTGTGCTTTTCCAAGAGGGGCGTTTGAGGTTTGTGTTACAGTTTCTGCAACTGAAAACATTTTGAGTGATTTCACAGAGAGCGTGAAGGCAGGCGAACTGGAATTGAAAAGTGATGGTGTCATTTTGTTTCCTGTAACTTCCGCTTTCTGAGAAACAGAACAGTCTGTTTTTTATACTCAGACCTACGGTGGCCGACAAGTGGAAAAACGCAACAACGGGCCACAACGTTTCCATCTGCAGTTTCAGAAACGTGCAAATATAAAAACACAAATCTTCCAAAAACAAATGAAGTAACATCTGCAGGAACTTGACAACACATAAAACATAAAACACATAAACATAAAACACATTTAGAAAACATTCAGCAACTTGAGGAAACATGTGTTTACTAAAAGCTGCAGAAACCAAACGCTGCAAATACAAAACGCTGCAAGAAGCTCAAAACACAACGGAGACCAGGGGACACTAAAGAGTGACGTACACAGCTGGGAGAACAGGGGACACTAAAGAGTGACGTACACAGCTGGGAGAACAGGGGACACTAAAGAGCGCACACAGCTGGGAGACCAGGGGACACTAAAGAGTGACGCACACAGCTGGGAGACCAGGGGACACTAAAGAGTGACGCACACAGCTGGGAGACCAGGGGACACTAAAGAGTGACGCACACAGCTGGGAGACCAGGGGACGCTAAAGAGTGACGTACACAGCTGGGAGAACAGGGGACACTAAAGAGCGCACACAGCTGGGAGACCAGGGGACACTAAAGAGTGACGCACACAGCTGGGAGACCAGGGGACACTAAAGAGTGACGCACACAGCTGGGAGACCAGGGGACGCTAAAGAGTGACGCACACAGCTGGGAGACCAGGGGACACTAAAGAGTGACGCACACAGCTGGGAGACAAGGGGACACTAAAGAGTGATGCACACAGCTGTGAGACCAGGGGACACTAAAGAGTGACATACACAGCTGGGAGAACAGGGGACACTAAAGAGTGATGCACACAGCTGTGAGACCAAGGGACACTAAAGAGTGACATACACAGCTGGGAGAACAGGGGACACTAAAGAGTGACGCACACAGCTGGGAGACCAGGGGACACTAAAGAGTGACGCACACAGCTGGGAGACCAGGGGACACTAAAGAGTGACGCACACAGCTGGGAGACCAGGGGACACTAAAGAGTGACGTACACAGCTGGGAGAACAGGGGACACTAAAGAGTGACGCACACAGCTGGGAGACCAGGGGACACTAAAGAGTGACGTACACAGCTGGGAGAACAGGGGACACTAAAGAGTGACGCACACAGCTGGGAGACCAGGGGACACTAAAGAGTGACGTACACAGCTGGGAGAACAGGGGACGCTAAAGAGTGACGCACACAGCTGGGAGACCAGGGGACGCTAAAGAGTGATGCACACAGCTGGGAGACCAGGGGACACTAAAGAGTGACGCACACAGCTGGGAGACCAGGGGACACTAAAGAGTGACGCACACAGCTGGGAGACCAGGGGACACTAAAGAGTGACGTACACAGCTGGGAGAACAGGGGACACTAAAGAGTGACGCACACAGCTGGGAGACCAGGGGACACTAAAGAGTGACGCACACAGCTGGGAGACCAGGGGACACTAAAGAGTGACGTACACAGCTGGGAGAACAGGGGACACTAAAGAGTGACGCACACAGCTGGGAGACCAGGGGACACTAAAGAGTGACGTACACAGCTGGGAGAACAGGGGACGCTAAAGAGTGACGCACACAGCTGGGAGACCAGGGGACGCTAAAGAGTGACGCACACAGCTGGGAGACCAGGGGACACTAAAGAGTGACGCACACAGCTGGGAGAACAGGGGACACTAAAGAGTGACGCACACAGCTGGGAGACCAGGGGACACTAAAGAGTGACATACACAGCTGGGAGAACAGGGGACACTAAAGAGTGACGCACACAGCTGGGAGAACAGGGGACACTAAAGAGTGACGCACACAGCTGGGAGACCAGGGGACACTAAAGAGTGACGTACACAGCTGGGAGAACAGGGGACGCTAAAGAGTGACGCACACAGCTGGGAGACCAGGGGACACTAAAGAGGTGACGTACACAGCTGGGAGAACAGGGGGACGCTAAAGAGTGAACGCACACAGCTGGGAGACCAGGGGACGCTAAAGAGTGACGCACACAGCTGGGAGAACAGGGGACACTAAAGAGTGACGCACACAGCTGGGAGAACAGGGGACACTAAAGAGTGACGCACACAGCTGGGAGACCAGGGAGACACTAAAGAGTGACATACACAGCTGGGAGAACAGGGGACACTAGAGTGGACGCACACAGCTGGGAGAACAGGGGACACTAAAGAGTGACGCACACAGCTGGGAGACCAGGGGACACTAAAGAGTGACGTACACAGCTGGGAGAACAGGGGACGCTAAAGAGTGACGCACACAGCTGGGAGACCAGGGGACGCTAAAGAGTGACGCACACAGCTGGGAGACCAGGGGACACTAAAGAGTGACGCACACAGCTGGGACGGAGCGCTTGGTGACGTTCAGGATGATAAAGCTGAAAAACTGTCTCTGTTGTTGGAAACTTACCTAAAATGTCGTATGGTCTTATTTGAACAATGTGATCACATGACTCCTTCTGGTGTTACTGCAGATCTGCTGTAAGCTAGCTAGCTAACGTAGCTAACCTAGTAGGCTAACACTGGAAGGATTCATGCTGTTAAAATAATCCGATAAAACTAATATTTTTAATGTATTTTTTTGCCCGTTTTTTGTTGTTTGTATTGTTTTTTTAAAGCAGTTTGGCCACAAAACGATGCCCTAAGTATGTATTTGATGCCGCTTGTAGCACTTTGGGATTGCTTTTAGTAATGAAAGGTGCTTTACAAATCAAATGTATTATTATTCAATTACAAGGATTCTGGATTTCTGGTATTATTTACACCTTAGATACAGGGGTGTCAAACTCAAGGCCCGGGGGCCAAATCCGGCCCGTGACTTCATTTTTTGTGGCCCCACAACAGCTCTGAAAGAATATAATGTGTTTATTACGGTTACATGTCGATTTACAGAAGCACGTTGCCCATAAACTACATGTCCCACAATGCATCTCAATTTTTTTCTCAGAATTTGACTTTTTTTCTTCAAAATATGCCTTTTATCTTAGAATTTGACTTTTCTTTCAAAATCTGTTTTTATTTGACTAATAGTATGTATTTACCTTTTTATTAATTACCTTTTTTCTTGTCTTGTATTTATATATAATGATTTATTTACTTCTGTGTATGTTGTAATTTGTTTGGCGTGTTATTACTCAGCAGTTTTGCATATTTCCTATAGTTAAATATCTCAAGTGAAGCGTGATATCCGCCCCACAGGAGTCAGTATTTCTGCCTACTTGTGCTTCCTAATACAAATATTTGAAACAGACGAAAAACCCTAACTTAAGACCAAAATTAATCTACAATTGTAAGAAGCAGTGCCTCGTTTGACCGACTCTCTCTTCCGTATTAAACCTTTCCTGATTAATTTTGAATCTATAACATTTGAGCTATAATTTGTATTCATGGCCGCTACGCCGCGTTTAACCATTCCAGGAAACTCGACAGCTTTATCCACCATGACGTGACAATTTGGCTGCAGAGTTTTCAGAGTCTAAATATGCTGCAGGATGTGGGTCCGTTTATTAAAGCCTCAGCCCGGAGTTCAGAGTCTGACTAATACCAAATATTCAGGCAATTGAATGCAGTAATTTAGAGGTTTGGAGTGAGACCGGGTGGAGGTTTTGAAAGATGCTGCAGACTTTAAGGAGGTGTCGGATCAGAGCTGTGACTTGCTGACTGGCCGCCGTTATGTAACTTCATCAGGACCAGAGATCAAAAGTACACACATCCTTTACTCAAGTAGAAGTACAGATACTGGTGTTTAAAATACTCTGGTGAAAGTAGAAGTACTGACTAAACTTCTTTACTCAAGTGAAAGTAAAGAGGCTTTGAAATGTACTTAAGTAAAAAGTACCCATAACTAGCAGCTGTTTTAAAGAGTACCTGACCTCCCTTTATATTAATAGAACAATAATGTCATTGTTAGCTAATGAATGTTTCCATGCTGAACAACGACAACATGACAACGTTTCCATTGGTCCCTCTTCTTTAGAGAAGACCAGGAAATGATGGATACACGGATCGTGTTCAAATCAATAGGCACGCAATGACTCTAAAGAATAATGATCACGCCACCAAACACACATTCAGACTAAAGGAACCAGCTGTTTGGGAAATGAGAGAAGTAGAAAGTACAGGTATTTGAGTTCAACATGAGAGAAGTAGAAAGTACAGGTATTTGAGTTCAACATGTAAGAAGTAGAAAGTACAGGTATTTGGGTTCAACATGTAAGAAGTAGAAAGTACAGGTATTTGGGTTCAACATGTAAGAAGTAGAAAGTACAGGTATTTGGGTTCAACATGTGAGAAGTAGAAAGTACAGGTATTTGAGTTCAACATGTAAGAAGTAGAAAGTACAGGTATTTGGGTTCAACATGTGAGAAGTAGAAAGTACAGGTATTTGAGTTCAACATGTGAGAAGTAGAAAGTACAGGTATTTGTGTTCAACATGTAAGAAGTAGAAAGTACAGGTATTTGGGTTCAACATGTAAGAAGTAGAAAGTACAGGTATTTGGGTTCAACGTGTAAGAAGTAGAAAGTACAGGTATTTGGGTTCAACATGTAAGAAGTAGAAAGTACAGGTATTTGGGTTCAACATGTAAGAAGTAGAAAGTACAGGTATTTGGGTTCAACATGTAAGAAGTAGAAAGTACAGGTATTTGGGTTCAACATGTAAGAAGTAGAAAGTACAGGTATTTGGGTTCAACATGTAAGAAGTAGAAAGTACAGGTATTTGGGTTCAACGTGTAAGAAGTAGAAAGTACAGGTATTTGAGTTCAACATGTAAGAAGTAGAAAGTACAGGTATTTGGGTTCAACATGTAAGAAGTAGAAAGTACAGGTATTTGGGTTCAACATGTAAGAAGTAGAAAGTACAGGTATTTGGGTTCAACATGTAAGAAGTAGAAAGTACAGGTATTTGGGTTCAACATGTAAGAAGTAGAAAGTACAGGTATTTGGGTTCAACGTGTAAGAAGTAGAAAGTACAGGTATTTGGGTTCAACGTGTAAGAAGTAGAAAGTACAGGTATTTGGGTTCAACATGTAAGAAGTAGAAAGTACAGGTATTTGGGTTCAACGTGTAAGAAGTAGAAAGTACAGGTATTTGGGTTCAACATGTAAGAAGTAGAAAGTACAGGTATTTGAGTTCAACATGTAAGAAGTAGAAAGTACAGGTATTTGTGTTCAACATGTAAGAAGTAGAAAGTACAGGTATTTGGGTTCAACGTGTAAGAAGTAGAAAGTACAGGTATTTGGGTTCAACATGTAAGAAGTAGAAAGTACAGGTATTTGGGTTCAACATGTAAGAAGTAGAAAGTACAGGTATTTGGGTTCAACGTGTAAGAAGTAGAAAGTACAGGTATTTGGGTTCAACATGTAAGAAGTAGAAAGTACAGGTATTTGAGTTCAACATGTAAGAAGTAGAAAGTACAGGTATTTGTGTTCAACATGTAAGAAGTAGAAAGTACAGGTATTTGTGTTCAACATGTAAGAAGTAGAAAGTACAGGTATTTGGGTTCAACATGTAAGAAGTAGAAAGTACAGGTATTTGGGTTCAACATGTAAGAAGTAGAAAGTACAGGTATTTGGGTTCAACGTGTAAGAAGTAGAAAGTACAGGTATTTGGGTTCAACATGTAAGAAGTAGAAAGTACAGGTATTTGAGTTCAACATGTAAGAAGTAGAAAGTACAGGTATTTGTGTTCAACATGTAAGAAGTAGAAAGTACAGGTATTTGTGTTCAACATGTAAGAAGTAGAAAGTACAGGTATTTGGGTTCAACATGTAAGAAGTAGAAAGTACAGGTATTTGGGTTCAACGTGTAAGAAGTAGAAAGTACAGGTATTAGTGTTCAACATGTAAGAAGTAGAAAGTACAGGTATTTGAGTTCAACATGTAAGAAGTAGAAAGTACAGGTATTTGGGTTCAACGTGTAAGAAGTAGAAAGTACAGGTATTTGGGTTCAACGTGTAAGAAGTAGAAAGTTCAGGTATTTGGGTTCAACATGTAAGAAGTAGAAAGTACAGGTATTTGAGTTCAACATGTAAGAAGTAGAAAGTACAGGTATTTGTGTTCAACATGTAAGAAGTAGAAAGTACAGGTATTTGGGTTCAACATGTAAGAAGTAGAAAGTACAGGTATTTGAGTTCAACATGTAAGAAGTATAAAGTACAGGTATTTGAGTTCAACGTGTAAGAAGTAGAAAGTACAGGTATTTGGGTTCAACGTGTAAGAAGTAGAAAGTTCAGGTATTTGGGTTCAACATGTAAGAAGTAGAAAGGACAGGTATTTGAGTTCAACATGTAAGAAGTAGAAAGTACAGGTATTTGTGTTCAACATGTAAGAAGTAGAAAGTACAGGTATTTGGGTTCAACATGTAAGAAGTAGAAAGTACAGGTATTTGGGTTCAACATGTAAGAAGTAGAAAGTACAGGTATTTGAGTTCAACATGTAAGAAGTATAAAGTACAGGTATTTGGGTTCAACATGTAAGAAGTAGAAAGTACAGGTATTTGGGTTCAACATGTAAGAAGTAGAAAGTACAGGTATTTGGGTTCAACATGTAAGAAGTATAAAGTACAGGTATTTGGGTTCAACATGTGAGAAGTAGAAAGTACAGGTATTTGTGTTCAACATGTAAGAAGTAGAAAGTACAGGTATTTGTGTTCAACATGTAAGAAGTAGAAAGTACAGGTATTTGTGTTCAACATGTAAGAAGTAGAAAGTTACAGGTATTTGGGTTTCAACATGTAAGAAGTAGAAAGTACAGGTATTTGGGTTCAACGTGTAAGAAGTAGAAAGTACAGGTATTAGTGTTCAACATGTGAGAAGTAGAAAGTACAGGTATTTGGGTTCAACATGTAAGAAGTAGAAAGTACAGGTATTTGGGTTCAACGTGTAAGAAGTAGAAAGTTCAGGTATTTGGGTTCAACATGTAAGAAGTAGAAAGTACAGGTATTTGAGTTCAACATGTAAGAAGTAGAAAGTACAGGTATTTGGGTTCAACATGTAAGAAGTAGAAAGTACAGGTATTTGGGTTCAACGTGTAAGAAGTAGAAAGTACAGGTATTTGGGTTCAACATGTAAGAAGTAGAAAGTTACAGGTATTTGAGTTCAACATGTAAGAAGTAGAAAGTACAGGTATTTGTGTTCAACATGTAAGAAGTAGAAAGTACAGGTATTTGGGTTCAACATGTAAGAAGTAGAAAGTACAGGTATTTGGGTTCAACATGTAAGAAGTAGAAAGTACAGGTATTTGGGTTCAACATGTAAGAAGTAGAAAGTTACAGGTATTTGGGTTCAACATGTAAGAAGTAGAAAGTACAGGTATTTGGGTTCAACATGTAAGAAGTAGAAAGTACAGGTATTTGAGTTCAACATGTAAGAAGTAGAAAGTACAGGTATTTGTGTTCAACATGTAAGAAGTAGAAAGTACAGGTATTTGTGTTCAACATGTAAGAAGTAGAAAGTACAGGTATTTGTGTTCAACATGTAAGAAGTAGAAAGTACAGGTATTTGGGTTCAACATGTAAGAAGTAGAAAGTTCAGGTATTTGGGTTCAACATGTAAGAAGTAGAAAGTACAGGTATTTGTGTTCAACATGTAAGAAGTAGAAAGTACAGGTATTTGGGTTCAACATGTAAGAAGTAGAAAGTACAGGTATTTGGGTTCAACATGTAAGAAGTAGAAAGTACAGGTATTTGTGTTCAACATGTAAGAAGTAGAAAGTACAGGTATTTGTGTTCAACATGTAAGAAGTAGAAAGTACAGGTATTTGGGTTCAACATGTAAGAAGTAGAAAGTACAGGTATTTGTGTTCAACATGTAAGAAGTAGAAAGTACAGGTATTTGTGTTCAACATGTAAGAAGTAGAAAGTACAGGTATTTGTGTTCAACATGTAAGAAGTAGAAAGTACAGGTATTTGTGTTCAACATGTAAGAAGTAGAAAGTACAGGTATTTGGGTTCAACATGTAAGAAGTAGAAAGTACAGGTATTTGGGTTCAACATGTAAGAAGTAGAAAGTACAGGTATTTGTGTTCAACATGTAAGAAGTAGAAAGTACAGGTATTTGGGTTCAACATGTAAGAAGTAGAAAGTACAGGTATTTGGGTTCAACATGTAAGAAGTAGAAAGTACAGGTATTTGGGTTCAACATGTAAGAAGTAGAAAGTACAGGTATTTGGGTTCAACATGTAAGAAGTAGAAAGTACAGGTATTTGGGTTCAACATGTAAGAAGTAGAAAGTACAGGTATTTGTGTTCAACATGTAAGAAGTAGAAAGTACAGGTATTTGGGTTCAACATGTAAGAAGTAGAAAGTACAGGTATTTGGGTTCAACATGTAAGAAGTAGAAAGTACAGGTATTTGGGTTCAACATGTAAGAAGTAGAAAGTACAGGTATTTGGGTTCAACATGTAAGAAGTAGAAAGTACAGGTATTTGGGTTCAACATGTAAGAAGTAGAAAGTACAGGTATTTGAGTTCAACATGTAAGAAGTAGAAAGTACAGGTATTTGAGTTCAACATGTAAGAAGTAGAAAGTACAGGTATTTGGGTTCAACATGTAAGAAGTAGAAAGTACAGGTATTTGGGTTCAACATGTAAGAAGTAGAAAGTACAGGTATTTGGGTTCAACATGTAAGAAGTAGAAAGTACAGGTATTTGGGTTCAACATGTAAGAAGTAGAAAGTACAGGTATTTGGGTTCAACATGTAAGAAGTAGAAAGTACAGGTATTTGTGTTCAACATGTAAGAAGTAGAAAGTACAGGTATTTGGGTTCAACATGTAAGAAGTAGAAAGTACAGGTATTTGGGTTCAACATGTAAGAAGTAGAAAGTACAGGTATTTGTGTTCAACATGTAAGAAGTAGAAAGTACAGGTATTTGTGTTCAACATGTAAGAAGTAGAAAGTACAGGTATTTGTGTTCAACATGTAAGAAGTAGAAAGTACAGGTATTTGTGTTCAACATGTAAGAAGTAGAAAGTACAGGTATTTGTGTTCAACATGTAAGAAGTAGAAAGTACAGGTATTTGGGTTCAACATGTAAGAAGTAGAAAGTACAGGTATTTGGGTTCAACATGTAAGAAGTAGAAAGTACAGGTATTTGGGTTCAACATGTAAGAAGTAGAAAGTACAGGTATTTGTGTTCAACATGTAAGAAGTAGAAAGTACAGGTATTTGTGTTCAACATGTAAGAAGTAGAAAGTACAGGTATTTGTGTTCAACATGTAAGAAGTAGAAAGTACAGGTATTTGGGTTCAACATGTAAGAAGTAGAAAGTACAGGTATTTGGGTTCAACATGTAAGAAGTAGAAAGTACAGGTATTTGTGTTCAACATGTAAGAAGTAGAAAGTACAGGTATTTGGGTTCAACATGTAAGAAGTAGAAAGTTACAGGTATTTGGGTTCAACATGTAAGAAGTAGAAAGTACAGGTATTTGTGTTCAACATGTAAGAAGTAGAAAGTACAGGTATTTGTGTTCAACATGTAAGAAGTAGAAAGTACAGGTATTTGGGTTCAACGTGTAAGAAGTAGAAAGTACAGGTATTAGTGTTCAACATGTAAGAAGTAGAAAGTACAGGTATTTGAGTTCAACATGTAAGAAGTAGAAAGTACAGGTATTTGGGTTCAACATGTAAGAAGTAGAAAGTACAGGTATTTGGGTTCAACGTGTAAGAAGTAGAAAGTTCAGGTATTTGGGTTCAACATGTAAGAAGTAGAAAGTACAGGTATTTGAGTTCAACATGTAAGAAGTAGAAAGTACAGGTATTTGTGTTCAACATGTAAGAAGTAGAAAGTACAAGTATTTGGGTTCAACATGTAAGAAGTAGAAAGTACAGGTATTTGAGTTCAACATGTAAGAAGTATAAAGTACAGGTATTTGAGTTCAACGTGTAAGAAGTAGAAAGTACAGGTATTTGGGTTCAACGTGTAAGAAGTAGAAAGTTCAGGTATTTGGGTTCAACATGTAAGAAGTAGAAAGTACAGGTATTTGAGTTCAACATGTAAGAAGTAGAAAGTACAGGTATTTGTGTTCAACATGTAAGAAGTAGAAAGTACAGGTATTTGGGTTCAACATGTAAGAAGTAGAAAGTACAGGTATTTGGGTTCAACATGTAAGAAGTAGAAAGTATAGGTATTTGAGTTCAACATGTAAGAAGTATAAAGTACAGGTATTTGGGTTCAACATGTAAGAAGTAGAAAGTACAGGTATTTGGGTTCAACATGTAAGAAGTAGAAAGTACAGGTATTTGGGTTCAACATGTAAGAAGTAGAAAGTACAGGTATTTGGGTTCAACATGTAAGAAGTAGAAAGTACAGGTATTTGTGTTCAACATGTAAGAAGTAGAAAGTACAGGTATTTGTGTTCAACATGTAAGAAGTAGAAAGTACAGGTATTTGTGTTCAACATGTAAGAAGTAGAAAGTACAGGTATTTGTGTTCAACATGTAAGAAGTAGAAAGTACAGGTATTTGTGTTCAACATGTAAGAAGTAGAAAGTACAGGTATTTGGGTTCAACATGTAAGAAGTAGAAAGTACAGGTATTTGGGTTCAACGTGTAACAAGTAGAAAGTACAGGTATTAGTGTTCAACATGTAAGAAGTAGAAAGTACAGGTATTTGAGTTCAACATGTAAGAAGTAGAAAGTACAGGTATTTGGGTTCAACATGTAAGAAGTAGAAAGTACAGGTATTTGGGTTCAACGTGTAAGAAGTAGAAAGTTCAGGTATTTGGGTTCAACATGTAAGAAGTAGAAAGTACAGGTATTTGAGTTCAACATGTAAGAAGTAGAAAGTACAGGTATTTGTGTTCAACATGTAAGAAGTAGAAAGTACAGGTATTTGGGTTCAACATGTAAGAAGTAGAAAGTACAGGTATTTGGGTTCAACATGTAAGAAGTAGAAAGTACAGGTATTTGGGTTCAACATGTAAGAAGTAGAAAGTACAGGTATTTGGGTTCAACATGTAAGAAGTAGAAAGTACAGGTATTTGTGTTCAACATGTAAGAAGTAGAAAGTACAGGTATTTGTGTTCAACATGTAAGAATTAGAAAGTACAGGTATTTGTGTTCAACATGTAAGAAGTAGAAAGTACAGGTATTTGTGTTCAACATGTAAGAAGTAGAAAGTACAGGTATTTGTGTTCAACATGTAAGAAGTAGAAAGTACAGGTATTTGGGTTCAACATGTAAGAAGTAGAAAGTTCAGGTATTTGGGTTCAACATGTAAGAAGTAGAAAGTACAGGTATTTGTGTTCAACATGTAAGAAGTAGAAAGTACAGGTATTTGTGTTCAACATGTAAGAAGTAGAAAGTACAGGTATTTGGGTTCAACATGTAAGAAGTAGAAAGTACAGGTATTTGAGTTCAACATGTAAGAAGTAGAAAGTACAGGTATTTGTGTTCAACATGTAAGAAGTAGAAAGTACAGGTATTTGTGTTCAACATGTAAGAAGTAGAAAGTACAGGTATTTGGGTTCAACATGTAAGAAGTAGAAAGTTCAGGTATTTGGGTTCAACATGTAAGAAGTAGAAAGTACAGGTATTTGTGTTCAACATGTAAGAAGTAGAAAGTACAGGTATTTGTGTTCAACATGTAAGAAGTAGAAAGTACAGGTATTTGTGTTCAACATGTAAGAAGTAGAAAGTACAGGTATTTGGGTTCAACATGTAAGAAGTAGAAAGTACAGGTATTTGGGTTCAACGTGTAAGAAGTAGAAAGTACAGGTATTAGTGTTCAACATGTAAGAAGTAGAAAGTACAGGTATTTGAGTTCAACATGTAAGAAGTAGAAAGTACAGGTATTTGGGTTCAACATGTAAGAAGTAGAAAGTACAGGTATTTGGGTTCAACGTGTAAGAAGTAGAAAGTTCAGGTATTTGGGTTCAACATGTAAGAAGTAGAAAGTACAGGTATTTGAGTTCAACATGTAAGAAGTAGAAAGTACAGGTATTTGTGTTCAACATGTAAGAAGTAGAAAGTACAGGTATTTGGGTTCAACATGTAAGAAGTAGAAAGTACAGGTATTTGGGTTCAACATGTAAGAAGTAGAAAGTACAGGTATTTGGGTTCAACATGTAAGAAGTAGAAAGTACAGGTATTTGGGTTCAACATGTAAGAAGTAGAAAGTTCAGGTATTTGGGTTCAACATGTAAGAAGTAGAAAGTACAGGTATTTGGGTTCAACATGTAAGAAGTAGAAAGTACAGGTATTTGAGTTCAACATGTAAGAAGTAGAAAGTACAGGTATTTGTGTTCAACATGTAAGAAGTAGAAAGTACAGGTATTTGTGTTCAACATGTAAGAAATAGAAAGTACAGGTATTTGTGTTCAACATGTAAGAAGTAGAAAGTACAGGTATTTGGGTTCAACATGTAAGAAGTAGAAAGTTCAGGTATTTGGGTTCAACATGTAAGAAGTAGAAAGTACAGGTATTTGTGTTCAACATGTAAGAAGTAGAAAGTACAGGTATTTGGGTTCAACATGTAAGAAGTAGAAAGTACAGGTATTTGGGTTCAACATGTAAGAAGTAGAAAGTACAGGTATTTGTGTTCAACATGTAAGAAGTAGAAAGTACAGGTATTTGTGTTCAACATGTAAGAAGTAGAAAGTACAGGTATTTGGGTTCAACATGTAAGAAGTAGAAAGTACAGGTATTTGTGTTCAACATGTAAGAAGTAGAAAGTACAGGTATTTGTGTTCAACATGTAAGAAGTAGAAAGTACAGGTATTTGTGTTCAACATGTAAGAAGTCAAAGTAAAAAGCCGTCAGAAAAATAAGTAGTGGAGTGAAGTACTGATACCAGAAAAGTGTACTTAAGTACAGTAATGAAGTATTTGTACTCCACTACTTCCCACCTCTGGGTAGGACAGTGCTCAGCTTGTAAGACGTCCCACAGAGTAATGAAGCACTAAAGCTCTCGAGGAGACGTATGGTCACCTCCAGCTGTGATTTGCTGTGTTGTAAAAGTCTGAGTCCATTCCTCAAACACGTGGGCACTGATGTAACTCGTTTTATGAAAGAACGTCTTGTGGAGAGCAACCTTTATGTGGTGAATGTAATTTTCTGTAATACTTTGACATTCAACTGTTTCTCCCCACACACCCAATTCAGTCAATCTTTTCAATGTTGCCAGGAAATGTGATTAAAGCAACACATTATGTATTTAGAAGGACAATTTCTGTAATATATAATATACTTGTAGGCAATGTGAAACGGTAGATGACTCAAACTACTATCTTTAAGTGAAGCACGCACACAAACCTACAGAACACACTAAAGGAAAGGGAACACCCCAAAAGCAACAACTTATATATGTATGAGGACGACTTCTGTAATATTACATTACATTACATTGCATTTAGCTGACGCTTTTATCCAAAGCGACTTACAATAAGTGCATTCGACCAGGAAGACACAACCTTGAAGAAAACAGAATCATATAAGTACATCAGGTTTCATAGAGCCAAACATTTCAAGTGCTACTCAACTGGCTTTAGGTAAGCCAGTCCTTTATTAGTATATAAGTGCTTTGTTAATAATTCTAATGCTCGAAGTGGAGTCGAAAGAGATGAGTTTTCAGTCTGGAAGGTGTGTAAGCTATCTGCTGTCCTGATGTCAATGGGGAGCTCATTCCACCATTTTGGAGCCAGGATAGCAAACCCACGTGTTTTTGCTGATGGGAACTTGGGTCCCCTTCGCAGCGAGGGTGCAGCGAGTCATTTGGCTGATGCAGAGCGGAGTGCACGTGCTGGGGTGTACGGTTTAACCATGTCCTGGATGTAGGAAGGGCCAGATCCATTCGCAGCATGGTACGCAAGTACCAGTGTCTTGAAGTGGATTCTAGCAGTTACCGGAAGCCAGTTGAGGGAGCGGAGGAGCGGTGTGGTGTGGGAACATTTAGGAAGGTTGAAGACCAGACGAGCCGCTGCATTCTGGATGAGCTGCAGAGGTCGGATGGAACATGCAGGTAGACCAGCCAGGAGGGAGTTGCAGTAGTCTAGGCGTGAGATGACGAGAGCCTGGACCAGAACCTGCGTGGCTTTCTGGGTCAGCTGGAGACGTATCCTCCTGATGTTGTAAAGCGTGTATCTGCAGCAACGGGTAATATATTCTGTACTTACATGTTAGGCCATATGAAATCCATTAGACGACTTGAAATAGTCCATTAGTAAAGCATTTCCACACAGCATACAAGTAAAGAATAAATGCAACGTGCTTGAAAAATGTCCTTTAATGATAAAAATGTTATAATGACATTTTTAAGATGAAGATATCTGAACAAAGATGACATTCAACAACAGCCAAACTCAGAGGGTTGAATTCCCTCCTTGTGAGGATGTAATGAGAATAAATACAATTAATACATTCTTTGTAGGTCGTGCATGCTTCTCCTTTCTTTCTCCTTGGATACAGCAAAACAACTTCCCTTTTTATAGATTAATGTGCCACATGGGAACGATTAAACACCTTTAATCCTTCTTGCTTCAGACCAGTTTGTCTCGTTTCCTTTTTTTGGTTAATCGTTTTTTTCAAAATGCTAATTATCAGACCTCCTCCAAGAGAATTAAAAGGCCTTTCTGTCTGTTGACTCTGCATGAAAATGCTGCTTCTGCTTCTGCGTATAACTCATCGGTAACTCAGTACATTTTACTGGAATTGTGGGTAAAAAAAAGTGCAATAATCCAGAGGGTTACCCCTAGATTCCACCGGGTCCGTCTAACGCGCCGCGGTGTCACGGCGATCGCGGCCACTCTAGTCAATGGGTGCTATTCCACCACACGTAAGGTCGGGCATGCAGGAAGTGGAACGGTCAGAGCATACAGCATAGGCCTATATATACACACACACAAACTAATTTTGCAGACCCTATCCCTCCGTAGTCTTTCAAGTAGGAGGAGAAATGCCAGCGTTCTCCTCCGGTTTACAGGCACTGTGTAAATTATATAGGCTATATAGAATAATTATGATGATGAATGCATTTTTTTTACCACTAAAATACAGCAACACATCTTTGATTCATGTCGTTTATAACTGGGATATTACAATTATTATTAACTTTGTCTGTACAAAGTAGCCTGTCCAGGAAATATGCCCAAATCAACAAAAACTGCGAGCCGGCAGGCAAGACGCTCCGCTTCTGAAACGCGCCCGGTAGGGTATGACGCCGGAGGAGGCCGGACCAAAACCGCGGCGCTGCCGTAACGCGCCGCAGACGGACCCGGTAGAATCCGCTGCCAACATATTGAGTTATGAGAGTGAATGTCAGAAGAGTCGGTGGTATTGGTATCACGGTTAAAAATAGACGTGGTGTCAGAGACATTTGAGGTTGTGGTTTTTATCTCCGAGCCAAATGATGCGTTCACTGTCTGACCTCATCATGATGTGAGTCACAGCGTCCTGCACGGAGGTCTATCTGTGATCCAAACCCCAAAGACTGCCTGTAAAGTCTCAGTCTGATGCAACACACACACTCACCACACACACTAACAACACACACTCACAACACACACTCACAACACACACTAACCACACACACTCACAACACACAGTCACAACACACACTCACCACACACACTCACAACACACACTAACCACACACACTAACCACACACACTCACAACACACACTAACAACACACACTAACCACACACACTCACAACACACACTAACCACACACACTCACAACACACACTCACAACACACACTAACCACACACATTAACAACACACACTAACCACACACACTCACAACACACACTCACAACACACACTAACCACACACACTCACAACACACACTAACCACACACACTCACAACACACACTAACCACACACACCTATGGGATGGAAACAGTGAGTCATGTAACGGGTAATCAAATCAAAACTTTATTTATAAAGCACTTCTCAAATACAAAGGTAACTCAAAGTGCTGCACAAACACATGGTGGAGAATTCACCAAATAAACACAGAGCTATGTGGCTAAAAAATCACTTTGAATAAAACAATTAATTAAAATAATAATTAAAAATAATTACAAAATAAATACAATTAATTAAATAAATACAATTAATTAAATTTAAATATATACAAATACAAATAATAACAGGAATAAAATAAAACACAATTTAAATAAAAGCTAAATTAAAAACATTGGGTCTTGAGGTTACCGTATTCCCTTACAGTTACATAAAAACAGTTGCTATAGATACTGTGTGTGTTTTTCCTTCTAAGTGGGATCTTGCAGCCACTGACATTAAGCTTTTACTGAATTGCACCCAATGGCAGAATAAGGCTCTGTTAACTTTAAAAATAGGATGCAGCACTCGTGGAAAAACAAACATCATTAAGGCTTCCTCATCTCTTCCAAATGTGGCAGCTCGCATGGTGCCAGACATGCTGACGACCTGAAGCTCCGCTGGCCGGTTGTTAAGGCGGGGGAAATGTGCAGGACGTTCATTTCCTCAATTTGCACCAAGACGGCCGGGGGGAAACGAGGGCAACTGGGAAAGGTGTCACAGATGGCAAAAGTACACACATCCTTCACTCAAGTAGAAGTACAGATACTTGTGTTTAAAAATACTCTGGTGAAAGTAGAAGTATTGACTAAACTTCTTGACTCAAGTGAAAGTAAAGAGGCTCTGAAATGTACTTCAGTAAAAAGTACCCATAACTAGCAGCTGCTTTAAAGAGTACCTGACCTGTGTGTGTGTGTGTGTGTGTGTGTGCTATATAGATTTGAATGCATGTAAATGGTCTGCAATGCCAAGAGGACTCTTTAAAGTAGAGACACTACATACTGATATACACCTGAACATCAGCAGGAGAGGACTCTTTAAAGTAGAGACACTACATACTGATATACACCTGAACATCAGCAGGAGAGGACTCTTTAAAGTAGAGACACTACACACTGATATACACCTGAACATCAGCAGGAGAGAACTCTTTAAAGTAGAGACACTACATACTGATATACACCTGAACATCAGCAGGAGAGGACTCTTTAAAGTAGAGACACTACACACTGATATACACCTGAACATCAGCAGGAGAGGACTCTTTAAAGTAGAGACACTACACACTGATATACACCTGAACATCAGCAGGAGAGGACTCTTTAAAGTAGAGACACTACATACTGATTTACACCTGAACATCAGCAGGAGAGGACTCTTTAAAGTAGAGACACTACATACTGATTTACACCTGAACATCAGCAGGAGAGGACTCTTTAAAGTAGAGACACTACATACTGATATACACCTGAACATCAGCAGGAGAGGACTCTTTAAAGTAGAGACACTACATACTGATATACACCTGAACATCAGCAGGAGAGGACTCTTTAAAGTAGAGACTCTACATACTGATATACACCTGAACATCAGCAGGAGAGGACTCTTTAAAGTAGAGACACTACATACTGATATACACCTGAACATCAGCAGCAGAGGACTCTTTAAAGTAGAGACACTACATACTGATATACACCTGAACATCAGCAGGAGAGGACTCTTTAAAGTAGAGACACTACATACTGATATACACCTGAACATCAGCAGGAGAGGACTCTTTAAAGTAGAGACACTACATACTGATATACACCTGGACATCAGCAGGAGAGGACTCTTTAAAGTAGAGACACTACATACTGATATACACCTGGACATCAGCAGGAGAGGACTCTTTAAAGTAGAGACACTACATACTGATATACACCTGAACATCAGCAGGAGAGGACTCTTTAAAGTAGAGACACTACATACTGATATACACCTGAACATCAGCAGGAGAGGACTCTTTAAAGTAGAGACACTACATACTGATATACACCTGAACATCAGCAGGAGAGGACTCTTTAAAGTAGAGACACTACATACTGATATACACCTGGACATCAGCAGGAGAGGACTCTTTAAAGTAGAGACACTACATACTGATATACACCTGGACATCAGCAGGAGAGGACTCTTTAAAGTAGAGACACTACATACTGATATACACCTGAACATCAGCAGGAGAGGACTCTTTAAAGTAGAGACACTACATACTGATTTACACCTGAACATCAGCAGGAGAGGACTCTTTAAAGTAGAGACACTACATACTGATATACACCTGGACATCAGCAGGAGAGGACTCTTTAAAGTAGAGACACTACATACTGATATACACCTGAACATCAGCAGGAGAGGACTCTTTAAAGTAGAGACACTACATACTGATATACACCTGAACATCAGCAGGAGAGGACTCTTTAAAGTAGAGACTCTACATACTGATATACACCTGAACATCAGCAGGAGAGGACTCTTTAAAGTAGAGACACTACATACTGATATACACCTGAACATCAGCAGCAGAGGACTCTTTAAAGTAGAGACACTACATACTGATATACACCTGAACATCAGCAGGAGAGGACTCTTTAAAGTAGAGACACTACATACTGATATACACCTGAACATCAGCAGGAGAGGACTCTTTAAAGTAGAGACACTACATACTGATATACACCTGGACATCAGCAGGAGAGGACTCTTTAAAGTAGAGACACTACATACTGATATACACCTGGACATCAGCAGGAGAGGACTCTTTAAAGTAGAGACACTACATACTGATATACACCTGAACATCAGCAGGAGAGGACTCTTTAAAGTAGAGACACTACATACTGATATACACCTGAACATCAGCAGGAGAGGACTCTTTAAAGTAGAGACACTACATACTGATATACACCTGAACATCAGCAGGAGAGGACTCTTTAAAGTAGAGACACTACATACTGATATACACCTGAACATCAGCAGGAGAGGACTCTTTAAAGTAGAGACACTACATACTGATATACACCTGTACATCAGCAGGAGAGGACTCTTTAAAGTAGAGACACTACATACTGATATACACCTGAACATCAGCAGGAGAGGGCTCTTTAAAGTAGAGACACTACATACTGATATACACCTGAACATCAGCAGGAGAGGGCTCTTTAAAGTAGAGACACTACATACTGATATACACCTGAACATCAGCAGGAGAGGGCTCTTTAAAGTAGAGACACTACATACTGATATACACCTGAACATCAGCAGGAGAGGACTCTTTAAAGTAGAGACACTACATACTGATATACACCTGTACATGCTTGTAAAATGAGGATGATAATTATAAAATGCCATCATCATTACTCGTTAATTGGTTTCTTAAGTTCTTTCAGATTGATTTAAACTAAGTATTTTCCGTAAGTACTTCTACTTTTGCTTGATTCCTGCATCAACAATTATATCCAACGATATAATTTACTTTACTGAGTTCTACACATGGTAAGAATTAGAATTGCATGCTAACACTTTTGTCCTTCAGTGCAGTTAAGATTACAGAAATGTTACTTGAGTATTTCTTTCCGGGGGGATTTCTACTCTTATAAAAAAACATCAAACAATCTCTTAGCACTACTGGGGGAACGAGGTCACATTATAAAAGTTAAACAATCTCCCTGTGTCTCAGACATTCTCAATGAAATACTCAACGTCTCATTTTTCTAAAGTGGGGAATTCACCTCAAGCGTGAACTCAAGGGTCTAAAAATATTCATGACTTCAGTTGCTAAACATGAGTTCCTACTCTGCATCATTAGCTTCTCACGTTCAGCACATTTGTGTTAGAGCCTGTGGGAATTGGTTGCAGCAGAAGGAGCCAATGCAAAGACTTTCTGCAGGTCACTCCTTCTCTGCATGGGGCCGTCTGAGGAAGCAGGTTGTGGCCCTCATGCTCCGCCCTCAGTAAGACTCCTGTGATCCTAACATCCTCACACACTCTTCAGACCAAGACAGACAGACAGCAGCAGCAGCAGCAGCAGCCATGTCTCACGTCTGAGTCAAGAAGGAGGAAAACGCAGACATACAGGAAACTGTGTGATCAGTTACTACAGAGAAACTGCTGATCTGGGACCAGCTAAAAAGCGACAAAATGGGTGTTTGGACAGCCCTGATTCTGGCCTCACATCTGCTGTTAAATCTCAGCCTACGTGTGGAAGCCCAAGCTTTAGGTAAGTTGCATAAATGCTTCTTAACAAACTGTGTCATTGATTGGTGATTGCTACGGATGGCAAGTCTGTTTGAGTTTCAACACACGCACAAGGAGGAAGATGTCTTTGATTTAATTTGCACTTTTTCTTACAACCTGCCTGTGATGTAATCCTCCATTTTCCTTATCTGTCAAATAAGATTTAATGGCTCCACTCCACTGGGGATTTGTACACACTGTATGAGTTGTGATGCATAATGGATCAGGCAGAGCACTGTGAAAGAGAATATCATATGCAGAGGCACACAAAGGATTAGACATGGTGTGATACTCACTGAATAAAATGCTAAATATCCCGTCAGTTCGGGGAGATATGAAGCAGTTTAATACATATTTTCTGAAGTAAAGCCACCCTGCTTTACAGACAGATCTGTGTGATTACTGCAGCTTCAGGAGGCCCAGCTTTCTGGCTCGCATTAGTTCAAACTATGTCCCAGCTGGGTCACACATGGGAACAATCACAGATGATCTGGGGGCAATATTGCACTTGAAGTCACACAAAGTGTATGCACAAACTCTCCCACAGTCTCACGCACATCTGTTCAAGGTCACACACATTGGAGCTGCAGACGACATGGAGAAACATGGTGGTGTGGTGAGAGTTTATCAGCTCCTGTGATAAATGGAATACCTTCACGCAGCCATTAATCTCTGCAAACTCTGGGCTACGGACGCCTGATGGTATTTATAAAACAAGTCCAGAGTAATGGGTTTCATCATCTATCATTTCCCTCGCAAATGACTCGTTGTATGCACGACTCAAACGATGTAAAACAGCAGTACGTTGGATAGCAGAAAGCAATATAAATGGATTTACCTGGAGTTGAAATTAAAGGAATTCAAAAACTCATTTCTTATTCTGGGCACAAAGATAAGACAGGGCCACCCTTTGAATCAGATATAATCCATATTTCTATACAGTGTGAAAGGAGTTGCATTTAGTGATAAGCCTGCAGAGGATTATCAGCTTTTCACTGTAAGAAGCTCTTTAGTTTCAGCTCTTTGTTAAGCATTGCAACATCACTGTTTTCCGCTCTTATGGCATCTGTTGTCAGTGAGAAAGCTTTAAAAAGTGACTGAACACTACCTGGTAATCACTATACAGCAGACAGACACAGTTATAGTGAACATAGTGAAGCATTTAGAGCACATGTGTCAAACTCAAGGCCCGGGGGCCAAATCAGGCCCGTGGTGGATTTAATTTCGGCCCGCAGGATCATTTCTAATCACTCTTAGATCTGGCCCTCCGGTATATTGCAGCACACCTTCACTCCATCCTGAGGGTCTCCTCAGCTCAGAGCCTGAGCCCAAACATTGATGACCTTGCACCCAAGATGAGATGCCAAGTATCTGAACTAGCATCACAGAGCAGCACACTGAGTTTAATGGATGCTTCCTTCTGCACTTTCTCTCTCAGGACAACAGGGCATGTTTGGTTTTCTCTCTGAGGGGAATAGTTTTGTTGAAGCTGTTGTTGGCCTGTGGGAAAATGTACTCATAAGAAATGACTCTGGAAAAGCTGCAGATAGAGCCATAAGAAATGAATGCAACTTATTATTTAATGTTGTTTTTATAGGCAATCATTGAAGCTTTGTTAGTTCCAGGTTTAATATGTGCAATAAGTTCATTTCAATAAGTTCTGCATTAAACATTGAACCAGTCCGGCCCTCCACTAGTACCCATTTTTTAATGTTGGCCCACTGTGTATTTGAGTTTGACCCCCCTGACCTAGAGGCTAAAGAGACACATGTTTCCCTAAGGTGGAGGTGGAGACCAAAAACTGAGCAAAAATGGGGGAGACCCTAAAACTCTAAATAAATGGAAATGTCTCTAATTATTGGAGATTTAATTTAGCAACTGTTTGTCAACAAGGTGGGCGTGTTAACTTTAAAAAAAAAGATGATCACAACTCGTTTCTGCTTTCACCGAATGGCAAAAACTAAACTGTTATTTGAGATGTTTTTGATTTTACATCTTGAACTTTAATGGAACTTTAACGTTTCGTTCCTACCCTCACCTATGGTCATGAAGGATGGGTCATGACCGAAAGAACGAGATCGCGGATACAAGCGGCCGAGATGGGTTTTCTCCGCAGGGTGGCTGGTGTCTCCCTTAGGGATAAGGTGAGAAGTTCGGTCATCAGGGAGGGACTCGGAGTTGAGCCGCTCCTCCTTCGCGTCGAAAGGAGCCAGTTGAGGTGGTTCGGGCACCTAGTTAGGATGCCACCTGGGCGCCTCCCTAGGGAGGTGTTCCAGGCACGTCCAGCTGGGAAGAGACCAAGGGGTAGACCTAGGACCAGGTGGAGGGATTATATCTCTTCGCTGGCCTGGGAGCGCCTTGGGATCACCCAGTCAGAGCTGGTTGATGTCGCCAGGGAAAAGGAAGTTTGGGGCTCTCTGCTGGAACTGCTACCCCTGAGACCCGACCACGGATAAGCGGAAGAAGATGGATGGATGGAACTTGAATGGATGTTTGCTCCTGATTGGCAGATTACTTATTAATTAATGTCAACATGTGACTTCCTGTTGTGATTAATTGGCTGCTGATGATCATTACTGGTTTAGGTTTAATTAAGTACGTCAAGTGATGGGAAGAAACTGAGAACATCGAAGCAAGAACTGCACAATTGTGAGTTTACCTGAGTATTTCCATACCTTTATAATTCTGTTTTACTTCAACTTCGAGGCAAATTTTAACTTTTACTGCACTTCATTTATTTGCTTACTTTAGTGGCTTGTCACCTTTCAGATTCAACAAAGTATTCTTAAAACATAAAAAAGGATGTAGATATTTTTTTCGTTATTGTATTGTAAGTTACGGCCAGATTGTTATTGATCTCCAACAGAACATGTCCATGCTACCCATCAAGGGATAAGTATCAATACATAATTATAATCCAATAGTATGATATACATTATTCTGGAGTGGGCCGTTCTGCATATTGAACACTTAAGCTTTTGGTACTTCTCAATGTTCTAATGCTAATAATGTTGTTCTTATAATGGAGACAAGTTTAGATTGCAGACTTTTTCGTGCCTCGATTTACGATAAAGATCTGAGTACTTTTTCCACCACTGGGTACTTCTAAACATGAAAGGTATGAGATATATCAACTTGACCGTGTTGGATTTATATTCAGGAGTTAAGAAGAGGACAAGACACAGCAGTATGGCTTCAGCTGAACTTTATGAAGCTTGAAATGGAGGTTAATCAGGGGCTGAAATGAGGCGTTTTCTCAGGATCTCTGGGGTGAGAGGACCCTGACCCTCACAAAGCTCTCAGTCCTCAAGATTTATGATCTGCAGGACCCAGTGTGTCCGCCTCATTTGTTCTCCTGATGATCTGCTCAGTTTTGGAGTTTTATCAAATGAATGGACTGAGGAGTTAAAGGTCCCATGTCATGCTTTCTGGTTATCACCCGTCCTGCATGTAAACGGTCTGCAGAGTCACAAACCCTCAAAGTACACCCTGTAGCGAGTACAACTCTAACACTGACTGCTTGTGTATTCATGCTGCGTGCAGATGGTGGACGACACATTCCCTGCACATCCTCTCCTGGTCTGCACACATCCCAAGTCACTTTATTAAAGCAGGAGGACTCTCCAGCAATGAGTGCAGCGTCCCTCTGGCTTTAACTCGGTCAAACCTCCGCCTGTGAGAAGAATGGAGGAACTGTGAATCACTTTATCAGCTGAGCAGATTTGGAAAGGATACAAAAAGAAATACATCATGCAACTAACTAGGGAAAATATATCGGTATCGTCAAAATGTACTTAAAGTACAAAAAGTACTTATTCTGCACAGTTAAGAAGTATAATCAGATCAATATACTTTAAGTATTACAATTAAAACGTGTTATGCAGAATGGATCTTTTCACAGTATTACATTATTATGGTTGTTATATTATCCTTTTTGTGTTCATGTAGGGGCATTTAAGTGTTGCAGTTTGTCAATGTGGACCAGATTTAGATACTAGAAGTACTGTGTGTGTTTTAGTAGTAAAGTACTGCATTATACCATATCAGCATATCATGTGTTTTTATAAGTACAAAGTAACTGTGAGCGTTGAATAAAAGTAGGCAATATTTGAACTATAACGTAGTTTTAAATGGAAATAATCAAGTAAAGTACAAATATGTCAAAATAGTAAAGTGTAGTTACTTATATTCCACCACTGGTTTATAAAAAATGTCATTGTGCAAATATTATGTAAAAGCATCGTAGTCAACCAAACGTTGTCTTCCCAATATCAAAGAACTTGATGTGATATATGATTTGTCTCTGTATAACCCAGCATGATTGTCTTAGAAATCCACATTTCACTGAGTAAATGCAGGGTCTCAAAAGATCAACAAACACTGGGTCAACATCATCTCCTCATGTCGACTCAGGATGTGTTTGGGTTAGGGCTGTCCTGAATACCATTATTCGGGCTCCGGATATTCGGTAGTAATCAGCAGCGAACCGCTTCAACACGTGTATTTTGGTGTATTCACGGCATTCATTTTGTTATTCTACAGTATTGTTGTTTTATAGTTATTAACCCAATTTGTGTTCTTTGAAATTGAAAAGGATATTGCATTGTGTTACTTTAGTTGCAGTTGTATGTCTTAAGTGTAATTTCGCTTGGCTTAGTATTTATGGACATGCTTTTATTTTGAAGGAGAGGTAGCGCTGTTGACAGGAAGTTGTTGTTGCTATGGAAACAACGTGACGTAGATTAACGGAGAAAAGTAATGTCTACGTATAAAGACGGAGAAAGTAAACAATAACGTTTATGGTTAAGTGTTAGCACCCCCCGAACAAGCTCTTACGTTGAGATTGGAGATTTCAATAAATTCAATTTGAAAAAAAACGGTAAAAAACAAACAAAACGAATATCCGAATAACGAAATTGAAACCCGAATAGTACTCCAACGAACGAATATTCGGATATTCGGGTACAGCCCTAGTTTGGGTCATACATATTCATACATCTGATCCTCCATTGCTCATGTGCCTTTCTCCCTTCTCCTCCACAGTGTATGATCTGCTCACCTCACCGGACTGCCTGCCGGACCTTCTGCAGGGCGGCCTGGTGGAGCAGGGCGTGAACGAGGCTTTCATCCTGACCTCCTTCAAGCTTCAGCCCAAAACAGGAACCAGCATCTTCGCCCTGTTCAACCCGCGGGACAACAGCAAGTACTTCGAGTTCACCGTCATGGGGAAGCTCAACAGAGGTAAGAAGCTACGAGAGAAGAGGCTCTGCTTTCTCTGGAGGACATTCTTAAGAGAAACTGATAAATGATTCATGGACAAAGTTTTCTTTGTTATATTTAATAAAGTAATAAAGAAAGTCAATATACAAGTGAAATATCTCAAATGTAGGAACAGAGCACCTTCATACTCAGAGGAAAAGGTGTTCTGCTTACAGTCACACTATATATTCAACTGGTCCCACCCTTAAATTCCCTCAGGCATCTAAAGACCCCCATCATTAAACCATAAGTCCTTAACCATTTGCCAATCAACCTTTTGCCCTCCTGAAATGTAAATCCTAAACATATGTCTCTGTTAAACACATATAGGATTCAAAATACTATTTAAACGAGTAAAAGGCAATCAGAGTATAAAACATAATCTATACATATTATTTAAATGATTATATGAACATTTGACACAACACTTTCCTATCATCTAAACCAAACAACACGACACTATAAACAAATAAATCTCTTCCTCATCCTCTCAGCTGTGTTGCGTTACCTGCGGAGCGACAAGAGGATGACCTCGGTGACCTTCAACAACCTGGTGCTGGCGGACGGCCAACAGCACCGGCTGCTGTTCCACCTGAAGGGCATGCAGCAGGGTCCGGGGGGCGTGGAGCTGCATCTGGACTGCAGGCTGGTGGAGACCATCAGGGACTTACCTGCCGCCTTCCAGGGTTTACCTGCAGGATACGGCACCGTGGACCTGAAGACCATGCAGCCCCGAGACCAGGTGGGCCTTCACTCACAGTAGAGAGTGGTCCAGGAGTGAGTCCTAAACCCAGGAAATAACTCTGCATTTTAGATCTTTATAAGGTCTGAGGTTAATGCAAGCTTCCAAGATTTTCATATTTTGTTCTATGAAGTAAAATACTTCAATGAATTTTAAAACAGCAGTTGCTAACAAGTGTCTATAAAGTGGCAAGCCCAACATTAGCCGCCTTTAGCTTAGCGGTGGTGACTTGAAGTCATGTGACCGTGCTGTAGTTCCTTTATAGCCCAACATTAGCCACATTTAGCTTAGCGGTGGTGACTTGAAGTCATGTGACCGTGCTGTAGTTCCTTTATAGCCCAACATTAGCCTTCTTTAGCTTAGCGGTGGTGACGTGAAGTCATGTGACCGTGCTGTACTTCCTTTATAGCCCAACATTAGCCGCCTTTAGCTTAGCGGTGGTGACGTGAAGTCATGTGACCGTGCTGTAGTTCCTTTATAGCCCAACATTAGCAGCCTTTAGCTTAGCGGTGGTGACTTGAAGTCATGTGACCGTGCTGTAGTTCCTTTATAGCCCAACATTAGCCACCTTTATCTTAGCGGTGGTGATGTGAAGTCATGTCACCGTGCTGTAGTTCCTTTATAGCCCAACATTAGCCACCTTTAGCTTAGCGGTGGTGACGTGAAGTCATGTGACCGTGCTGTAGTTCCTTTATAGCCCAACATTAGCCACCTTTAGCTTAGCGGTGGTGACGTGAAGTCATGTGACCGTGCTGTAGTTCCTTTATAGCCCAACATTAGCCTTCTTTAGCTTAGCGGTGGTGACGTGAAGTCATGTGACCGTGCTGTAGTTCCTTTTTAGCCCAACATTAGCCTTCTTTAGCTTAGCGGTGGTGACGTGAAGTCATGTGACCGCGCTGTAATTCCTTTTTAGCCCAACATTAGCCTTCTTTAGCTTAGCGGTGGTGACGTGAAGTCATGTGACCGCGCTGTAGTTCCTTTATAGCCCAACATTAGCCACCTTTAGCTTAGCGGTCGTGATGTGAAGTCATGTGACCGTGCTGTAGTTCCTTTATAGCCCAACATTAGCAGCCTTTAGCTTAGCGGTGGTGACTTGAAGTCATGTGACCGTGCTGTAGTTCCTTTATAGCCCAACATTAGCCACCTTTAGCTTAGCGGTGGTGATGTGAAGTCATGTCACCGTGCTGTAGTTCCTTTATAGCCCAACATTAGCCACCTTTAGCTTAGCGGTGGTGACGTGAAGTCATGTGACCGTGCTGTAGTTCCTTTATAGCCCAACATTAGCCACCTTTAGCTTAGCGGTGGTGACGTGAAGTCATGTCACCGTGCTGTAGTTCCTTTATAGCCCAACATTAGCCACCTTTAGCTTAGCGGTGGTGACGTGAAGTCATGTGACCGTGCTGTAGTTCCTTTATAGCCCAACATTAGCCACCTTTAGCTTAGCGGTGGTGACGTGAAGTCATGTGACCGTGCTGTAGTTCCTTTATAGCCCAACATTAGCCACCTTTAGCTTAGCGGTGGTGACGTGAAGTCATGTGACCGTGCTGTAGTTCCTTTATAGCCCAACATTAGCCGCCTTTAGCTTAGCGGTGCTCACGTGAAATCATGTGTAACGTGAAAAAATACATCCCTGCGCCACTCTATTTCCATACAATAATGGAAATGTTTCCGTCCCATAAATGGATCCAAATTGGCTAAGCTGTCCCCTTTGTGTTGTTTTATTCCAACAGGAGAGTTTAGACGAGCTGAAGCTGGTGGTCGGGGACACGTTTGAGAACGTTGCTTCAATACAAGACTGCCATTTCCAACAAAAAGACTCCGTCCAAACTCTGGGTAAGAATATATCTATTAAAGCGGGAAGTCTACAGAGACAGCCGAGTGTGTTCTCAGTTTGTCACTTGAGAACAGGCTCAGAAACCCCCTCTCACCTTTCTTCAGTTTCACAAAGTAAACAGTGCCTCTCTCTCAGGGGTCAACACGAAGCAGCTGTCCAACCAAATGCTGGACCTAACGAAGGTGATAAATGAGCTGAAAGACGTCCTCATTCAGCAGGTGAGTTACACTAACAGCCCCACTGAGACCACTTCATCCCTGCTTCCTCACCCCTGACCCCCGACAGCTTTACTGCATACAGACTTATTTATGTTTCACCTTTTCACAGGTCAAAGAGACTTCATTCCTCAGAAACACCATCTCAGAGTGTCAGGCCTGCGGTAAGACAACTTCTATTAAACAGCAATTTCTTTAACAAACAAAATATCAGATGATGATGGTTTAAATGTGTTAGAAAAATATCACTCATCACCGGCTTGAGCTTCAATCTCGGGATCCATGTATCTGTGATCCTCTCCAGAATGGAAGGAGTCATCACATACAGAGCATCAACTAGTTCCTGAACAGTGTCCTTCACATGCTGATATCCAAGAGAGGGAGTTACACAGTCACAAGATGGAGGAATAGAAAGCAGTATTCAATGTTTACTTCAGATTAGCTCCACGTCAGAAATGAGCATGCTTGATGTCTCTCTCCATAGAGGCTGAATCATCATGTTAATCACATAGCTATCATCTGCCTCAAACAGTCCTGATGCTCTTCTAGGTAATCACACATCCTGTCATGTTCACAGCTACAGTTGGGATACCTTTGTTATCATGTGACTCTCATGTTGGAAGAGGACATTCAGGATTTTCACAACAAAATGTGTTTTTTTGTCTTTGCTTCAAAGGTCTGGGGGGGACTGAGGTGGTGAAACCCAGGTGTGGTCCAGGTGTGTGTTTCCGTGATGTACGGTGCATAGAGACGGCCGACGGTGTGGAGTGCGGGCCGTGTCCAGACGGATACACCGGGGACGGATTCAACTGTGATGATGTGGACGAGGTAAGGCTCAGGGAGTGTGTGTGTGTGTGTGTGTGTGTGTGTGTGTGTGTGTGTGTGTGTGTGTGTGTGTGTCATATTGTGCTAAATCTGGCAGCACCAACACCCGGTCTGCTACATGTGGAAGCCCCTCTTTAGTTTCTCACCTGCTGAGCACAGAGTAAAATGCTTTTGTGTGCACAGACTGGAGGGGGGCAGGAGTACGACCACCCTTGACAAAGTTAGAGTGGGGTTGCCAAACCAGGCAGCTGCACCACCACCTGGTCTGCTGAACAAGGGTTGTAGAGAAACCGTGCAGATCTTGACACCAGGATAATACATTTCATTTGAGGGCACCTTTCACAACATTCAATGTCACCTTACAATACACAAATGAATAAAATACGAGTGGCATTACAATACAAAAATGTGTTGCATAGAAACCACAGAGGAAAATTGCATTCTAACGAGCCATTCAAGTGAACTAATTATTCGTTAGGCTTGATTTGAAATAACAGTGTCACATAAAAACACTGAAGTGTATTCCAAAACGAAAAATGTTACAGAGTAAATAATTAAACGATAAGTTGTCCACCGCAACACCGGCGGGTCTAAACTA
Organism: Pogonophryne albipinna; assembly: GCA_028583405.1. Taxonomy (NCBI): domain Eukaryota; kingdom Metazoa; phylum Chordata; class Actinopteri; order Perciformes; family Artedidraconidae; genus Pogonophryne; species Pogonophryne albipinna. Next base: position 313,679 of record JAPTMU010000175.1, read on the forward strand.
AACATTTTAAAACGTGGGGCGGACTTGTCCCACCCTCAAATAATGGCTATTTTTAGGATACGATTTGTAAAGTTGGCTGACAATGAATCTTATGAACTGTTAATCCTACCGCATAGCAAGAAACAGTATATTCAAATTCTTATTTTGGATTCAAACGACATTGTAAAAGGCACTCAAGAGAGCGCAGATCTCCACCAAGGCCATGCACTATCCAACATTAATATTAAAAACACATTTGTGTATCTACCCTGTGATTCAGATCTGCTTCAAAATGTAATGGGTCATTCCTTGGCCAATTCTACACCTTTCCCCCAAGTTTCATTACAACCAGGCCCAAAGTCTTTCTGTAGTCCTGCTGACAAACAAACAAACAAACAAACAAACCGATACCTTCTTTGTGGAGAATAATAGCAGCTTGTTATTTTCTCACCCTTACCTCTGGTGTTAAAGGTCAGGAGCAGAGGGGGTCCAACACCCTCTTTCCACTGTCCAATCCCCCAATTTGATGACTAAAAGAAGATAATTAGCCGTATAATAGGAGGGTTGGTAAAGTGCAAATATCTTTCTAATCACATGACGTCACTGTCGGTCTGAGACTGTCTGCAAAATGTGTTTATATTTCCACACAGAAGCTGCCATTGTAGACAAACTAAACCAGCCGTGATTATTTTTTTATATTAAAGTAGTTTGCCTCTAAAACAAGCGTTGGCAGCAGAGAGGTGACAAGAAACGAGGTGAGACAACGGGAACAAAACTTCACAGGAGCTCCAGAAATGACAGCAACGGGAAAAAGTTAAAGTTTGGAAATTACGTCAAAGTCTGTTAATTAGGAAGTACAGGAATGTGTGTGTGTGTGTGTGTGTGTGTGTGTGTGTGTGTGTGTGTGTGTGTGTGTGTGTGTGTGTGTGTGTGTGTGTGTGTGTGTGTGTGTGTGTGTGTGTGTGTGTGTGTGGCTTAGCATTACTATACTTGTGGACCTAAATCTGTTTACACAGTCACGTGTGGGGACTCGCCTCCCTTATGGGGACAAATTGGAGGTCCCCATAAGGGGAATAATTCATTTTAGGGTGAAGACTTGGTTAGGTTTAGGATTAGGGTTAGAGTTAGGGTTAGGCATGTGTTGGTTAAGGTTAAGGTTAGGATAAGTCTCCAGGAAATACATGTAAGTCAATGTAATGACCCCTGAAGTGATGTATACATGGTATGTGTGTGTGTGTGTCTGTGTGTGTGTCTGCCTGTCTGTCTGTCTGTCTGTGTGCCTGCCTGTCTCGGTGTCGGTGTGTGTGTCTTCTCCTCTTTGCTCTCATCCCTCTTCATAAGGCCTGACCCCTTTAGCATTATGTATTTTGCATTAGTCAAAGTGTCATCAGACTTAAAAGCTTTTTTCGGTAAACAGCCCTCGTGTCCTCCTTCCTTCCTTCCTTCCTGCAGTGCCAGTTTAACCCCTGCTTCCCTGGAGTGAAGTGTGTGAACACCGCCCCGGGGTTCAGATGTGACGCGTGTCCTCTGGGATACTCCGGCCTGGCGATAGAGGGTGTGGGCATCATATATGCACAGACCAACAAACAGGTAAAACACTGGATCAAATATGGAGGATCTTACCAACTTTCAAACCCCTACTTTTCGTGCTGTAACTCAGAACACACCCAGCTTCAAAATCTGACTTTATTTGGATCTTAGCGACACACCTGAAAGGTTTAGAGCAGGGGAGGGCGACATACAGAGAAATATACGAAGGGCTGGGCCGCTCACTAGAGGTATATCGCCTCATACGTTCAGTTATAAGTTAGCAAAATCAATCAAAAGTAGGTACATGATGCTCGTGAGTGTTGGCAGCTCAGCCCTTAAAAGAGACGCCTCAGATTGATTATAATAAGAGGAAATAGGAAGGTGTATTTCAACCTTGTTATGGAAATAAGTTTTTCTTATCAACTAAGATTAAGTTAATTAAAGTTGGAAACATTTTCTGACTGAATTTATTTGAAACGTGATCTTATTAACACATGAATACTACTGTGTAATATATGTTTACATTTGTATTTAAGAAGTACAATATTGGTAGTAGCTGTAGCTATAAAGACAGTGTATGTAAAAATGCTATAAAATACTTTGGCAAAAAGTGTGGGATCCTTCTGGTGATCGAAACTGATATAAAGGAGAACCTAGAACACTAATTCTATCATCAGATAGTAAACGAGAGTGGATTATGTACAACATTTTTGAACAACAGAACATTACTGTAGCCAATATAATCACTTTGCACCGCTGTTTGTTGTATTTTATGTGGTGTAACTGTCAAATCTGAACATAAACGGAGAAAGACACATCTTATATTCTCTAATTTAGGTCTGTGACGACGTTGACGAATGCAAAGCAACGAACAACGGAGGTTGCGCCGCAAACTCAGCCTGTCAAAACTCTGTGGTAGGAAAACCATCCCCAACACTTCCCTTTAACAGAAGATGATCTCAATGATGTGGCGATGAAAAGACACCTGCTGTCCTTGTCTCCTGCTCAGGGCTCGTATCACTGCGGCAGCTGTAAGACGGGTTTCTCCGGAGACCAGGTGAAGGGCTGCAAGCCGGAGGTCAGCTGTGGGAACAGCCTCACAAACCCCTGTGATCTGAACGCTCTGTGCACCATGGAGAGGGACGGCACGGCCACCTGTGAGGTGGGTTCCTGCTCTTTGAACTCATATACAGAGACGGCAAAAGAACACACATCTTTTACTCAAGTAGAAGTACAGAGGGCTTAAGTAAAAAGTACCCATAACTAGCAGCTGTTTTAAAGAGTACCTGACCTCCCTTTATATTAATAGAACAATAATGTCATTGTTAGCTAATGAATGTTTCCATGCTGAACAACGGCAACATGACAACGTTTCCATTGGTCCCTCTTCTTTAGAGAAGACCAGGAAATGATGGATACACGGATCGTGTTCAAATCAATAGGCACGCAATGACTCTAAAGAATAATGATCACGCCACCAAACACACATTCAGACTAAAGGAACCAGCTGTTTGGAAAATGAGAGAAGTAGAAAGTTCAGGTATTTGGGTTCAACATGTAAGAAGTAGAAAGTACAGGTATTTGGGTTCAACATGTAAGAAGTAGAAAGTACAGGTATTTGGGTTCAACATGTAAGAAGTAGAAAGTACAGGTATTTGGGTTCAACATGTAAGAAGTAGAAAGTACAGGTATTTGTGTTCAACATGTAAGAAGTAGAAAGTACAGGTATTTGTGTTCAACATGTAAGAAGTAGAAAGTACAGGTATTTGGGTTCAACATGTAAGAAGTAGAAAGTACAGGTATTTGTGTTAACATGTAAGAAGTAGAAAGTACAGGTATTTGGGTTCAACATGTGAGAAGTAGAAAGTACAGGTATTTGTGTTCAACATGTAAGAAGTAGAAAGTACAGGTATTTGAGTTCAACATGTAAGAAGTAGAAAGTACAGGTATTTGGGTTCAACATGTAAGAAGTAGAAAGTACAGGTATTTGTGTTCAACATGTAAGAAGTAGAAAGTACAGGTATTTGTGTTCAACATGTAAGAAGTAGAAAGTACAGGTATTTGTGTTCAACATGTAAGAAGTAGAAAGTACAGGTATTTGTGTTCAACATGTAAGAAGTAGAAAGTACAGGTATTTGAGTTCAACATGTAAGAAGTAGAAAGTACAGGTATTTGTGTTCAACATGTAAGAAGTAGAAAGTACAGGTATTTGGGTTCAACATGTAAGAAGTAGAAAGTACAGGTATTTGGGTTCAACATGTAAGAAGTAGAAAGTACAGGTATTTGAGTTCAACATGTAAGAAGTAGAAAGTACAGGTATTTGGGTTCAACATGTAAGAAGTAGAAAGTACAGGTATTTGGGTTCAACATGTAAGAAGTAGAAAGTACAGGTATTTGTGTTCAACATGTGAGAAGTAGAAAGTACAGGTATTTGGGTTCAACATGTAAGAAGTAGAAAGTACAGGTATTTGTGTTCAACATGTAAGAAGTAGAAAGTACAGGTATTTGTGTTCAACATGTAAGAAGTAGAAAGTACAGGTATTTGGGTTCAACATGTAAGAAGTAGAAAGTACAGGTATTTGTGTTCAACATGTAAGAAGTAGAAAGTACAGGTATTTGAGTTCAACATGTAAGAAGTAGAAAGTACAGGTATTTGTGTTCAACATGTAAGAAGTAGAAAGTACAGGTATTTGAGTTCAACATGTAAGAAGTAGAAAGTACAGGTATTTGTGTTCAACATGTGAGAAGTAGAAAGTACAGGTATTTGGGTTCAACATGTAAGAAGTAGAAAGTACAGGTATTTGTGTTCAACATGTGAGAAGTAGAAAGTACAGGTATTTGAGTTCAACATGTGAGAAGTAGAAAGTACAGCTATTTGAGTTCAACATGTGAGAAGTAGAAAGTACAGGTATTTGTGTTCAACATGTGAGAAGTAGAAAGTACAGGTATTTGTGTTCAACATGTGAGAAGTAGAAAGTACAGGTATTTGTGTTCAACATGTAAGAAGTAGAAAGTACAGGTATTTGTGTTCAACATGTGAGAAGTAGAAAGTACAGGTATTTGTGTTCAACATGTAAGAAGTAGAAAGTACAGGTATTTGTGTTCAACATGTAAGAAGTAGAAAGTACAGGTATTTGTGTTCAACATGTGAGAAGTAGAAAGTACAGGTATTTGTGTTCAACATGTAAGAAGTAGAAAGTACAGGTATTTGTGTTCAACATGTGAGAAGTAGAAAGTACAGGTATTTGTGTTCAACATGTAAGAAGTAGAAAGTACAGGTATTTGTGTTCAACATGTGAGAAGTAGAAAGTACAGGTATTTGTGTTCAACATGTGAGAAGTAGAAAGTACAGGTATTTGGGTTCAACATGTAAGAAGTAGAAAGTACAGGTATTTGGGTTCAACATGTAAGAAGTAGAAAGTACAGGTATTTGTGTTCAACATGTGAGAAGTAGAAAGTACAGGTATTTGTGTTCAACATGTGAAGAAGTAGAAAGTACAGGTATTTGGGTTCAACATGTAAGAAGTAGAAAGTACAGGTATTTGGGTTCAACATGTAAGAAGTAGAAAGTACAGGTATTTGTGTTCAACATGTGAGAAGTAGAAAGTACAGGTATTTGAGTTCAACATGTAAGAAGTAGAAAGTACAGGTATTTGTGTTCAACATGTGAGAAGTAGAAAGTACAGGTATTTGAGTTCAACATGTGAGAAGTAGAAAGTACAGGTATTTGAGTTCAACATGTGAGAAGTAGAAAGTACAGGTATTTGTGTTCAACATGTGAGAAGTAGAAAGTACAGGTATTTGGGTTCAACATGTAAGAAGTAGAAAGTACAGGTATTTGTGTTCAACATGTAAGAAGTAGAAAGTACAGGTATTTGTGTTCAACATGTGAGAAGTAGAAAGTACAGGTATTTGAGTTCAACATGTGAGAAGTAGAAAGTACAGGTATTTGTGTTCAACATGTAAGAAGTAGAAAGTACAGGTATTTGTGTTCAACATGTAAGAAGTAGAAAGTACAGGTATTTGTGTTCAACATGTAAGAAGTAGAAAGTTCAGGTATTTGTGTTCAACATGTAAGAAGTAGAAAGTACAGGTATTTGAGTTCAACATGTGAGAAGTAGAAAGTACAGGTATTTGTGTTCAACATGTAAGAAGTAGAAAGTACAGGTATTTGTGTTCAACATGTAAGAAGTAGAAAGTACAGGTATTTGTGTTCAACATGTAAGAAGTAGAAAGTACAGGTATTTGGGTTCAACATGTAAGAAGTAGAAAGTACAGGTATTTGGGTTCAACATGTAAGAAGTAGAAAGCACAGGTATTTGTGTTCAACATGTAAGAAGTAGAAAGTACAGGTATTTGGGTTCAACATGTAAGAAGTAGAAAGTACAGGTATTTGTGTTCAACATGTACGAAGTAGAAAGTACAGGTATTTGGGTTCAACATGTAAGAAGTAGAAAGTACAGGTATTTGGGTTCAACATGTAAGAAGTAGAAAGTACAGGTATTTGGGTTCAACATGTACGAAGTAGAAAGTACAGGTATTTGGGTTCAACATGTAAGAAGTAGAAAGTACAGGTATTTGTGTTCAACATGTAAGAAGTAGAAAGTACAGGTATTTGGGTTCAACATGTAAGAAGTAGAAAGTACAGGTATTTGTGTTCAACATGTACGAAGTAGAAAGTACAGGTATTTGGGTTCAACATGTAAGAAGTAGAAAGTACAGGTATTGGGTTCAACATGTAAGAAGTAGAAAGTACAGGTATTTGGGTTCAACATGTAAGAAGTAGAAAGTACAGGTATTGGGTTCAACATGTAAGAAGTAGAAAGTACAGGTATTTGTGTTCAACATGTAAGAAGTAGAAAGTACAGGTATTTGAGTTCAACATGTAAGAAGTAGAAAGTACAGGTATTTGGGTTCAACATGTAAGAAGTAGAAAGTACAGGTATTTGGGTTCAACATGTAAGAAGTAGAAAGTACAGGTATTTGGGTTCAACATGTAAGAAGTAGAAAGTACAGGTTATTTGGGTTCAACATGTAAGAAGTAGAAAGTACAGGTATTTGGGTTCAACATGTAAGAAGTAGAAAGTACAGGTATTTGTGTTCAACATGTACGAAGTAGAAAGTACAAGGTATTTTGTGTTCACATGTAAGAAGTAGAAAGTACAGGTATTTGGGTTTCAACATGTAAGAAGTAGAAAGTACAGGTATTTGGGTTCAACATGTACGAAGTAGAAAGTACAGGTATTTGGGTTCAACATGTAAGAAGTAGAAAGTACAGGTATTTGGGTTCAACATGTAAGAAGTAGAAAGTACAGGTATTTGAGTTCAACATGTAAGAAGTAGAAAATACAGGTATTTGTGTTCAACATGTAAGAAGTAGAAAGTACAGGTATTTGTGTTCAACATGTAAGAAGTAGAAAGTACAGGTATTTGTGTTCAACATGTGAGAAGTAGAAAGTACAGGTATTTGTGTTCAACATGTGAGAAGTAGAAAGTACAGGTATTTGGGTTCAACATGTAAGAAGTAGAAAGTACAGGTATTTGTGTTCAACATGTGAGAAGTAGAAAGTACAGGTATTTGTGTTCAACATGTAAGAAGTAGAAAAGTACAGGTATTTGTGTTCAACATGTAAGAAGTAGAAAGTACAGGTATTTGGGTTCAACATGTAAGAAGTAGAAAGTACAGGTATTTGGGTTCAACATGTGGAGAAGTAGAAAGTACAGGTATTTGTGTTCAACATGTAAGAAGTAGAAAGTACAGGTATTTGGGTTCAACATGTAAGAAGTAGAAAGTACAGGTATTTGTGTTCAACATGTAAGAAGTAGAAAGTACAGGTATTTGGGTTCAACATGTAAGAAGTAGAAAGTACAGGTATTTGGGTTCAACATGTGAGAAGTAGAAAGTACAGGTATTTGTGTTCAACATGTAAGAAGTAGAAAGTACAGGTATTTGGGTTCAACATGTAAGAAGTAGAAAGTACAGGTATTTGAGTTCAACATGTAAGAAGTAGAAAGTACAGGTATTTGAGTTCAACATGTAAGAAGTAGAAAGTACAGGTATTTGAGTTCAACATGTAAGAAGTAGAAAGTACAGGTATTTGGGTTCAACATGTAAGAAGTAGAAAGTACAGGTATTTGAGTTCAACATGTAAGAAGTAGAAAGTACAGGTATTTGGGTTCAACATGTAAGAAGTAGAAAGTACAGGTATTTGAGTTCAACATGTAAGAAGTAGAAAGTACAGGTATTTGGGTTCAACATGTAAGAAGTAGAAAGTACAGGTATTTGGGTTCAACATGTAAGAAGTAGAAAGTACAGGTATTTGGGTTCAACATGTAAGAAGTAGAAAGTACAGGTATTTGTGTTCAACATGTAAGAAGTAGAAAGTAAAAAGTCGTCTATCTAGCATCTTAATATCTCTCCTTGTTGATGTTGCAAAGGAGCTGCTGGGATGCATGAAACATGACTTGCACTGTGATGAAAGAGTTTCTTTGTCTCTTTGCTCAGTGTGGAATTGGCTGGGCTGGTAATGGATACCTGTGTGGGAAGGACACAGATATCGACGGATACCCGGATGACAAACTCAAATGTAAAGACTCCAGCTGCAAAAAGGCAAGTGCAAACTCCACGAAGATTTTATAAAAAGTGATGTGATGTCTATTGTCTTGGTTATGTGTAATGCATAAAGACTTTTCTGCAGTTGTTATCTCTTGTTTTAACTTGTTTTCCCATCACATCCCTTCACAGGATAACTGCGTGTTCGTCCCTAACTCGGGTCAGGAGGACGCCGACAGGGACGGATACGGAAACACCTGTGATGACGACGCAGACGGTGACGGTATACCCAACGAACAGGTGGGTTTTAAAGGTCACCTATCAAGCAAAATCCTCTTCTCCATGTCTCTTCTACATCAACATGTGTCCCCTCTTCTTCGTGTCTCTTCTACATCAACATGTGTCCCCTCTTCTTAATGTCTCTTCTACATCAACATGTGTCCCCTCTTCTTCGTGTCTCTTCTACATCAACATGTGTCCCCTCTTCTTAATGTCTCTTCTACATCAACATGTGTCCCCTCTTCTTCGTGTCTCTTCTACATCAACATGTGTCCCCTCTTCTTAATGTCTCTTCTACATCAACATGTGTCCCCTCTTCTTCATGTCTCTTCTACATCAACATGTGTCCCCTCTTCTTCATGTCTCTTCTACATCAACGTGTGTCCCCTCTTCTTCATGTCTCTTCTACATCAACGTGTGTTCCCTCTTCTCCATGTCTCTTCTACATCAACATGTGTCCCCTCTTCTTCATGTCTCTTCTACATCAACATGTGTCCCCTCTTCTTCATGTCTCTTCTACATCAACATGTGTCCCCTCTTCTTCATGTCTCTTCTACATCAACATGTGTCCCCTCTTCTTCATGTCTCTTCTACATCAACATGTGTCCCCTCTTCTTCATGTCTCTTCTACATCACCATGTGTCCCCTCTTCTTCATGTCTCTTCTACATCACCATGTGTCCCCTCTTCTTCATGTCTCTTCTACATCAACATGTGTCCCCTCTTCTTCATGTCTCTTCTACATCAACATGTGTCCCCTCTTCTTCATGTCTCTTCTACATCAACATGTGTCCCCTCTTCTTCATGTCTCTTCTACATCAACATGTGTCCCCTCTTCTTCATGTCTCTTCTACATCAACGTGTGTCCCCTCTTCTTCATGTCTCTTCTACATCAACATGTGTCCCCTCTTCTTCATGTCTCTTCTACATCAACGTGTGTCCCCTCTTCTCCATGTCTCTTCTACATCAACATGTGTCCCCTCTTCTTCATGTCTCTTCTACATCAACATGTGTCCCCTCTTCTCCATGTCTCTTCTACATCAACATGTGTCCCCTCTTCTTCATGTCTCTTCTACATCAACATGTGTCCCCTCTTCTTCATGTCTCTTCTACATCAACGTGTGTCCCCTCTTCTCCATGTCTCTTTACATCAACATGTGTCCCCTCTTCTTCATGTCTCTTCTACATCAACATGTGTCCCCTCTTCTCCATGTCTCTTCTACATCAACATGTGTCCCCTCTTCTTCATGTCTCTTCTACATCAACATGTGTCCCCTCTTCTTCATGTCTCCTCTACATCAACATGTGTCCCCTCTTCTTCATGTCTCTTCTACATCAACATGTGTCCCCTCTTCCTCATGTCTCTTCTACATCAACATGTGTCCCCTCTTCTTCATGTCTCTTCTACATCAACATGTGTCCCCTCTTCTTCATGTCTCTTCTACATCAACATGTGTCCCCTCTTCTTCATGTCTCTCCTACATCAACATGTGTCCCCTCTTCTTCATGTCTCTTCTACATCAACATGTGTCCCCTCTGTGGAAAGAGACTGAAAGTTTCAGGAACAAAGATTCTCTCTCTTTTTTATCCATTTCTATAAAAACCTGTCTGAAAATGAGCTGATCAGATTTTGGCCACTTTGTGATGTCATAACGATGTTTTGTCTTGTGTAACCATTAGCCAATCAGCAACCAAGGTAACCCCCCCCCACCTTATCACCTGAATCTCCTCCTAGAGCACCATTGAGTTCTTTGTAACCAAATGTCTCTCAGAGGGGCGTGGGGAGGGGCTCCTTATTTTCATCTAAAGTAACAGACAGAGAATCAGCACTTTGGAAACAGGGCTGAAACAGAGGGGATTATGGGTAATGCTGCAATGATCTGTTTGGTGTTTCAGCCAATCAGAGACAGGCTCTGGATATATCTGAGACCTGTGATATATTAATGAAAAACAGTATAATGGGGGACCTTTAACAAATGCATTCAAGCACACAACAACTTTTTCTAGGTTAATTGTTGAGTTTAAAGGTCAGGAAATAATGAAATATACACATAAAAGTTTCCCTAAAGGTGTTTGCACGTCTTTTGCTTTAAAATGTCATAAAATAACTTGAGCTCTTTGTTGTTTATCTTAAAAGTCTCAAAGAAATGTCAAACCTGACATCCACAGGTTGAGTCACACTTCCTTTAGGCCTTGTCTGCCAGGAGCTGTCAGTCTTAAATGGACTTTTAATCCAGTTTAAGCCCCATCCATCTCACAGGTTCAAACCTCCTGTACGTTGAACAGTAACAGACTCCAAACTGGGAGAAGTGTAAAGCAATGACGACCAAACACTAAATCACACTAAATGACTTCTATTCTAAAGCTTTGAACATCTTATCTGGTTTTCACATTTCTCATATCTCCATTCGGTTCTTTGACCTTGTATTTCTAACTGTTTTATGCAGTGAATGAGACCTTTGTGTCCTCTGTGCTTCAGGATAACTGTCCTCTGAAGCCCAACGTGGACCAGAGGAACAGCGATAAGGACAGCCACGGAGACGCCTGCGATAACTGCCGCATCGTGGAGAACCCGGACCAGAGGGACACGGACAGTGACGGCCGGGGGGACGCCTGCGACGACGACATGGACGGAGACGGTACGGAGAGTTACTGAGTCTGACTAAAGATTATGTAACCAGCAGTGAATGCACCCTCTGTTATAACTCTCCTGCACGAGTGTTGCAGAGATGGCAAAGTACACACATCCTTTACTCAAGTAGAAGTACAGATACTGTGTTTAAAAATACTCTGGTGAAAGTAGAAGTACTGACTAAACTTCTTTACTCAAGTCAAAGTAAAGAGGCTTTGAAGTGTACTTCAGTAAAAAGTACCCATAGCTAGCAGCTGTTTTAAAGAGTACCTGACCTCCCTTTATATTAATAGAACAATAATGTCATTGTTAGCTAATGAATGTTTCCATGCTGAACAACGGCAACATGACAACGTTTCCATTGGTCCCTCTTCTTTAGAGAAGACCAGGAAATGATGGATACACGGATCGTGTTCAAATCAATAGGCACGCAATGACTCTAAAGAATAATGATCACGCCACCAAACACACATTCAGACTAAAGGAACCAGCTGTTTGGGAAATGAGAGAAGTAGAAAGTACAGGTATTTGTGTTCAACATGTAAGAAGTAGAAAGTACAGGTATTTGAGTTCAACATGTAAGAAGTAGAAAGTACAGGTATTTGGGTTCAACATGTAAGAAGTAGAAAGTACAGGTATTTGAGTTCAACATGTAAGAAGTAGAAAGTACAGGTATTTGGGTTCAACATGTAAGAAGTAGAAAGTACAGGTATTTGAGTTCAACATGTAAGAAGTAGAAAGTACAGGTATTTGGGTTCAACATGTAAGAAGTAGAAAGTACAGGTATTTGGGTTCAACATGTAAGAAGTAGAAAGTACAGGTATTTGAGTTCAACATGTAAGAAGTAGAAAGTACAGGTATTTGGGTTCAACATGTAAGAAGTAGAAAGTACAGGTATTAGTGTTCAACATGTAAGAAGTAGAAAGTACAGGTATTTGAGTTCAACATGTAAGAAGTAGAAAGTACAGGTATTTGAGTTCAACATGTAAGAAGTAGAAAGTACAGGTATTTGGGTTCAACATGTAAGAAGTAGAAAGTACAGGTATTTGAGTTCAACATGTAAGAAGTAGAAAGTACAGGTATTTGGGTTCAACATGTAAGAAGTAGAAAGTACAGGTATTAGTGTTCAACATGTAAGAAGTAGAAAGTACAGGTATTTGAGTTCAACATGTAAGAAGTAGAAAGTACAGGTATTTGGGTTCAACATGTAAGAAGTAGAAAGTACAGGTATTTGGGTTCAACATGTAAGAAGTAGAAAGTACAGGTATTTGAGTTCAACATGTAAGAAGTAGAAAGTACAGGTATTTGAGTTCAACATGTAAGAAGTAGAAAGTACAGGTATTTGAGTTCAACATGTAAGAAGTAGAAAGTACAGGTATTTGAGTTCAACATGTAAGAAGTAGAAAGTACAGGTATTTGGGTTCAACATGTGAGAAGTAGAAAGTACAGGTATTTGAGTTCAACATGTAAGAAGTAGAAAGTACAGGTATTTGAGTTCAACATGTAAGAAGTAGAAAGTACAGGTATTTGTGTTCAACATGTAAGAAGTAGAAAGTACAGGTATTTGGGTTCAACATGTAAGAAGTAGAAAGTACAGGTATTTGGGTTCAACATGTAAGAAGTAGAAAGTACAGGTATTTGGGTTCAACATGTGAGAAGTAGAAAGTACAGGTATTTGAGTTCAACATGTAAGAAGTAGAAAGTACAGGTATTTGGGTTCAACATGTAAGAAGTAGAAAGTACAGGTATTTGGGTTCAACATGTAAGAAGTAGAAAGTACAGGTATTTGGGTTCAAAATGTAAGAAGTAGAAAGTTCAGGTATTTGGGTTCAAAATGTAAGAAGTAGAAAGTACAGGTATTTGAGTTCAACATGTAAGAAGTAGAAAGTACAGGTATTTGGGTTCAACATGTAAGAAGTAGAAAGTTCAGGTATTTGTGTTCAACATGTAAGAAGTAGAAAGTACAGGTATTTGGGTTCAACATGTAAGAAGTAGAAAGTACAGGTATTTGAGTTCAACATGTAAGAAGTAGAAAGTTCAGGTATTTGTGTTCAACATGTAAGAAGTAGAAAGTACAGGTATTTGGGTTCAACATGTAAGAAGTAGAAAGTACAGGTATTTGAGTTCAACATGTAAGAAGTAGAAAGTACAGGTATTTGAGTTCAACATGTAAGAAGTAGAAAGTACAGGTATTTGGGTTCAACATGTAAGAAGTAGAAAGTACAGGTATTTGAGTTCAACATGTAAGAAGTAGAAAGTTCAGGTATTTGTGTTCAACATGTAAGAAGTAGAAAGTACAGGTATTTGGGTTCAACATGTAAGAAGTAGAAAGTACAGGTATTTGAGTTCAACATGTAAGAAGTAGAAAGTACAGGTATTTGAGTTCAACATGTAAGAAGTAGAAAGTACAGGTATTTGGGTTCAACATGTAAGAAGTAGAAAGTACAGGTATTTGAGTTCAACATGTAAGAAGTAGAAAGTACAGGTATTTGTGTTCAACATGTAAGAAGTAGAAAGTTCAGGTATTTGTGTTCAACATGTAAGAAGTAGAAAGTTCAGGTATTTGGGTTCAAAATGTAAGAAGTAGAAAGTTCAGGTATTTGTGTTCAACATGTAAGAAGTAGAAAGTACAGGTATTTGAGTTCAACATGTAAGAAGTAGAAAGTACAGGTATTTGAGTTCAACATGTAAGAAGTAGAAAGTTCAGGTATTTGTGTTCAACATGTAAGAAGTAGAAAGTTCAGGTATTTGAGTTCAACATGTAAGAAGTAGAAAGTACAGGTATTTGAGTTCAACATGTAAGAAGTAGAAAGTTCAGGTATTTGTGTTCAACATGTAAGAAGTAGAAAGTTCAGGTATTTGAGTTCAACATGTAAGAAGTAGAAAGTTCAGGTATTTGAGTTCAACATGTAAGAAGTAGAAAGTTCAGGTATTTGTGTTCAACATGTAAGAAGTAGAAAGTTCAGGTATTTGTGTTCAACATGTAAGAAGTAGAAAGTACAGGTATTTGAGTTCAACATGTAAGAAGTAGAAAGTTCAGGTATTTGTGTTCAACATGTAAGAAGTAGAAAGTTCAGGTATTTGGGTTCAAAATGTAAGAAGTAGAAAGTTCAGGTATTTGGGTTCAACATGTAAGAAGTAGAAAGTACAGGTATTTGGGTTCAACATGTAAGAAGTAGAAAGTACAGGTATTTGGGTTCAACATGTAAGAAGTAGAAAGTACAGGTATTTGGGTTCAACATGTGAGAAGTAGAAAGTACAGGTATTTGAGTTCAACATGTAAGAAGTCAAAGTAAAAAGTCGTCAGAAAAACAAGTAGTGGAGTAAAGTACTGATACCAGAAAAGTGTATTTAAGTACAGTAACGAAGTATTAGTACTCCACTACTTCCCACCTCTGAGTGTATATATCATGGTATAGAAACAGGGTTAGGGAAAGTACTCTTGTAGTAAAAGTAGAATTTGAATTTTAAGCCAAAAGTTAAGTCTTTAATTGCTTGTTTTTGACCACAATCCAAAAACCATATATATTTCGATGAAAATCATAGCAGCACAGTAAATATTACAAAACTGGGACTGATAGCTTAGCATAACATCTGTAAAGGGAACACATATTTATATAGCAAGACTGTGATTGTTAGAAATACAAGTAACTTTACTCTAAAATGCATTTAATATATACTATTATATTCCCTTTTTCCTATATATCTCTGTTATTATATCCCACCTATTTGGGAAAGAAAGCAAAGTGATCCCCTACATCCACTCCCTGTTGGCCTCAGACACACGGAATATTCACCAGAAATGTGATGAAATTAATATCCAGTGGATTTCAAAAGCAAGCCGAGGCTTCTGCTAAATAAAAAATATATAGTCCAAGTCCTACCTTTCGGCCTCTGAGGGTCTGCTGCTGCCCCCCTGCGGTGAACAAAAGCAGCATCTGAACACAGAGGAGGTTTCACTGCATGGGAAATACAACAGTGCAACCAAGTGGTGGAAGTTCAGATTACACGCTGTTATCTGTCGAGGAGAATGAGTGTTAGAAATATCTATGTGCATTATTATTCAATTAAATACAATTCAGTGATTGAGACTTTGAAAATAAAAAAAAGTAGGAATGT
The DNA here is from genome assembly GCA_028583405.1 of Pogonophryne albipinna. Taxonomy (NCBI): domain Eukaryota; kingdom Metazoa; phylum Chordata; class Actinopteri; order Perciformes; family Artedidraconidae; genus Pogonophryne; species Pogonophryne albipinna. The sequence continues at coordinate 328,770 of JAPTMU010000175.1, forward strand.
ATTTCTTATAATTGATTTATTTTTAAATGTATTAGAGCCTTTTCAATGTAATTGATTAAGAGTATATTAGAGATTAGATATTGACCTGCAACACTTCTAAAAATGCCCCTTAAAAAAATCAATTTAAGAAAAAAAACGTAAATACAAGAAAATCTAGATTAATTTTAAAAGCTATAATAAAAATCTAAAAAAGTATTGAAATCTATCAATCAATCAATCAATGTTTATTTATATAGCCCAATATCACAAATGTTACATTTGTCTCAGTGGACTTCACAGTTTGTACAAAATATCAGTATGACAATACGACACCCTCTGTCCTTAGACCCTCTGTCCTTAGACCCTCTGTCCTTAGACCCTCTGTCCTCAGACCCTCTGTCCTTAGACCCTCTGTCCTCAGACCCTCTGTCCATGGACCCTCTGTCCTTAGACCCTCTGTCCTTAGACCCTCACATCGTACAAGGAAAAACTTCCGAAGAAAACCCACAGTTTAAAGGGGAAATGGGAGAAACCTCAGGGAGAGCAACAGAGGAGGGATCCCTCTCCCAGGACGGACAGACGTGCAATAGATGCCGTGTGTAAATTGAAAAGATAATACATTTGCAACAAATCTAGATTATTATTATTAGATATCATTAGAAGTACTATGTATTAATACAAATGTTGTTGTGCATCACGTCGAGGTCTGACTGTAACTCATCTGATTTAAAAAAGAAGTCATTCTTGTATTTCTTTTGTGTCTTTTCGCACCATTTATAGGAACAAGTAATCATAAAAATGCTCATAAATCTTTCCTAAGAGACAATGATAACAGATAATACCCTCCATCTCTCCCTTTCACCTCTGTTAAACCTGACCGTTCTCTAACCCCCTGCTGTCACACTGACTGTTTAATAACTCTCTCTCTCCTCTTGTTTCTCCGGCACCAGCCCTGAAGAACTTCCTGGATAACTGCCAGCGCGTCCAGAACCGAGACCAGCTGGACCGGGACGGAGACGGAGTGGGAGACGCCTGCGACAGCTGCCCCGACACGCCCAACCCAAACCAGGTAGGACTCATCATGTAACCGGTGTCGATTCGCGGTGTCTGCGTTGTGTTTATGGCGTTGAAGGATGAGACCCGAGTCAGCATACAGTTGAGCCGATCTCCGTTTATTCACTGACTGACAACAGATATACAACAACTCAGTCGTTATTAAATTAGTTTTCCCCTCACACCGATTCTTCTCACGTGGAACATATTCACAGAAAGGGAAGAGGAAATCGTGAGGGACACAATATGAAGAGGGGAAGTCCACACAAAAATGCTCTTCTGAGTACAGTGACTGAATTCTGGAGGTTTCGCCGACTGATTTCAGACCTAGTCAGGTATTTAACGTTTAATAAATGAAGAACACAGAATTATTAAATACAGAACACAGAATTTGTGTGATTTATACTATACAAATACATCTAACACTAAACACCACTGCATATTTACAACCGTTACACTCAGACACAGATGGGCCGATAAATCTTCAGAAATACAAATAAATAAACAAACCAGTGCTGAAAAACATTTTTGGCTTGTGTGCCTTAGTAAAAAAGATCACATCTCATCTATCAGACCGAGGAAGTTAGTAGTTGCTTTTTAGATTCAGTATTTACACAAAAACTTAGAAAACCTTACAAACTACCTCCAAATAAAAACCTTGCTCCTGGTTGTGATGGAAACTATTTCCCCAACACTGGTGACATTCCAGACACTAAACCTTAAGAAGCTTCACAAATTGATATCAAAACGTCTCAGCTAGTTTTAATTTAATGATATTTTGTAGACACAAATAGGTACAAGTCTACAAATATTCGACCCTAATAGAGTATGTTCACGTTACATCACATTACATGTCACTTACATACATTCAATACTGTGAACATTCCCCAAAAGTGTCTCTCCCAGGGACACAACGACATGCTGAATGCAGTGGGGACTGAACCAAAGATCAACGCATTACCCCACTGAGCCACAGCCTCCCAGTTGCTGTAGTGATACTTTTATAAAATGAATGGATTATCAAAGTACTTCATGTGTGAGAAAAGTGCTTTTAGTAAAAATCTCTGCTCTTGTTTCAGTCTGACATTGACAACGACTTGGTGGGAGACTCCTGTGACACGAACCAGGACAGGTAATAATACTCTGTATTCCTGCAGATATATACGCTTATTTCCACCTTTACTGACAACATGTGAGAAGTAGAAAGTACAGGTATTTGGGTTCAACATGTAAGAAGTAGAAAGTACAGGTATTTGGGTTCAACATGTGAGAAGTAGAAAGTACAGGTATTTGGGTTCAACATGTGAGAAGTAGAAAGTACAGGTATTTGTGTTCAACATGTAAGAAGTAGAAAGTACAGGTATTTGTGTTCAACATGTAAGAAGTAGAAAGTACAGGTATTTGAGTTCAACATGTAAGAAGTAGAAAGTACAGGTATTTGGGTTCAACATGTAAGAAGTAGAAAGTACAGGTATTTGTGTTCAACATGTAAGAAGTAGAAAGTACAGGTATTTGAGTTCAACATGTAAGAAGTAGAAAGTACAGGTATTTGTGTTCAACATGTAAGAAGTAGAAAGTACAGGTATTTGAGTTCAACATGTAAGAAGTAGAAAGTACAGGTATTTGGGTTCAACATGTGAGAAGTAGAAAGTACAGGTATTTGAGTTCAACATGTAAGAAGTAGAAAGTACAGGTATTTGAGTTCAACATGTAAGAAGTAGAAAGTACAGGTATTTGGGTTCAACATGTAAGAAGTAGAAAGTACAGGTATCTGGGTTCAACATGTAAGAAGTAGAAAGTACAGGTATTTGGGTTCAACATGTAAGAAGTAGAAAGTACAGGTATTTGGGTTCAACATGTAAGAAGTAGAAAGTACAGGTATTTGGGTTCAACATGTGAGAAGTAGAAAGTACAGGTATTTGGGTTCAACATGTGAGAAGTAGAAAGTACAGGTATTTGGGTTCAACATGTGAGAAGTAGAAAGTACAGGTATTTGGGTTCAACATGTAAGAAGTAGAAAGTACAGGTATCTGGGTTCAACATGTAAGAAGTAGAAAGTACAGGTATTTGGGTTCAACATGTAAGAAGTAGAAAGTACAGGTATTTGGGTTCAACATGTAAGAAGTAGAAAGTACAGGTATTTGTGTTCAACATGTAAGAAGTAGAAAGTACAGGTATTTGGGTTCAACATGTAAGAAGTAGAAAGTACAGGTATTTGGGTTCAACATGTAAGAAGTAGAAAGTACAGGTATTTGGGTTCAACATGTAAGAAGTAGAAAGTACAGGTATTTGTGTTCAACATGTAAGAAGTAGAAAGTACAGGTATTTGGGTTCAACATGTAAGAAGTAGAAAGTACAGGTATTTGTGTTCAACATGTAAGAAGTAGAAAGTACAGGTATTTGAGTTCAACATGTAAGAAGTAGAAAGTACAGGTATTTGTGTTCAACATGTAAGAAGTAGAAAGTACAGGTATTTGAGTTCAACATGTAAGAAGTAGAAAGTACAGGTATTTGGGTTCAACATGTAAGAAGTAGAAAGTACAGGTATTTGAGTTCAACATGTAAGAAGTAGAAAGTACAGGTATTTGAGTTCAACATGTAAGAAGTAGAAAGTACAGGTATTTGAGTTCAAAGTGTAAGAAGTAGAAAGTACAGGTATTTGTGTTCAACATGTAAGAAGTAGAAAGTACAGGTATTTGGGTTCAACATGTAAGAAGTAGAAAGTACAGGTATTTGAGTTCAACATGTAAGAAGTAGAAAGTACAGGTATTTGAGTTCAACATGTAAGAAGTAGAAAGTACAGGTATTTGAGTTCAACATGTAAGAAGTAGAAAGTACAGGTATTTGTGTTCAACATGTAAGAAGTAGAAAGTACAGGTATTTGGGTTCAACATGTAAGAAGTCAAAGTAAAAAGTACAGTAACGAAGTATTTGTACTCCACTACTTCCCACCTATTCCTGCAGATATATAAACTTATTTCCACTAGTTTCTCTCCTACATTCTTTAATGTCGTCATGTGATCATTTCTCTTCCCCCACAGTGATGGCGACGGTCACCAGGACACGAAGGATAACTGCCCCTTCGTGATAAACAGCTCTCAGCTCGACACGGATAAAGACGGGCTCGGAGACGAGTGTGATGATGACGATGATAACGACGGGATCCCAGACAGCATCCCCCCGGGACCCGATAACTGCCGGCTGGTGCCCAACCTCGACCAGATCGACGACAACGGTGAGTCTCAAACACACTGAAATGTGCTCTTAAAAGGTGGGGTCGGTAATTCCCTTCAGAAACACTTTTTGTTATATTCCATGGAATGCTCTTAATATCCCGATAGCAATGAATATCTGAAGTGCTTTGACAATAAATACATAAAAAAATGTCATCTGTGGAAGCCGTGGCGCTGTAAAAAGCACGACCAATCATCTGAGCCGGCTAAAGTAACTGGATGGCCTACCTGCCTGTCAGCCTTCCATCTGTGCACCAACTTATCTCGTGCCCTCATTGGTCATGTGCGCGTTCGTGTGTGTTGGAGGAGGGGCTCTGTGAGGAAGTGGCAGATTTTTTTCAGCTGCGTATTTTCAAATTCTAACACACTCGAGCTGGTTTCTCCATTCCTACCTACCCTACCTTTAATGTCTTTCATTTTTGTAAAGCACTTTGAATTGCCTTAGGTCAATAAACTTGCTTTGCCTTGAAACCCCCCCAGGGAAAACAATCTAGTGATCCATCTACTAAATCTGATATAAAAGTATATTTGTGTTTTTAATATCGGTTAAAAATGTGAAAAATAGATTTGACCAGGATAATCTTTCTTAATCCCTTTAGAAAATATGATTATATTTATTATATATTATTATAATAATGCCTACTAGTACAAAAAAAGTGTTGACATGTGAAAAAATCAATAGTTTTGCCAGGAAAATATTTCAAAATCCCTAAAAGAATTATAATAATTCCTAAAACATATGGTTTGAAAAGTGACAGGTGGAAAAACTAAAGTGTTTGACAGGATAATATCACTGAGCAACGACTTTCCACCCCTGCAAATACTTTTAAAAGAAGGTTTTGGCCTTTTGTATTTGGTCAAGATGCCACCAGACATTCACACAGTGGCCAATCAGAGCATCAGCTTCTATTCGTAAAAACACGTTTGTGAGTTTTCAATGAAGCTCATTCACAGCATTCTGCAGCGTATCATGACCCCGGTATAGAGGAACACAAGTATTTTCTTTTTCATGTAATAATCCAAAACATCAGACGAATCAAACACCAAACGAGTGCTTCAGAAACTCCAGGGTGTATTTTTCATAAGCAGCATTTCTATTCTGAAAGCACACTCACACAGCAGGGTGCCAACGAGAGGCAACTTCAATAAAACCTCTCATATAAACAAATGCAACACCGAGCTTTGTAGTTTTTACCAAAGAGAGAACCTTTGAGGCACTTTTTGGAAGCGTAGTTTGGATGTGTTTGCCCTTTTTGACATTTGCATCGAAGCCAGTCTGAATCCTCCTGACAGGATAACAAACACTTATTTTAACGCATAACGATATTTGCTAGTTCCTTTTTACTGAAGCTAAGCCATGAATCGTCTTTCTTACTTTAAGATCATTTTAATTCAACCCTAAACCCTCTCTGTTCTCCCGCAGGTGATGGCGTTGGAGACGTGTGTGAGTCGGACTTCGATCAGGACAAAGTGATCGACAGGATTGATAACTGTCCTGAGAACGCGGAGGTGACGCTGACCGACTTCAGGGCGTATCAGACGGTGGTGCTGGACCCCGAGGGCGACGCTCAGATAGACCCCAACTGGGTGGTGTTGAACCAAGTGAGACTTCTCTCTGTATATACAGTGGCTACAAGTTACAGCAGCTATAAGCTATACTTTTAACAAGGTTCTTTATTGTCAAACTAACATAGCTACAGAGTAATTATGTCTTTGAAAATCTTAGGTCACAGGCTTCTCCCACAACAACACAATAATACAGATAAGCATGGCAATAGATTAAGAAACAGCCAATGTGAGAGGCTTTTTTTGTACGGAGAATAATTACTTGAATTAGTTTTGGATCATTGTTCATCCGTCCATCACGCAATAGCCCTTTTGCTTCTCTACTCTCGTCGCTCTTAAAGTGATTTAAGCTAAAATTCTGCTCGGCAGCCAACAGAGGACGGTTAGAGATGGTTTCAACACAGTGGAGAAAATTGAAGAAAAGCCACTATTTTGACCGATATTTAAATCAGGCGTTTGTGGAGAACTAAAACGGACCTAAAAGAGAGTGCACTAACTTCATTAAGGGCCATCAAAATGACTTGAAGTAAATAGAAATGTTGTTATATAACTTGTAAATGGAAAGGTAATTGAAAGGTATATGGCAATGGTGTATTTACAGCTAGTTTTGCTGCCAAAAGTTACCTAAAAATAATCAGTTATTATTACAGATTTCAGAGCTGAAGAGCAATGAATTTCAGCAAACTGCATTAAAAAAAACGCTATCTCCGACTTCCCGCTGAATAAAAGCAGTTCCGTGCTACTTGCGTTTTCAACCTACAGAACATGCTCGTCTAATTGGAGCTTTAATCTATCGCTCAAACCTAAATGTGCAATGCATGTCAAATAAATTGCTATAAATCTAAGATATTAGTTTCATAGTTTGCAAAGACCTCCTCATCAACAACTCTCTTTTCCTCACCCAGGGAATGGAGATCGTGCAGACCATGAACAGTGACCCAGGACTTGCTGTTGGTAAGACATACAGTATATCCTCCCATTCGTCACTGAAATCACAACGTCTCAACACAAACACTAAACTGATTCCACTTCCTGTCGTCAGGTTACACTGCGTTCAGCGGCGTGGACTTCGAGGGGACCTTCCACGTGAACACGGTGACCGACGACGACTACGCCGGCTTCATCTTCGGCTACCAGGACTCCTCCTCGTTCTACGTGGTGATGTGGAAGCAGACGGAGCAGACGTACTGGCAGGCGACGCCGTTCAGAGCCGTGGCCGAGCCCGGCATCCAGCTCAAGGTGAAAGATAACATGAGATAAGATAAGAAGTATTTATTGATCCCAATTTGGGGAAATGTTGCGTTGCAGCACCATTAAGGGAACTGAGAACTTCCACACCACCACTGTGTGCAATATAAATACCCCATGCCACAGGACACATTTAAAGGTCTCATCAATATATTATAGATCTCAGATATATACAAACATGTCTATGAAGTGTTTTGCTCAAATTATTATATACAGATTCTAGAGTCTGTGGGGGCCCTGGGCAAACATTCACTAGGGACCCCTCAAACCCCCCCCGGAGCGGAGCAAGGCAACGAAACTTAAGATAAGCATTTGACGGCGCGCTGTGCATGGGGCCCCCTTGAGGGGGTTTCCCGACATGTCGTTGCAGTAAATTAAAGGGTGTTTCATGTTGTCGTTGCTGTGGACCTTCTTAATCTACCTTCTTTGGGGACCCCCTTCTGGTCCGGGGCCCCAAGCAGCTGCCTGCCTTGTCCGTCTGCAAGCGGCGGCCCTGCCCATTCTAGCCTCATATCCCTCTATTTCAGCCCTGTTACTAAAGTGCTGATTATGGGTCCGTAGCAGAGGTCGAGTTAACCGAATATTTATGACGGATTTTTTTTAACAATGACGAAAAAATCTGAAAGCAGTCCGTCATTTTAACAGATTAGAACAAACTCGGAAAAGCGCCAAAGTTTCCCCGCAGCGAGGCTCCGGTGTTATGCCGTGTTATGCATGCCCGCCAAAAAGGAAATCATACCGTTTCCAAACCTAACGAATGCCTGCTCAAAAATGAGATACTCAGCTAAATGCTGCCGTGATTAAACGCCACATCAAGCAGTATTTTTGAAACAGTCTGGAGCTCAAATGCTTTTTCTCTCTCAGGTATACCACAAGTTGAGTTCCTTTTTATTTCCTGCTTCTTTACACATACTCTCTCCAGTACAGGTTAGCTCTGAGTGTTAGCGATGCTAATGTAAACACCGACCATATTACGTCCAAAACACGTCAGGCATTGTTTCTGATAGCAACGTTTCTGATAGGGCCGTGGGTGTAAAGCCCGCCCACATTTCAGATATGACGTCATATCTGCAGCAAATCTGGATCAGCTCCGTTGTAGCCCCGTTTTTAGAGATTTGGGTACGGAGGAAAAGAGAGAGGGTTTTATTTTCTGACGCTGCGTGAGTTCCCTGACACACCGGGACACATAGTTATGTAGACAAGACATCAAAAAGTGCATTTTGCATCATAGGTCCCCTTTAAAACACTGTCATCATACACTAACACACACTGTATGCCTCTCTCCTGACTGTCTGCCCCCTCCTCCGTTATCTCTCTCTCTCTTCATCAGGCGGTGAAGTCTCGCACGGGCCCTGGAGAGCACCTGAGGAACTCTCTGTGGCACACCGGAGACACCAACGATCAGGTGCGTCTGCTGTGGAAAGACCCCAGGAACGTGGGCTGGAAGGACAAGGTGTCGTACAGATGGTACCTGCAGCACCGCCCGCAGGTCGGATACATCAGGTACGAGAAAACACGTGCTAGATACTCGACGTATAGCACATATCAGAACTAGATGTCCAGGGGTTGTCCATAGCAGAAGTGTAGTAGACATTACCAATACTGGTGAAATCTCAAGATGCCTTTTTGTGGTTTTACAATTAAACTATGGAGTCTTAAAGTAAAAGCAGGGTTGGAGTTATGTGGGAGCCAATAAGGAGGGTCTGAGCTCCCATAAGGAGGGGTCTGAGCTCCTATGAAAGTGGGGGTCTGTGGGGGTCGCTATACATTACCAACAACCATTATTTTAATCACAAATAATGCATTTTTTAATGTAATGAGTATTATTTACGTTAACGAGGTAAATCGGCTAAAAGAAAAACATGTTTTCCAAAAGAACTACGCATCGTATTCTCTCTTGAATGACAATAAGCCTGCACTTCACCTCCAAGGTATATAAATATCCCCCGTTATTTACGTTATTACCCGGCTGTTATTGATATATTGATATTGAAGACCCCCATGAAGCTCAGATTATAACTAGAACCCTGGGTAAAAGGCAGAGGTGGGACCAAGTCATTGTTTTGCAAGTCCGAGTCAAGTCTCAAGTCTTTGCGCTCAAGTCCAAGTCGAGTCTCAAGTCATCAAATTGGTGACTCGAGTCCAAGTCATGTGACTCGAGTCCACACCTCTGGTAAAAGGTAAACATGTTGTGTTTTTGTTTAGGGCGCGGTTTTACGAAGGAACCCAGCTGGTGGCGGACTCTGGAGTAACGATCGACACGACCATGAGAGGAGGACGACTCGGAGTGTTCTGTTTCTCTCAGGAAAATATCATCTGGTCCAATCTGAAATACCGCTGCAATGGTAATAAACAAATCCACATATTTTATTACTTTCTCACCTTTTGAATGCCTGTGATTGCATGCTATGGGGCACTCGTCTTTGTTTAAATATATATCTTCTGAAACTCCTACATATCTGAAAAGTGACAGCATTTTAATGACGATGCATAAAAAGTCTACAGGTGTGAGTATTATTAGTTCGTCCTCGGTCGACTTTATCTCGTCTCGTTAAACTTTCTCTCACTTCCACAGACACCATCCCCGAGGATTTCCAGGAGTTCAGCACTCAGCACGGCGGAGACGCAACAGATCTCTAAAGACTGCTCCTCAGTGTGAATGTGAGAGAGGGTTTGAGTGTGTGTGTGTTTGTAGATGTGAGTGTTGATGTGTGTGAGAGTGTTGATGTGTACAGTTTCAGTGCAAACATGACCAAACTCTTTGAGCATATTACCTTCTTTTTTATCGACTGTTTACTCATCTCTTCCTCCAGCTGAGCTTGGTATGCTGAACATTGTAAGTTATAATGGTGTTTAATGAACATAATGCAGCATATCACATGGATATATTTTCAAAATAAAAGGTTACTTCTTTAGAAAAACAGTATTTTCTCACACAGATGTGTTTAGCTTAATTTTGGGAGCATTATAAACCCGTTCAAACAGCTGGAAAGAAACGTTTTGTAACATTTTGATTGCAAACAGGTTGTTTTTGTTTTGTACAATTCAAATTACAGACTGTTCCTTGTCTCACTTCCTGTAGAAGATGAACCTAAAGCTTGTGTTTTCTCTTTCCAACATCATTTCATGTCTATGTTCTCATGAACCTGGTCAAAATAAAGTGATTTAAAGAGTCCTCTCCTGCTGATGTTCAGGTGTATATCAGTATGTAGTGTCTCTACTTTAAAGAGTCCTCTCCTGCTGATGTTCAGGTGTATATCAGTACGTATTGTCTCTACTTTAAAGAGTCCTCTCCTGCTGATGTTCAGGTGTATATCAGTATGTAGTGTCTCTACTTTAAAGTGTCCTCTCCTGCTGATGTTCAGGTGTATATCAGTATGTAGTGTCTCCACTTTAAAGAGTCCTCTCCTGCTGATGTTCAGGTGTATATCAGTATGCAGTGTCTCTACTTTAAAGAGTCCTCTCCTGCTGATGTTCAGGTGTATATCAGTATGTAGTGTCTCTACTTTAAAGAGTCCTCTCCTGCTGATGTTCAGGTGTATATCAGTATGTAGTGTCTCTACTTTAAAGAGTCCTCTCCTGCTGATGTTCAGGTGTATATCAGTATGTAGTGTCTCTACTTTAAAGTGTCCTCTCCTGCTGATGTTCAGGTGTATATCAGTATGTAGTGTCTCTACTTTAAAGAGTCCTCTCCTGCTGATGTTCAGGTGTATATCAGTATGTAGTGTCTCTACTTTAAAGAGTCCTCTCCTGCTGATGTTCAGGTGTATGTCAGTATGTAGTGTCTCTACTTTAAAGAAACCCCATAGCCCCCGCCATTCTTAAAATGTAATAAACTATGAATGTGTCATACTCACTTAACGGGAAGAAACTCAGCTAACTGACGATATTAACAATTTTTACCGAAACAAAACACAAGTCTCACAAGAAGCATCTAAATGAGCCCTGAGCGAAAAAATGCTAACGCACTTAGCACAGAACTCTAGGTATAAATACGTTATTACTTATCGGATCTGCACAAACAAGCTTTGCTAGCAAGCTAAGATTCCACGGATTCCAGACATATAAGTATCATCACTGAGCGATCAGAACTCGCGACAGGAGAAGCAAAACCAGACAACACACGACGTAGCTTTAGGTAGCAAAACACGGAGATATGCTCATCTTTTGCTGTTGTTCTGATCAAAAGTCGTGTTCAATGACATTAAAACGAGAAAAACGCGGCTGAAGGTTAATCCATAGGTTAATCCAATGTGTCTGTCACTTTGAAAAAATTACTGATAATCCATCATTCCAATTTTATGTCAAAAACTGAGTTTTCATATTAGCTGCTACCAGAGTGTATGACAGCTTCCTGTTTTGGGGAAAAACCATAGACTGTATATATAAAGGGAAAAACACATCACTCTCACTCCTCAATGGAAATGTTTAGATGGATTTAGGAACCTCCCCTCGATTCCATTGGCTCTTAACGGTTAAAAACAGATGTCAATCATCAAAATCGACCGAGGGGGGCCAGAGAGAGGTCAAAGCCACCCAAATTACCCCAGAAGTGGTTTGCTAAATCTCTCTAAAAAGGTCAAATTTCACTTATTTTGCATGAATGTTGATACAGGGTACTTATTATATGTTATCGTTTGGATTCCTAAAGCTTTTAGTCTACTATCCCATCATTCAAGGCTGGTTTTCACTATAAGTCATATCTTTTTTTTGGAGGGACACTATAATTTACATTTTTTCAATATGTTCAACCTGAATTTACTTTAAAATAAAAAAATGCTATATTGATTCTGACTTTTCTACATCCAACTCACAGGTGTATCATTGCTTTGAGAAAAAAGATTATTAATGTACCCCTTTTAGAAGTGAAGATATGGTCATTTGTTCTGGGAATGTCATTTTCGAGCCTGAGACCTGGAAAACAGGCTCGGGGCTTAACGGGTTAAACCAGATCATGTGACCACATGTAGCCACACATACTGGTCAATCAAACCACTTTAATGCATGAACTGACCCCCCACAACAACCTAAAGCTACCTTCATGAAATTGGCACATTTCATTCAGCTCAGAGGGTGATTCTCCAGAAACAAAGGCCTCTGTTTTGCTGCAGCGGAAATACTTTGCTCATAAGAAGTCTTATCCCTGATTAGCTGCACAGATGAATGGAGAGACTTCTCTCCGCGCTGCAGGCAGGGGTTCCTCTGGAAAACAGACCATGATTTTTTAATATAGACAGGAAGAGGCTGCGTCACATCATTCCTTTATAGCTGGAGGTTATGTGCGTGTTCATTAACTCAGCTGGTGGAAATCAGAGCGGTGATTAATCCTCCACTCAGAGGTAAGAAAAACAACTTTAACTTGCATTATTTGAGACGTTAAGTCTAAAATCAGATGCTCTTTGACAACATTTAGCTTTTCTTTTGGTCACAAATGATAAAAATGAAACTGATAAAGTCAATAACAGCATATTTGCACACTCTGTACTGTTTGACTGTATGCTGGGAATATTTAAAGATCAATAATCAAATGGCCATACATCAGAATGATATAGTTTGCATCGCTAACTTCTTTACAGATTAATATGTTTGACATATATTTCCTATAATGCATTTGACTCTGGCTCTTAAATGTTATTCTGTTACTTATTGACTGATTGATTTACGGCTTGATTGGATAAGAAGAGTTTTTATCTTATATCTTTTAAAAGGAGAATCACATTTGCATAGAATCTGACAATCAAACAAGGTGCTGCCCCCACTTAATAAAAGCTATATTTATCCTAGAGATAATCACAAACCCTGCATGTGTTATTTCCACGAGGAATAAGTGTGTGCACACGGCAGCAAATCTGCAGAAGTGTGAGGAGAAAGCAAAACCCTGAGGGCCCTTTCAAAGTCCTCAAACAGAGGAGTCAAGAAGTCAGGGTTTGCAGAGGCAGAGCAGCGTGTTGGTTTTTAAATAAAACAGTGAGAAGTTTACGTTACCTCAGGGCACCTACATGGCTGGGTAATAAGGCACTGTTTTATCACGCATTCAATCAAAAAAAGTTCCTGCAGCGTTGAGTTCAGCTGCTTCTATGTGTTGCAGTCAGAAGAAGAGAGGCTGCAGACAGGGCTGAGGGATCAGAGAGGTTCACGACTCAGAAACACAGAAACACAGAAACAACAAAAAGAAAGTGGCAAAAAGCACTTTCTTTCAAGATAAGATCCAATCTTCCTATTCCAATCCCAAAAAACTATTTTCCATCTTCTCCTCCCTCTTGTACCCCCCCAAAGCCCCTTCCCCCTCCTCCCTCTTGGACCCCCCCAAAGCCCCTTCCCCCTCCTTCCTTCTGTCAAGCGACTTTGTTAACCACTTTGAAAAAAAGGTTGATGATATTCGCTCTTCTTTTTCTGACTCACCTTTACTCACCGCTGGGTCACCAGACCCTCCTTCCACCCACACACTGACCTCCTTTTCCCCTCTCTCTCCAAGTGAGGTTCTTACCCTCATTACCTCTGCCCGCCCTACCACCTGTCCTCTGGACCCTATCCCTTCAAACCTCCTTCAGACTATCGCTCCTGATATTCTACCGTTTCTCACCCATTTCATCAACACTTCTCTACCTTCTGGTCACTTTCCAAACAGTCTCAAGGAGGCAAGAGTAAACCCTCTCCTAAAGAAACCCACTCTCGACCCGTCTGATGTTATAAACTACAGGCCTGTCTCTCTCCTCTTTAAACAACTCTCCTGTTATCTCCATCAGAACAACCTTCTGGATCCGCACCAGTCTGGTTTCAAGGCAGGTCACTCCACAGAAACTGCCCTCCTTGCTGTCTCTGAGGAACTGCACACTGCTAAAGCAGCATCCCTCTCCTCTGTCATCATCCTTTTGGACCTGTCTGCTGCATTCGACACGGTGAACCATCAGATCCTCCTTCGCACACTCCAAGAACTTGGAGTTTCAGGCTCTGCACTTTCCCTCCTCACCTCATACCTCAAAGACCGTACCTACAGGGTAACTTGGAGAGGGTCCGATTCCAACCCTTGCCAATTAACTACAGGGGTCCCTCAGGGCTCTGTTCTTGGTCCCCTCCTCTTCTCCTTGTATACAAACTCGCTCGGATCAGTCATTAGCCCGCATGGTTTTTCATACCACTGCTATGCTGACGACACCCAATTAATTCTGTCCTTTCCCCGCTCAGAGACCCAGGTCGTCGCACGCATCTCTGCTTGTCTAGCTGACATCTCTCAGTGGATGTCTGCTCATCACCTCAAGCTCAACCTTGACAAGACTGAACTCCTTTTCCTTCCGGGAAAAGATTGTCCCACTGTTGACCTAACAATCAACATCGGTGGCACCTCTGTTGTTTCCCCGACTCAGACTGCAGGGAATCTGGGTGTGATCCTAGATAACAACCTGTCCTTCACTGCAAACATTGCTGCTAGAACCCGCTGCTGCAGATACACGCTTTACAACATCAGGAGGATACGTCCCCAGCTGACCCAGAAAGCCACGCAGGTTCTGGTCCAGGCTCTCGTCACCTCACGCCTAGACTACTGCAACTCCCTCCTGGCTGGTCTACCTGCATGTGCCATCCGACCTCTGCAGCTCATCCAGAATGCAGCGGCTCATCTGGTCTTCAACCTTCCTAAATTCTCCCACACCACACCGCTCCTCCGCTCCCTCCACTGGCTTCCGGTAACTGCTAGAATCCACTTCAAGACAATGGTACTTGCGTACCATGCTGTGAATGGATCTGGCCCTTCCTACATCCAGGACATGGTTAAACCGTACACCCCAGCACGTGCACTCCGCTCTGCATCAGCCAAACGGCTCGCTGCACCCTCGCTGCGAGGGGGACCCAAGTTCCCATCAGCAAAAACACGTGGGTTTGCAATCCTGGCTCCAAAATGGTGGAATGAGCTCCCCATTGACATCAGGACAGCAGAAAGCTTACACACCTTCCAGACTGAAAACTCATCTCTTTCGACTCCACTTCGAGCGATAGAATTACTAACAAAGCACTTATATACTAATAAAGGACTGGCTTATCTAAAGCCAGTTGAGTAGCACTTGAAATGTTGTGGCTCTATGAAAAGAGTAGAAAAGGATGCTGCAAACAGACGGAGAAGTTTAGAGTCCTCTGTTGGAGTTGTTTCCAGAAAAGGAATCGTCTTCACACTTAGTTGGAGTGCAGGGAGGCGACTATATATGTTGTTGAATAGAAAGGAAAGTGTGGAGGATAATACCTGACAACATCAGGGTTTACATTATAATATAAGGGAAAGACACCTAAAGATGTGGATTGCCTAAAGTGTAGAAATAGACTAAGCGCACTATTTAACACCTATGCAAATGTAATGCAAGTAGCTACCTGCACCCTTTCCTGCACCTATGGATGTGTTATTAAAATACAATTAAGTCAGGTTCATTGCTCTCTTGATGAAGCAGAAATAGGCTGAGCATTGATCAACTAAACCCCTTAAGTGTAAAGTCAATGGTGCAATATGTCTCAGCTTTTTAAAAAGGACACATTCACATTACAAAGCGGCCACATAGCCAGGTTCACAACACATTAAACTCTTGTGTTGTTGCACAAAACCGCTTGCTTCACCAATTTGCAGAAATCAAAACATAGATGTATGCTTTTAAAGGCAATAGGAGATGACCCTCTTGATGGTTTGATTAAAGGAGACCAAACACACCCCCCTTGCCAGTTGTGTCTTACTTTGCACCCAGATTATCCCCTGCTTTACAAGCAAAGGTGGAGTTGTAAAAGTCACCGCTGAAGCCTTAGATCCACACAACCCTATTGCCAGAGTTGGGTGTAATAATAATATTACTTTTGTCGGTAACGGAGTAATGTAACGCGTTACTTTTATAATTCAGTAATCACACTAGTTACTAACATTGCCCGACACGCGTTACTTCGTTACTTCGATCAAATCAGTAATCACACTACAGTTACCATAAATAATTAGTAGATTCTCCCTTTGAAAGACAAGAGGGATTTCCGCCGCAGGTTTATATCCCGGAAGCTAAGATCATCTGGACAGGATCTCCTCTCCACCCCCCGCACCAGGTTGCGGACTTTCGGTGACAGAGCCTTCAGTGTGGCATCCCCCACCCTCTGGAACTCTCTCCCCCCCGAAATCCGCAGCGCCCCAACCCTGGACAATTTCAAAAAAGCCCTCAAAACGCACCTTTTTACCAAGGTTTTCCCCACTGTATAGTTAGTTTAATAGGTTTATTTTTCCGCTACTTCCCCCCCCCCACCCCCTTAACCTGTCTGCCTCTTTTCCCCTACTCCCCCCCCCCCTACCCGACTTGTAAAGCGACCTTGGGTTTCCTGAAAGGCGCTATAAAAATATTATATATTATTATTATTATTATTATATTTACGTAGCTCCATACAACTGATACTCATAAACACACAAGCACCTCCCTACATATAGGGTTACTATTATTTGAATAGAAAATAAATAAATAAACCAAACTGTCCAGCCAATCAAGAATACCACGGCGGGTGCAGGTAAAATAAAAAGATTCAGACACATCTCATAGAATTAAAAGTAGAATAAAAGTGAAATCAACATGAAAGCAATAACAACAATATAACTTCTGCAGCCACACACACACACACACACACACACACACACACACACACACACACACACACACACACACACACACACACACACACACTCATCAGTGTGAACGTGTTGCTCCCAGTAAAATAACCCAGTCCTCCTCACTGAAGGGAAAGCACCTGCAGGATCCACTGTTAGAATGTTAGCATCAATTAGCATGTTGGCTAACACGGTGCGCAGCTGTTGGTGACGCAAAAACGTGGGTTTGTTTGATTTGCGACACTTAACGTGCCGCGGTAGCATTATCGTTAGTAGGCCTATAAGATCACTGATAATTGTGGAGCTGCACAGAATGATATTGTCATTCTTTGGCAGAAGCAACTCAGGTAAGTACAATACTTAATTTAAAAAGCATATAATTACAGATTTAAAAAGAAATACTGTCAAAAGTAGAAGTTGGCAACACAATTATGAATTTGTTTATTTATGTATTTAATTAATTACTTGTTTAATCAATAATGTATTTAATAAGTTCAGGATTTATTAATTAAGTTATTTGTTTGTTTTTACAGTTGGAAAAGAGGCTAAATACTTACATTTCACAGGAACAATGCTTTTAAAGCAAACATTACGGTAAATATTTCCGAACCAGGAAGATAGTCTTTTATCTCCACACTGTAAAACATCACAGCCCCATTTAGTTATGTCAAGTTACATTGTCTCTTTAATTCAAAGAGCTCTGACAAGTTTTTGATTTTGAACTCAGCTTTTCTAGTTTTAGAAGGTTACATTTACATTTATTCACTGTCTTGACAACTTAAACATTTTGTCACATTGACTCAACTTGCCTTATAGGCCATAAGGTGAACCCTGTTATCGTTTCATCCCGCTCCACAGAAGTGGAACTACACAATCTTTAGTTCATAAAAAAGAACGAGTCATGCTTATCCACCAAAAAAAAGTTTGTCGCTAAAATTCCTGTCAATTCTTCTAGGCACGTAATTATTGGCTGAACTAGTCCCTTCAAAGCGTAATAATATCTTGGTCAAAAGTAGTGCCACGGTTCGTCACGTGATCGTGCTACACCAATTGGGTAGCTGCATATTGTCAACAGAAGTGAAAGATGGCCGCCTACATGGTTACGCTAAACCAGACCAAATGGATTCTAAACAGTGCTGTATGCTTGTTTTATGTCATGTTTTGTCATATGTCTTAATTAGGGCTGTCAAGTTAACGCATTAATAACGCCTTAACGCAAAACAAAATTTACGCCACTAATTATTTTAACGCGATTAACGCATGTGTATTTTTTTTCTCCCTCGGCCGCCCCGTAGTTTCAGAGCGCATCGAGTTTAAAATACCATCTACAAGCTGATAATGACAGCCCCGCTCCTGCCGTCCGCTTGCGGCAGACCACGCTCACCGGCAGGCACCGACTGGCCATCGGGAGGACCGGGAGGGTGTGTGTATGTGTGGCCCGAGCGAGCGAGAGAGAGACCTTACATGCATTGTTGTTGTTAGCATCTGGTGCTAGCTAGCTGCGCTAACGGATATAAGGAGCTGTTTAAATGAAAACAGAGGAGCGACATTTCGCCACAACTGTGCCGAGCACTTGACTTTATGCAGGAAGCCAGACAGTGGGACATTGTACGAGAAGTCAGCACACTCAGCACGGATAGTGCGCAACATGATTGCAGCGTCCAGGCAGCTCCCGTTCCAGCATATGCCTTGAGTTGCACATAGCTCCAACGATCCATCACACACACACACACACACACACACACACACACACACACACACACACACACACACACACACACACACACACACACACACACACACACACACACACACGCTTGGCAGTGTGTAATGCTTGCAATAGAATCAACAGGAAATTGAGACATCTAGAAAGAGTTGTGGTGTATCTGCCTCTGCTACCATCATGGATGGAAGACTTTTTCCACACAGTAGTGTATTATTGAATGAGAGGTTCCAGGTTGAATTGAGGCGAATATTTGTAATGTTCAGAGATTGTTGCGTTTAATATTCATGAGAATATTTGTCATTGTTCAAATGATAATAAACATTAGCATAAAGCATATTTGTCCACTCATATGTTGATAAGAGTATTAAAAACTTGAAAAATATTCCTCTCAGGTACATTTAGAACAGATCAAAAATGTGCGATTAATCGCGATTAACTATTTTAATCGACTGACAGCCCTAGTCTTAATACATCACTAAGTCCGAGGTATTTGCGTTATATACGCGGTATTTGTGAGAGGTAAAAGAAAGTCATTTGCTGTTGCATGTGAGAAAGATGACTACCTTAAGGCTTTTAGAAGTTTAGGTACTAACTTTAACTTGGAGCAATCAACATTTGCACTTCTTTGCCGGTATGTATGTCACCTATATGATCAGCCAGCAGCCGAAAATGTAAATGATGCTAGGTACAAGGCTTTCTGTATGGCATCATCGGCCTTGCCAGAATGAAGCATTCCCCCTACTCCTGATGCCCTCCATCAGCACTGCAAAAGGGCAAATTACCAGGCAGCAATAATGAGGTCCTGTCTCAAAAGAGAAATAAATGCTCCATCACCTGCTGGATATGGTTGGGAAATAGAGGATGGGAACTTACACGTCACCTGGAGGACAAGAAATCCTGCCCCTGACAGTGTGTTGAATGTGATACACTGCAGCTGCAAAGAGTCTGCCTGTGAGAAAGGCAGATGTTCATGCTTCTCTGCAGGACTCTGTTGCACAGACTTATGTCGTTGCTCAAATTGTGCAAATAAAAAAGAAACAGAGGAAGAGAACGATGACTGCCCTGACACTGACAGTGAGGAATAGGAGTGTCCTTATTCTGTTTTGTACTGTTTTCTATGTCATACCTTTTATATTTGTAATAAATCTCGTTTTTATGGTTCATCAGTGTTGTTTTCATTTGTGGAGGGATGAATGAGTAAATAAATGAATCAATGGACATTGGTATAAGTACTGCATTTTATTGATCTAAATTACTTAACGTAACAAGTTAACCTTCTTCTTGGACGCAGCTATGTATGAAATCAAGTCATGTTTATTTTAAGAGTGCATTTAACGTGTACAGGGTAACAATAACAACAGACAGACAAAAAGTCCTCAGTCTAATGGAATAATCCACGAGCTCAGCCAATGAACCTAGCGATGCGAACATGGTAGTCCAGGAATGATGTTGTAGCTGGAGTTGGCTGATAAACGCTGCTAGCCAATGTTGATTCGATGGTCAACTCTGTTCCCAGATAGTAAAACCTCTCACAAATACCGCGTATATAACGCAAATACCTCGGACTTAGTGATGTATTAAGACATATGACAAAACATGACATAAAACAAGCATACAGCACTGTTTAGAATCCATTTGGTCTGGTTTAGCGTAACCATGTAGGCGGCCATCTTTCACTTCTGTTGACAATATGCAGCTACCCAATTGGTGTAGCACGATCACGTGACGAACCGTGGCACTACTTTTGACCAAGATATTATTACGCTTTGAAGGGACTAGTTCAGCCAATAATTACGTGCCTAGAAGAATTGACAGGAATTTTAGCGACAAACTTTTTTTTGGTGGATAAGCATGACTCGTTCTTTTTTATGAACTAAAGATTGTGTAGTTCCACTTCTGTGGAGCGGGATTTCTTTTCTAAAGGACTTTTCGAGGTTCACCTTGCGGCCTATTAGCAAGTTATCAGTTGAAAAAAGAAACAAAAGAAAAAGGCGGGAGTGCAGGTTTGAGAGCTACAGAAAAAAACGTATGCTTCCACATTTGAGTTTTTAAAAAAAAAAACTCCTCCCTAAACTGAATGCAATGTTTAAGCATGGATGTAATCAACTGGTATATCCTAAAGATGTCCTGTTTTAATTCGGACTAAAGTAAAGACACATTTTTGATCTAAATGAGAGGACTACTGCCGCTGGCGGAGGAACTCTGTGAACCTGCAGCGGTGATCCAACGGAGGCGGAGTGATACGTTAATTTACAGTCTGAAACACCGGATAGGACCGTTACGGTTACGGAGGGCATTTTATTTCTGCTGCAAGACAGTAACGGAGGTAAGTTTTAATGATTTTAAAACCTTTAATTCTTTGCCTGCTACTACTACGGGTTGAAAAAATAAAGAGTATGAAGTTATCTGTGGACGTTGTGCTTACTAATATTGATAGAAAGCTAAACATATTAAAGTGTAAGCAAATGGGTTTGTTTTTAACTGTTAATATTTGTTTTTAATTATGAGCTACTAAAGTTCTTAATTGACTTCGACATTTAGGTTTGCTTTGACAATTAAGTAAGTTTGCTAGCTTAAATTGCCATTAGCAATGTTCGCTGTCAGCTAGCTACACAGTCAGGGATAAGGGAGCGATACTGTGTCACTTTTAATGGCTGTGCGTGCACTTTGGGTTTAATATTGACCAGTAAAAAATACAATTTATTATGAACTGTATACACTTAAAGACGTGTAATCATGTGGCGCATGCTGCAGACCCTGGAGGCAACTAACATTTTTGGAGGGAGATCTACCTTGTCTCCTTTTTTCTCTCCGCTCTGCGTTTGTGTATGTGTGGGGGGGGGCAGAGGAGACACGGAGACGACATTTGTGTTCGGTTTTCGTGTGTCTGATATTCAAACTATTACTTTATAAGTTTAAGTATCATACCAAAAAGTCATGAGAGTAGCTTAGCTTTTTCGGGAATAGTGCGGTGCGTAATGTACGTAGTGTGTGGGCATTAGGGGTGTAACGGTTCACAAACATTTCGGTTCGGTACGTACCTCGGTTTTTAGGTCACGGTTCGGTTCGGTACGTTTTCGGTACAGCAGAAAAAATTATCACAAAACATAACATATTTTTTTTAAATTAAACTGTGAATAATGTATTCACTCAAATAAATACAAAATATAATAAAATAAACATTAAGGTGCAGCTTTTCGATGAACTGAAATAATCTGTTTTTGAACTGTACTGTACTAGTACCTAAGCAGCCAGTTTGACATTAGGACTTGCTTGTCATTGTATTTTCATGTTGTTTTAAAGAAAGATGAACTTGTCCACATTGCTTGCCGAAATGGCAGATCTGCTGGCACTAACAATGTCTCCTGCTGTGGAGAACACCCTCTCGCTAGGGACAGAGGTAGCAGATACAGCCAGGTAGCGCTTTGCTAACATGGCAACATAAGGATATTTGGCGTTTGTAATAGCTTTGGCTCGGTCTGAACTTTTTGCGAGTGGTGGAGGCTTAAATGCTAGTGGGAGTTGGGTTTGCACTTCAGTCTTTTGGTACCGGTGATATTCACGTTCGGGTGATGCCTTTTCAAATGAGTGTGTAAGTTTGATGTATTGCCAGCCGCGTAACCAATTTTAGTTGAACAATGCCGACAAACAGCTTTTTCCACCTGTCTTTGTCCGTCATCCTTGTACGTAACTGCGAAACCAAAATGTTCCCAAACCGGAGACTTCAATGATGCTGGAGGATTTTCGAGCTCAACTTTATCTGCGTTCGCCATTTCGCCATTTCCTCAAATTACTGACTACATTTGAACGCATCCCTCTGACCAGCTCGTCCAATGAAATGACTTGCTCACTCTATGACGCGTTGAACACAATGGGAGCAAATTACTCTGAATGCTGCGACGCAGCACCTGAGATTACTTCCAAGAAGTTGTTCACGTTCTCAATTTTTTACGTTTAACGTTATATTCGTTCGGTACACTTCGGTACACACGTGTACCGAACCGAAGGGTACGTGTACCGTTACACCCCTAGTGGGCATCCAAGAGCAGATGAGAGAGCGTCGGGAGCTGGGTGGGGTGTTGTGTCACATTATGCCTCCCCGTCATGAAATGCCCCCCTTGTCACGGGAACGCGCATTTCTAAATGACACGTTTACACCATAGGTTTACACCTTAAAACGATGTTTAAAACGAAAAGTAAACGTTCAGGGTTTTTATTAATGGTAATTTTCAGACTGTGAGTTGTTTAGTGGTATAGTCTTGATTCTTCTGGTTTAACTTTTCGCTCCGTATTTGAGGTGTCGAAATTCATTCGTCACTTCCTTTTCAGTTTTTGTTTTTTTAAATCTTTTTTTTATCATTATTGTTACGTCCGTATAAACGTGCTTTAAAATGTATAGTTGTCATCTAATAATCAAAATATATGTTTACAAATGTTACATAGTCTTTGTCAGCATATTATTATATATACGCTATGCGTACAAAATAAAAGTGTGACATTGTAAATGTCTATAACTATGTAAATGTATCCTGTAAATATAATTTATGATGTCCTTTATTGTTTTATGTTTCATGTGGAACCTATATGCTGCAGGTCTCCCTTGAAAAAGAGATCTATGATCTCAAGGGACCAATCTGGTTAAATAAAGGTTTGAAATGAAATGAAACCATACCCTGAAAAATGCTTGAGGGTGGGATTCATAGAAACCTCTTTTTTTGGGGGGGGGACATTTTATGACGGCCTGGTTTATCATCCGAGTCAGAAATAAAACCAATATGGAGTGAGTGCTAGTCCTGCAATTGTCCACACATTTACATACACGCAGTAATTAATAATACATGTTGAATGAAATAACTAAGAATACATTTACAATAAACACTATAAACAGCAAGAAAATAAATGTTAAACTATTAAATAATATTACGAGATATATAGCTCCAACACTCCTTATTATAGCCCAGATCAAGAAAGAATGTAATGCTCCTGTGGGGATTGTCCTGAATGTATGTAAGTCACTTTGGATAAAAGCGTCTAACAAATGACATCAAATCAAATCAAATTTTATTTATAGAGCACATTTAAAAACGATTTTGGTCGAGCCAAAGTGCTGTACATGTAATTTTAAAACACATAAAAACACATTACATCACAATAAAAGACAATAAATCACAACAGATAGAGCAACACATGGAACAGTCAGGAGTCATGCACTCAAACTAGAAGGCCAGAGAGAAGAAGTGAGTCTTTAGTGTGGATTTAAAAAACCCTAGTGTCTGGGCCGACCTCACATGTAATGTAATAATTATCTTATATATGCGCACATGTCTGTCTACTGGATTAATTTTGCGCATTACCAACACAAGCAACTTGCACACGCGCACCCCACTCGTTCCCGCGTCCCACAGTCATTAGTGACGGCGCGAAAACCAATTTGCGGTACAGCCGACAGTTACACCGTGAAGCTTGCAAAATGGATAACAATGTGTACCAAACCATTGTCGATTACAAGTGTAAAGGCCAGTATCCGCTAGACAGCACAAAGACATGTAAAAAGGAAATAAGAAGAAAGGGTTCCACTTATGTCCTTGATGGTGAGTTTTTAATTGATTGTTTAAGTAGCCTATTCATAGACACCCCACAAACTTTTGTATGTCAATATGCGGATTGTATAACTGTCATTTATTTGATGTCAACGAATATTACAATTTATGTTGAAGATGGAGCCCTATATTACATGAAGGGTCCTGGTAAGGCCGCCAAGACCAAAGTGGTCAGAGGCGTGGAGGAGGCAAACGCGATCTTTCGAGATTTCCACGATAGCGCCACAGGTGCTCCTACAGGCCAACACAGGACCAGAGACGCAATCTCGAAAAGATTCTTTTGGCCTGGGATGTCTTCGGACATACATAAATGGGTAAGCACTGCAACTGCTGATAAGCAAGCTGTTCACTTTTTATAGCTTCAGCTTTTCGCATAAATACCCTGCCTACTTGCATTTAAGTTTATGTATTATTTCCTTAAATTACAGAAATGTAAGAACCTGTTCTATTTGGTCTGGTCCTGTGTGAACTGACAGAAAAAGGTATTCAGATAGTTAACCTGTGCTGTGTATGTGTTTTGAACAGGTGTCGGAATGTGCAGTGTGCCAGGCAGCTGCTCATCCTATAAAACAGGAGGTGGAATACACCCCAATAAAGGCAATAGTTTTTACCACATTCTCAAAATCAATGTCTGTTGTTGTATCACAAAACACATTTACCTCACATATATCACATCCATCTCAGCAGATAATGTAGAAAGGAAGAAAGCTCTGATTGATTTGAGCAGAATTATTTTCCCTACACAACATGCTCACAAACATTATATCCAGAATAAAATTAATAATTATTATTTGTCCTTTTTTTCAAGGTTGAACATCCATTTGAGCTCATTGGCATGGACTTGATTGGCAGGTTAAAAACTACCAATAGTGGGAATGTTTACATTTGCGTTATGGTAGACTACCTCACCAAATGGCCGCAAGCATATCCTCTGAAAACAAAAACAGCAACTGAGGTGACAGAATGCATTGTTAAGTTTTTTCATCAGTTTGAGGTGCCAAAAAGAATCCTGACTGACCAAGGAAGAGAGTTTGTCAATGCGGTAATTTTGAAAATGGTTTAAAAAGAAATTGCAAAAATATTTTAGTTGTGTTTTCATCTATATAAAACGTTATACAATGTTCTTTATATTTACAGATCAACAAGAATGTATGTGCCAAGATGGGGATTCAGAGAAGTCTCTGTTCGCCCTATCACCCTCAAACCAATGGGCTGGTAGAGAGGATGAACGGCACCATACAAAGGTGAGGCAAATGCCAGTCGGACCATATATATATATATATACAGTATATATAATGCCTATTATCAGTACTATTATCAGTACAAATTCAGTTTTGTTTTTTTAGAGCTCTCAGGAAGCTGGTGGCAGACAAACCAGAAGACTGGGATGAGTACCTAGATGCAGTCATGTTTGGCTTGAGAACAAAAAAGCAGATGACAACTAAGTTCTCACCATACTTTTTGATGTTTGGCCGAGAGGCTCGGTATCCAACCGAGGTGCCAGAACACTTCATGGTTGGTAAACACGTCTCAATATAACTTAAGGTATATCAAGTTAATGTTGAAAACATTTACTGAAGGAATATCAAAACATTTATTCACAGGTAGACCGCAGTGTTGAGGATGTTGTGGCTGAGGAAAAGGTTTCCCAGGGTGTTAAAAACCTTGAGGAAATCAAGGACATTCTCCATGGCAATATTTCCAAGCAGGAAAAAAGCACCAGGGAGCGCTTGAGACAGGGCATTCCTAAATGCCACTTCAGAGTAGGTGACCAGGTGTGGCGACAGAATGTGCGGAGCCAACAAAGAAAAGGTGGCAAGCTTGAGGCAAACTTCCTTGGCCCTTTCGAAATTACAGCACTAGAGGGGAAAAGTGCTGATCTGCTATAAAAAAATCAATGTGGATCACTTGAAAATATCCAAAGCACAGCTGCCCCGAATCCCTCACCAAATTAAAAAAACAGCAACAACAGCAGCACCCTCCACATCACCAGCCTACATGGAAGCTCCATCAGCGTCAGCCTCACCTGCTGCTCCATCAGCCCCACCTGCTGCTCCATCAGCCCCACCTGCTGCTCCATCAGCCTCACCTGCTGCCCCATCAGCCCCACCTGCTGCTCCATCAGCCCCACCTGCTGCCCCATCAGCCCCACTCAATCAATCAATCAATCAATGTTTATTTATATAGCCCAATATCACAAATGTTACATTTGTCTCAGTGGACTTCACAGTTTGTACAAAATATCAGTATGACAATACGACACCCTCTGTCCTTAGACCCTCACATCGTACAAGGAAAAACTTCCGAAGAAAACCCACAGTTTTAAAGGGAAAAATGGGAGAAACCTCAGGGAGAGCAACAGAGGAGGGATCCCTCTCCCAGGACGGACAGACGTGCAATAGATGCCGTGTGTAAATTGAAATGATAATACATTTGCAACATAGGTAGTCCAAATGTTTGGAAATGCATGTGTGTATAATAGGAAGATGAATCCACGAGGATATCCATCCAGGACCTATGATCCATGACCACAGCCACGACTCAAGATCCAGGGCTCGCGATGCAGGACACAGGACCGCAGAATCATCCATGACTCCGGCTCCCAGCGTATATAGACACCAAAAAGAAAGAAATTTGGGGAAGCTGGGTTAATCGGAACATGAGAGTACACAGGTATAGACAGAGAGAAGGAAGAAGTAAGATGTCCCCCGACAAACTAAGCCTATCAGCAAAACTAGGGGCTGAATCTAATCAGCCCTAACTATAAGCTTTATCAAAAAGGAAGGTCTTAAGCGCACTCTTAAAAACAGATAGGGTGTCTGCCGCCCGAACACAAACTGGAAGCTGATTCCACAAATGTGGAGCTTGATAAGAAAAGGCTCTGGCTCCCATTGTACTTTTAGAGACTCTAGGAACAACCAACAACCCTGCATTCTTGGAACGCAATGCCCTAGTAGGACAGTAGGGTATAATGAGTTCTTTAAGGTAAGATGGCGCCTGCCCATTAAGGGCTTTGTAGGCGAGAAGAAGAATTTTAAATTCTATCCTGTGTTCTATAGGGAGCCAGTGTAAGGCAGCCAGAACAGGAGTAATGTGGTCCCTTTTCCTAACTCTGGTTAGTACACGAGCTGCAGCATTTTGAATCAGCTGAAGCGACTTGACTGACTTCTTGGTACACCCTGATAATAAAGAGTTACAATAATCCAGCCTTGAAGTAACAAATGCATGGACTAGTTTCTCTGCATCGTTTTGAGGCAAGATATGCCTGATTTTTGCAATGTTACGTAGATGGAAGTAGGCGGTCCTTGAAATTGATTTTATGTGGGCGTTAAAGGATAAATCCTGATCAAATATAACACCAAGATTCCTTACAGTCTCACTGGAGGCCAAATTAATGCCATCCATAGTTAGTATATCTTTAGATAATTTGTTTCGTAGATTCTTCGGGCCAAGTACAATAACTTCAGTTTTGGTCGTGTTTAACATCAAAAAGTTTAAGGTCATCCACGTTTTTAAGTCCTTGAGGCAGTCTTGAATTTTATTTAGATGATTAATTTCATCAGGCTTGATTGATAAATATAGTTGAGTATCATCTGCATAACAATGAAAATTTACAGAATGATTCCTTATAATATTGCCTAACGGAAGCATATATAATGTGAACAAAATAGGTCCGAGCACTGAGCCCTGTGGCACTCCATGGCTAACTTTGGTTTGCGTGGAAGATTCATCATTGACACGTACAAACTGAGAGCGTTCAGATAGATAGGACCTAAACCAGCCTAAAGCAGTTCCCTGTATGCCAACTAAGTGCTCTAGTCTTTGCAATAAGATATCATGATCGATAGTATCAAATGCAGCACTGAGATCGAGCAAGACAAGAATAGAGACAAGTCCCTTGTCTGAGGCTATTAGAATGTCATTTGTGACTTTAACCAGAGCTGTCTCTGTGCTATGATGTGTTCTAAAGCCAGACTGAAAATCTTCAAATAAATCATTGTTTTTTAAGTAATCACACAACTGTTTTGCGACCGCTTTCTCAAGAATTTTTGAGAGGAACGGAAGATTAGAAATAGGTCTATAATTGGCTAAAACCTCTGGATCGAGGTTGTGCTTTTTAAGAAGCGGTTTTATCACTGCTACTTTGAATGATTGTGGAACATAGCCTGATAATAAAGACATATTCATAATATTTAATAAAGAAGTGCCAATTAATGGAAAAACTTCCTTCAACAGCTTAGTTGGAATTGGGTCTAACATACACGTTGATGGTTTAGAAGAGAGAATCATTGAATTTAATTGTTCAAGGTTAATGGCTGAAAAGCATTCTAGTTTACTATCTAGTGTAATATTAGAACTTACGTTTCCGGGAGCTGTTGATAACACTATACTGGTCAAAGGCAAGAGGTCATTAATTTTGTTTCTAAGAGTAACAATTTTATCGTTAAAAAAGCACATAAAATCATTACTACTGAGTGCTATGGGAATAGAAGGCTCAATCGAGCTATGGCTCTCTGTCAGCCTGGCTACAGTGCTGAAAAGAAATCTTGCATTATTCTTATTCTCATCTATTAATGAAGAGTAGTAGGCTGCTCTCGCTTTACGCAGTGCTTTCTTATATTCATTGAGAGTAATATGCCAAATTAAACGACCACCTGCTGCTCCATCAGCGTCAGCCTCACCTGCTGCTCCATCAGCCCCACCTGCTGCTCCATCAGCCCCACCTGCTGCTCCATCAGCCCCACCTGCTGCCCCATCAGCCTCACCTGCTGCCCCATCAGCCTCACCTGCTGCCCCATCAGCCTCACCTGCTGCCCCATCAGCCTCACCTGCTGCCCCATCAGCCCCACCTGCTGCTCCATCAGCCTCACCTGCTGCCCCATCAGCCCCACCTGCTGCTCCATCAGCCTCACCTGCTGCCCCATCAGCCTCACCTGCTGCCCCATCAGCCCCACCTGCTGCCCCATCAGCCTCACCTGCTGCCCCATCAGCCCCACCTGCTGCCCCATCAGCCCCACCTGCTGCCCCATCAGCCCCACCTGCTGCTCCATCAGCCTCACCTGCTGATCCGTATCAGCTGAAAAAGAGCGACTTTTCTCGTGATTTATCAGATTTGCCCGCTGTCGAGGCGATGGATATCACCAGCTACCTCGTCCTTCATACCTCCTACTACACGGCTAGCCAAATGAAAGCGTATGAAAGCCTGGAAGCTTTCAACTACTTCGTGTGTGGATGGGTGAATGACCTCGGCACCAAAAAGGCATTAAACAAATGTCGCCTTGTTTTTGCCCGGGTGAGTGTTAACTACCTATACCTTCTTACCTCTAAGTAGCATTATTAGGAGACATCTAGCTAGCTAACTTTAGCTACATGGACTCATGTAAGGCAGTGTTACGGCAGTGTTCTGTGTGTGTATATATATATGTGTCGTATGTGTGTTATGATTACATGTAGGTACTATGGTTACCGGCGACGTTGTTTCGCATAGACTGTATATATAATCGGTGGTAATCGAGGCTAACAGTGGGAGCCCAGTCTACCGACTCAACTTCACCCAAAGCGCTAGGGCACCCTAAAAAGTCCCAACAAAGTCCATATTAGACTACAGGTAACTTAAACATGATCAGTATTACTAAGTAAATAAGCATTTAACCACAACCCAATAATACATAAACAAAGCCACAAAAACCAAGTTAGCTAATACCTCTGATGAAGTGGTCGCTGCAGACACGTGAATTAGACGACTCTGCTCCTCCCGACCGCAGATGTAGGTTTGAAAGCCATTTTTTCCGGCGTTCTTCGGTTAGCTTCTTAAATTGCTCAGCTTTATGGACGACAACCTTCGGCACTCGGTAAAACCTCTTGTTTTTCTCTCGGCCGGATCGATTGGAACAACCGTAAACTACACAACACACCGGCATTTTCACAATGGTAACAGCAGCTAGATCCTCGCGCCAAAGGAACGCAGCGGTGTGACGTCAAGTGAAACCAAGCTATTGGAAATATTTCCTGGTACAAGATTACGTCCCAAGCATCATTATCTTGAACATCATCCTGTACTGATCAAGAAATTTGGTCCACCAATTGAGTTCTGGACAATAAGATTTGAGGCCAAACATTCTTTCTTTAAACAGGTGGTTCGCAATACTGGCAACTTCAAAAATATTCTGCACATTTTAGCCACAAGACATCAGCTGATGTTGGCATATTATTTGGAGATGCCAACAATTTTCAAACCAAGCATTGAGACTGGGAAATCATCAATCGTATCTGTGGACATCTTAGATGTTGCTATCAGAGAGGCCTTAAGGAGAAAGTTTCAAGATCTGAACTCTGTTTCTCTCACCTCCACTGTTTACTTAAATGGGACAAAATATTCGAAAGGAATGGTGCTCTCAGTTGGACAGACAAGTGGACTGCCAGATTTTGGGAGAGTACTCGATATCTGTGTAGTGGATTGCTGCATATCATTCATTATGGAACTATTCACAGCAGCCTTCATGATTCATCTCGGGTGTTTCCAGCTTGCCAGAAGAGACCCTGCAGTGACTGTGGTTGTCGAGCCTGACAATCTGAATGACTACACCCCTCTTGCTGCATACCTTGTGGAAGGAAAGCTGCTTGTCACTCCAAGGACACCGAAACTACGGTTTCGGTGCCGAGATACCGTTAGTAAAAAAAGGTAACATTGGGGGCACGTCCAAGATTTTTTTTTTCTTCTACAGGGGAGAAGAGTGGAATGGATTTAATGGCAGCGTTCGGAGCTAATGCTAATCACAGACTGAGACAAGCATTTTGAAGGATGTGCTGAGGCTAACCACTGGTCAGGGAGGACTATGGCTGTGCATCTCAGATTCAGCTTGACTGGACCCGCGGCTGCCATCATCCACAAGAACCCCAGATCTGCTCGCTGGAGTTATCAGCGGATGGTGAGTGAGATTGAGGCGGCCTACGGACCGTGTTCAGAGCATGCTGCTGCCATAGGCATTGAACTGAGACAGAGAGTCAGAGGACCGGGGGAGGCCCTGCACCTGTTAAGAGAAGACATCTATGAAAAAGTTTCAATTGTGTATGCTGACCGTAATGAGTCGGAGCAGGACGTCATCAGTGTGGAGATTTTCACCAACGCCCTTGCCGATGCAGAAGTGATCCAAAGACTACTGGAGGATAAGCCGCGCACCTTGGCTAGAGCCTACGAGATAGCCCACAGGTATGAAGCCACCAGACGGGCTGCCAGAGCCGTCACACAGCTAATGCAGTCTGGTTATCGCAATGCTGCAGAGCGGAGACCCAGGGCAGCTATGGTGCACGAAAATGCTAATGTATCCGCCTGTATGGAGGCTTTCGGGGTGGCTGAAGAGTGGGCTGCGGAGCCCGCTAGCACCCAGAGTAAAGCACCGAGGTTTAACCAGCAGTGGTCGCCTAACAGAGCTAAACCTGTACAAATGAACTCTAGAGAAGTCATCTGCCACAACTGCTCTGGTGTGGGGCACATACAAAGGAACTGTCCCTCTTCCCGAAAACGCAAACAGCATGCACCTAATAACACTCCAGCTCCTGACTCAGGTACGGTGGTCACATGCAATAAAGGCTCTGATGATGACATGAGTATCCGGATACTGATACAGGGACATGAACTGTGTGCTCTTCTCGACTCTGGCGCTCGGAGGAATGTACACCCCCTCCACCACTTCGACGCCATTCCTGTTGAATCGAGGCCTCAAATCCAGCCATCCATCGTACAAGTGTTACAAGGCATCGGTCCTGAGGGCATCGCTGTCCGAGGGGAAGTCAACCTGCCAGTTCAAGCCGGAAGCAAGGTAACCAATGTGAACTTTATTATGGCAGACACAGCTGAAAATACAGAGGTTATCCTGGGGCACCCTTTTCTGCTGCAGTCACATGCTCACTTGGACTATGGTCGCAGGGAAATCACCCTCTTCGGTAAGAGAGTGCCTCGCTCAAAACCCAGCAGACAGCCTGAAGTGCACCTCGTCAGGGTATCCCGCACAACAGTATTGGAGTCGGGGTGCGAGGATGTGGTGCCTGGTACTGCCCGCCTCCGCTCTGCTGTTAATAAAGATATGATGCTGACCCCCACTAAAGGCTTCATTGAGAGACAGCACGTCCTGGCAGCCCGCGTTGTTGTAAAAAACCCGGCATTCCTCCAACATTCCCATGCGGATTTACAATCCTGGTCCTGCATCTGTTACTCTGAAGAGAGGGGTGGTGGTCGGAGTTCTTCAGCCAGCTGAGGTGTTGGGAGAAGTGGATCTCCATCCGACCAAGTCCCCAGTAACATCAGACCCCAATGACTTTCCTGTTATATCTGTGCCCAGTCATCTACAGGACATGTATGCAGACAGCTGTGCTCACCTGTCTGAGGAGGACAGAGCCGGGCTAGCTCACATGCTACGGAGGTTCGGTGATGTCTTCTCCACCGGGCCCACTGACCTTGGCCACACCAGCTTAGTGCAGCACGACATACAGACTACTCCTGGGCAGCCTGTGAAGCAGCCGCCACGCAGAATGGCCAGAGACAAACAGATTGCTGCAGAGCCTGGAGTCTGGTGTAGCTCGTCCCAGCAACAGCAGCTGTGCTGCACCTATCGTCATGGTGAGGAAGAAAGACCAAAGCCCGCGATTATGTGTGGATTACAGACCCCTTAACGAAAGGACTATTAAAGATGCCTATCCCCTGCCACGTATTCAGGACACTCTGGACACACTGTCCACTGCCAGGTACTTCAGTACACTAGACTTGACTTCAGGCTACTGGCAGGTGGAATTGACACCAAGGGCCCGCAAAGCCGCAGCTTTCTGCACTCGCAAGGGGCTATTTGAATGGAACGTCATGCCCTTTGGACTTTGCAATGCACCGGCCACGTTTCAGAGGCTAATGGACAGAGTATTAGCGGGATTGCAGTGGGAGACCTGCTTGGTGTATCTCGATGACATCATCGTCCTGGGGCGGGACGGTTCCGAAATGCTAAGCCGGCTCAGTGAAGTGTTCGCCAGGCTACGAGGAGCTAACCTGAAGCTGAAACCGTCAAAGTGCTGCCTTTTCCGGGAGAAGGTGGGTTACCTTGGCCACATTGTCTCAGCCCAGGGTGTGTCTACTGATCCAGAGAAGGTGAAGAAAGTGGCAGAGTGGCCTACGCCTCGTAACATCTCTGAGGTACGTCAGTTTGTGGGCCTGGCATCATATTACAGACGCTTTGTGGAAAACTTTGCTACAATAGCTAAACCTCTTCACGAGCTGACCAAAAAGTATGCACGATTTAATTGGACAGAGGAATGCCAGGAGGCATTCACAGAGCTTAAAGGACGACTGTCAACAGCTCCTGTCCTAGGCTACCCCCTTGACAGCGGCGAGATGCTTCTCGACACCGATGCTAGTGACTGGGGAATCGGAGCAGTCCTCTCCCAAATCCAGGGGGGTGAGGAGAGGGTGCTAGCCTATGGAAGCAGGAGGTTGTCAAGCCACAGAACAAAACTATTGCACCACCAGACGCGAACTTCTGGCAGGCGTGGAGTTTGCCTGTCACTTCAGACAATACCTGCTTGGCAGACCATTCACTCTCCGGACTGATCACAAGCAGCCTGCGCTGGTTAACCAGGTTAAAAGAACCAGAGGGACAGCTGGCCCGCTGGCTAGAGAAGCTGGCAGAGTATGATTTTCAGGTGGTTCATCGACCAGGGGAGACACCACCAAAATGCAGACGCACTTTCCAGGAGGCCCTGCAGGGAGTCGTGTCCCCTGCACAGTGCCAGAGCATGACAGCGAGCGACACCAGCATAAGGGGGTCCAGTGTGACCTGACAGACAGTACAGCTGAAGTTGCCATATGTACTCACACAGAGCAACCTCTAGTGGGGGTAGCTGAGCCAGAGTTTCCTCCAGTGGGGGTAGCTGAGCCGGAGTTTCCTCCAGTGGGGGTAGAGGATGCCTGCAGTGACAACAATAACAACTATGACCTGCTAAATCCAAGCATCAACTGGGTGAGTGATATTCCCAACACCAGCTTATTCTCTGGTTGGACTCAAGAACAGCTGAGAATGGCTCAGGAATCTGACCCTGACATTGCACCAGTAAAAAAGTGGATGGATGAAGGGAGAGGCCGGCTGCCATATGCAGACATAGGCACACTTCAGCCCCGCTACCAAATCATACTGGGCACAGTGGAATAGACTTACCAGAAAGATAGGAGTGCTAATGAGGAAATATTATAACACTGAAGGAACAACGTTTTACCCCCAGATCGTGCTGCCTCATATGTACTGCAGTTCAGTGATGGAGCAGATGCATGATGGTCCTGTGGGAGGCCATTTTGGAGTAGAAAGAACTCTCACACGCCTGCAAACCAGATATTTCTGGTATAACATGAAAGACGATGTCACACTCTGGTGCCGCACCTGCCCCAGCTGTGCTGCTAAAGCTCGCCCGAAGAAAACTCCTCGAGCGGCTATGGGCACGGTGCGAGTCGGTGCCCCCATGGAGAGGATTGCAGTTGATGTGATGGGCCCTTTAAATGAAACAGAGAGACACAATAGCTACATACTAGTAGTGCAAGACTACTTCAGTAAGTGGGTAGAAGCCTATCCAATCCCAGACCAGCAAGCATCCACGGTGGCAGAAAAGATCGCCTCTGAGTGGGTGTGTAGGTACGGAGCTCCCCAGTGCTTGCACAGTGACCAGGGCACACATTTTGAGTCGGCTGTTTTCCAGGGGATGTGCGAGCTGCTGGGGATTGACAAGACTCAAACTACCCCATTTCACCCACAGTCTGATGGACAGGTAGAGCGCTTTAATGCCACTCTGCAGAAAATCCTGGCTACCACTGCAGACAGATGTCACTGGGAACTGGGATCTCATGATGCCTTATGCACTCATGGCTTATAGAGCAACTCGACACAGCTCCACCGGATTGACACCAAATATGATGCTTTTTGGAAAAGAAGTCACTGAGCCAGTCGACCTGGTCGCTGGTTTGCCACCTGACAATGACAATATCGACACTAACACCCCCCCTCAATATGTCATGAAACTGAGAGAACGTCTGGAGCTGTCTCACCAGCTGGCACGAGAAGCACTTGGGAAATCTGTTGAGCGAGCTAAAAGACAGTATGACAAAAACATTTGTCAAACCCAACACAAAATGGGAGATGCAGTCTGGCACCTGATTAAAGGCACCAAAAGGGTGAAAAACAAGGTACGAAAGTTTCTGCCATCCTACGAGGGCCCTTACTTCATTGTAGGCATGTTGGATGACCTGATCTATAGACTCAAAAAGAGCCCCAAAGTCAAAGTTGTCCACCATGACAAGCTCAAGCCTTATTATTCCAGGACCCCATTAGACAACAGCTGGGTGTTCAAAGACACAGAAGCCTGGGCGCCTGTCGAGGTGCCGCCCCCTCAGCCATACCTCAACTCATCTGACACAGTCATCGGGCCTCTCCACCTGTGGGACCCCCCATCAGACGCAGAGGATCCAGCTGTGGAGACCCTCCAGGACCCAGGTTATTCACTGCCAGTTACGCCGAGCAGCAGCTGGCTTCATGACAGACTTCCTCTGACTCAGGGCCCCGGCCAGTGGTCCCCTACGGATTTCCACCCCTCTACAGAGACCCCAGCGACTCCGCAGAGCTCCTGACACGTTAGGTGACTGGGTCAGTCACTAGGGTTTGTTAAAGTTTAACCTGAGTCAGGGTGTCAGCAGGTTAGTTCCTAACTCAGTAAAAGAAAAGAAAAAAGAGTTCCAGAGTAATTCTATGCTCTTAAGCTAAAGTTATTTAATTATATTGTAATACGTCCACAGTTTGTGGTTCTATTTCATTTAGTTGCCTGTGGTAATGAGTAATGTGGATACTGCTTTGACACTTGATGCAGGATGTAACTGGTTAGAGAAACCAAACAGATGGTAAGATTGTTTGTTGTTGTTTGACAATTGTAATGCCTAAGAGCCACATCATAGAGTAAAGTCACACAGTGTTTAATTTAACTGGGTTGATTAACTACATCACAGTATGTTATGTACATCAGTATGTGTGTTTATACACCTTTGAAACGTTAAAAAAAAGAATCTATGCAGTATGCTTCGTGGACATTTTTATGGACATTGCCTCATGATTCAAGCTGTTTCCACAGCAAGGAAGACTCCTTCAAGGACTGTGGGAAATGGGGATTATTGTGGGGAATGTGTTGCCATTAATGTTTCATGCTTTCCTTTTATAATGTTTATATGCTGAAGTGATGTTAAAGGTTGTTTTATCATCATCCAGAGTGGGGGTAGTGTTACAGGCTTGGCCTGTCACTTTAAGAGTAGCAGCCGCAAGGGGTTGTGGGTTTTGGAGTCTGTGTGTGTAAAAATGTGATGGCCAAGGCGAAGTGCGGAGTTATGGAGAGAGAGACGAAAGTATAGAGAAAGTGGTCAGAAAAGGAATAGTATCTACGTACGTTGTATGTATGCAATACAGTGTCAATATAGCTTGAAGAACGTGAATAAACGGAGGTTCTTCCCACGGCACCCGAACGCCTCGTTTCCATCCTTTTTCCCCTCGAAATGTCTGGGCAGC
Organism: Pogonophryne albipinna; assembly: GCA_028583405.1. Taxonomy (NCBI): domain Eukaryota; kingdom Metazoa; phylum Chordata; class Actinopteri; order Perciformes; family Artedidraconidae; genus Pogonophryne; species Pogonophryne albipinna. The sequence goes on from JAPTMU010000175.1 coordinate 365,363, forward strand.
TGGTTACCGGCTGACAACGAGCCAAGTCAGAAACCACCGGTGTGTATTCGAAACTACGGTTTCGGTGCCGAGATACCGTTAGTAAAAAAAAAAGGTAACAATAGTAAGACCCGCCCCCCGGAGGTCGAAGTTAATCTTAAATGTTTCCATTTTATGCTTTGTAAGTTTGTTTCGTAACGGAAGAAATGTAAATATATTTATAAAACTGACAAGTCAAATCAAGCAATCTGATTGGCCGTTAGTGTTTTTGCGGACCTCTTTGATTACAGATTTGAAAACATCGTTGCTTGCTTTAAAAGTAGCACAATTCATTATGTCAAACCTTGGAAAGTATCTAGATACCCCTGCCCTAATGCCAAAGGAACTGCACACTGAATATGTTTTGCCGTTTGATGTCTATGTCTGGACCGCTGCGTAAAAAGGAGGTTTTCTGCCCCGTTACTTCTCCGCTGCTTTCGTGTTCCAGTTTGAAAACTATAAAAATAAAAGCAAACTGCAGACAGTTTGCTTTTCAGCCCAACGGTATACTGTTTTTCTCAGACGCGGAGGGATACTGACTTGTTGTGAAAAGTAACTTACAATTCTACCCGTGGTATACGCTCAGTATATCACGGCTAAGAACCAATCAGATTGCTTGATTTGACTTGTCCGTTTTATAAAGTACAGGTATTTGTGTTCAAAATGTAAGAAGTTAAAGTAAAAAGTCGTCAGAAAAATAAGTAGTGGAGTAAAGTACTGATACCAGAAAAATGTACTTAAGTACAGTAACTAAATATTTGCACTCCACTACTTCCCACTGTAGACACTGATGAAATGATCTCCTCCTCCTCCTCAGGACAGGTGCTCGTGGTCCAGCTGCTGGGCTGGGTTCTGAGAGGCGTGGCTCAGGTGATGCTTTTGAACAACCCGGTCAGCGGACTCCTCATCGTGGGCGGACACTTCCTGCAGAACCCGTGGTGGGCTCTGAACGCTCTGATCGGCACCTTCATCTCCACAGTGTCTGCTCTGCTGCTGGGACAAAACAGGTCCGAATGCATCATCTTATCCTCATCGAACTTCATAAAACAACATAAAACAGTACAATTCAGAATCAGGTTTATTTCCAGGTCGGTTGACACGTAAGAGAAATTTGACTTGATGTCACGGTGCATACATAAAAGTAAAACAAAAATTAAAAAACACAGATAGAGAACTAGAAAAATAATTAAAATATAACAGTATTTACATAGAAATGGAATGGAATAAAAATCGGCAGTAAGAAAGAAAAAAAAAAGGAAGAGATATTGTTGTGTGTGTGTGTTGGATGTTTGTCTGCTTACTCTCTTGGGCTTTATCTCTTCAGGTCTCACACTGTGCACTTCTAACAGCTTTGTATTGAAGTGTGTTTTGTTTTCACGTCACCACAGGGGGGCCGTCTCTGCAGGTCTGCACGGCTACAATGGCACGTTGGTGGGCATGCTGATGGCTGTTTTCTCTGCAAAGGGAAGCTGGTACTGGTGGCTTCTGCTGCCAAATGTGTTCATGTCCATGTTGTGGTAAGGGTCCTCTTTAAAATTCATCTCATGCATTTGATTGAAAACATGAATTATTAATGTTTTTGAAACATCGGGTGCTTGATTGCAGACACAGATGAATTCCAATTTGAGTAAATTGGTTATTTAAGGTGGCATTGACACGTTATATTGAAACTGATATATTCCTGAACTTTAACTATGCATATTGAAGTATGAATGTTTGTTGTTTGTTTGTTGTCTTCTCCTTCTTTTGTTGTTACCTTAAAAAAGGAGTAGCTCTACTCATCTCATTGTACCTGTATAATGACAATAAAGGATTCTATTCAATTCAATACAAGAATCCTGAAATTCTAGTCATTTTTTCTGCAAAATAGATGATTTTCCTCCAGTTTAAAACAGTCCTTCACAGATGTTCTTATCCTCCAGCTGTTCAAGTGATCAAATCCTTACAAAAGGCTCCACCCTAACGTAAACACACTCACTTCTAGGTGGGGTTTTAATGTCAGATTGTAATGATAGTTCTCCTTCCCGCCCAATCAGTAATCCACTTCCTGTTTACAGCCCGGTGGTCTCCAGTGCTTTGTCCTCAGTGGTCGGTGAATGGGACCTCCCAATCTTGACACTGCCCTTCAACATCCTGCTGTGTGTCCATGTGGCAGCGACAGGAGGAAATCACCCCTACTTCCCTCAGGTACAGTATCACCCCGCTCTAAGAGGCAGAGGTGGGAAGTAGTGGAGTACAAATACTTTGTTACTGTACTTAAGTACATTCATCTGGTATCAGTACTTTACTCCACTACTTATTTTTCTGACAACTTTTTACTTTGACTTCTTACATTTTGAACACAAATACATGTACTTTCTACTTCTTACATGTTGAACCCAAATACCTGTACTTTCTACTTCTCACATGTTGAACCCAAATACCTGTACTTTCTACTTCTTACATGTTGAACTCAAATACCTGTACTTTCTACTTCTTACATGTTGAACTCAAATACCTGTACTTTCTACTTCTTACATGTTGAACTCAAATACCTGTACTTTCTACTTCTTACATGTTGAACTCAAATACCTGTACTTTCTACTTCTCACATGTTGAACCCAAATACCTGTACTTTCTACTTCTTACATGTTGAACTCAAATACCTGTACTTTCTACTTCTCACATGTTGAACCCAAATACCTGTACTTTCTACTTCTTACATGTTGAACTCAAATACCTGTACTTTCTACTTCTTACATGTTGAACTCAAATACCTGTACTTTCTACTTCTTACATGTTGAACTCAAATACCTGTACTTTCTACTTCTTACATGTTGAACACAAATACCTGTACTTTCTACTTCTTACATGTTGAACACAAATACCTGTACTTTCTACTTCTCACATGTTGAACACAAATACCTGTACTTTCTACTTCTTACAGGTTGAACACAAATACCTGTACTTTCTACTTCTTACATGTTGAACTCAAATACCTGTACTTTCTACTTCTTACATGTTGAACCCAAATACCTGTACTTTCTACTTCTTACAGGTTGAACACAAATACCTGTACTTTCTACTTCTCACATGTTGAACACAAATACCTGTACTTTCTACTTCTTACACGTTGAACCCAAATACCTGTACTTTCTACTTCTTACAGGTTGAACACAAATACCTGTACTTTCTACTTCTCACATGTTGAACTCAAATACCTGTACTTTCTACTTCTTACATGTTGAACACAAATACCTGTACTTTCTACTTCTTACATGTTGAACCCAAATACCTGTACTTTCTACTTCTTACATGTTGAACTCAAATACCTGTACTCTCTACTTCTTACATGTTGAACCCAAATACCTGTACTTTCTACTTCTTACATGTTGAACACAAATACCTGTACTTTCTACTTCTTACATGTTGAACCCAAATACCTGTACTTTCTACTTCTTACATGTTGAACCCAAATACCTGTACTCTCTACTTCTTACATGTTGAACCCAAATACCTTTACTTTCTACTTCTTACATGTTGAACTCAAATACCTGTACTCTCTACTTCTTACATGTTGAACCCAAATACCTTTACTTTCTACTTCTTACATGTTGAACACAAATACCTGTACTTTCTACTTCTTACATGTTGAACCCAAATACCTGTACTTTCTACTTCTTACATGTTGAACCCAAATACCTGTACTTTCTACTTCTCACATGTTGAACCCAAATACCTGTACTTTCTACTTCTTACATGTTGAACCCAAATACCTGTACTTTCTACTTCTCACATGTTGAACACAAATACCTGTACTTTCTACTTCTTACATGTTGAACTCAAATATCTGTACTTTCTACTTCTCACATGTTGAACCCAAATACCTGTACTTTCTACTTCTTACATGTTGAACACAAATACCTGTACTTTCTACTTCTCACATGTTGAACCCAAATACCTATACTTTCTACTTCTTACATGTTGAACTCAAATACCTGTACTTTCTACTTCTTACATGTTGAACCCAAATACCTTTACTTTCTACTTCTTACATGTTGAACCCAAATACCTGTACTTTCTACTTCTTACATGTTGAACTCAAATACCTGTACTTTCTACTTCTTACATGTTGAACACAAATACCTGTACTTTCTACTTCTTACATGTTGAACTCAAATACCTGTACTTTCTACTTACATGTTGAACACAAATACCAGTACTTTCTACTTCTCACATGTTGAACTCAAATACCTGTACTTTCTACTTCTTACATGTTGAACTCAAATACCTGTACTTTCTACTTCTTACATGTTGAACTCAAATACCTGTACTTTCTACTTCTTACATGTTGAACCCAAATACCTGTACTTTCTACTTCTTACAGGTTGAACACAAATACCTGTACTTTCTACTTCTCACATGTTGAACACAAATACCTGTACTTTCTACTTCTTACATGTTGAACCCAAATACCTGTACTTTCTACTTCTTACATGTTGAACTCAAATACCTGTACTCTCTACTTCTTACATGTTGAACCCAAATACCTGTACTTTCTACTTCTTACATGTTGAACCCAAATACCTTTACTTTCTACTTCTTACATGTTGAACACAAATACCTGTACTTTCTACTTCTTACATGTTGAACCCAAATACCTGTACTTTCTACTTCTTACATGTTGAACTCAAATACCTGTACTTTCTACTTCTTACATGTTGAACTCAAATACCTGTACTTTCTACTTCTTACATGTTGAACACAAATACCTGTACTTTCTACTTCTTACATGTTGAACCCAAATACCTGTACTTTCTACTTCTTACATGTTGAACTCAAATACCTGTACTCTCTACTTCTTACATGTTGAACCCAAATACCTGTACTTTCTACTTCTTACATGTTGAACCCAAATACCTTTACTTTCTACTTCTTACATGTTGAACACAAATACCTGTACTTTCTACTTCTTACATGTTGAACCCAAATACCTGTACTTTCTACTTCTTACATGTTGAACTCAAATACCTGTACTTTCTACTTCTTACATGTTGAACTCAAATACCTGTACTTTCTACTTCTTACATGTTGAACACAAATACCTGTACTTTCTACTTCTTACATGTTGAACCCAAATACCTGTACTTTCTACTTCTTACATGTTGAACTCAAATACCTGTACTTTCTACTTCTTACATGTTGAACCCAAATACCTGTACTTTCTACTTCTTACATGTTGAACCCAAATACCTGTACTTTCTACTTCTTACATGTTGAACCCAAATACCTGTACTTTCTACTTCTCTCATTTCCCAAACAGCTGGTTCCTTTAGTCTGAATGTGTGTTTGGTGGCGTGATCATTATTCTTTAGAGTCATTGCGTGCCTATTGATTTGAACACGATCCGTGTATCCATCATTTCCTGGTCTTCTCTAAAGAAGAGGGACCAATGGAAACGTTGTCATGTTGCCGTTGTTCAGCATGGAAACATTCATGAGCTAACAATGAAATTATTGTCCTATTAATATAAAGGGAGGTCAGGTACTCTTTAAAGCAGCTGCTAGTTATGGGTACTTTTTACTGAAGTACACTTCAAAGCCTCTTTACTTTCACTTGAGTAAAGAAGTTTAGGCAGTACTTCTACTTTCACCAGAGTATTTTTAAGTATCTGTACTTCTACTTGAGTAAAGGGTGTGTGTGTGTGTGTGTGTGTGTGTGTGTGTGTGTGTGTGTGTGTGTGTGTGTGGGGTTAGCGCTGGCGGCTCCTCATCAGGACATTTTCTCCGGGCTGTGGGGGTATAACAGCGTTCTCTCCTGCATTGCCATCGGGGGTCTTCTATGTGCTCACGTGGCAGACACATCTCCTGGCTGTATTCTGTGGTAAGGTCTGCAAACACTGTGAGTTTTCCTCCTTTGGAAGTGTTTGTGAATTAAAAATGCGTTTCTCTTTCAGCACTTTTCAGCGGTGTCAAAGCTCATGTCTGTAAGTAGGATCATTTCTTCTTCTGGTGATATCATGACTTTAGACCACTTTCTCATACATAAATATAATTACAAGAAATGTCGTTAAAATGCAATAAAATAATTCAATAAAAAAATGTAAAGATTTAAAAATATAAATAATAATAATTAAAAAAAATGAATAAATACAACTTATATAATTGTGTATGTTATAACCTGTGTCATTAAAAAACTTTCTAAATATATTCTGATCGCCCAAATATCTCTCTCTCCTCTGACGTCTCCTTTCAGCTGGCATTACCTGCTGGCTCGGTCGGTCAGCCTCTCGACCCCCATCTTCCTCCTCATGTCCTCTGAGATCCGGGCCATGTGCAGAGTGCCTCTCTCTGCGGTCTCTCACCCCGAGGAGGAGAACAGGAGACGGCTAAAGGAGAAATCAGAGCGGAGGAACCCGATGGTGGTGGATCTGACCCCCAGTTAGCACTAAAGCATGAGCATTGGCTTTTCTGGGGTCCTCACACACACACACAACATAAATAAACATACATAAAATAAAACAGCTCGTCATTTCATGCAGTTTACAGTACTATATGATGTGAAAACTAAAATGGTCATTCAATCTTAGCCATTATAAGGCCAAACAAAAAAGTACAAATAATTGTACATAATAATACTTGCATATAGAGATGTCCCGATCCGATCACGTGATCGGGGATCGGAGCCGATCACGTGATTTTCAAAAGATCGGGATCGGGGGAAAAAAGAATCGGGGATCGGGATTTTTTAATTTATTTATTTTTTATTTAATGTTACACAACAAAAATGACCATGTTCACGTCTTAAAGTCATCCTGAGGCCTTAGTTTTGGTTTGAAATGACACAACATCATGTATGTGTTGCTTCTTTTGGGCTTGTTTTCAGACCTGGTTGCTTAGTTCTCTCAAAGCTGGCAACAGAGTGGGCGCGCAGTGTCTAGCAGTAAGCTAACGAGAGGCTACGTTCAGCTGGTGACTCGGGACTCGGGACAGAGAAAATGTCAGGAGTTTGGAAGTATTATAAAATTGAAAGCGAAGGCAGTGTAACAGCCAGATGCAATGTTTGCAAGGCGGAGGTTCCGCGTGGTGGAAAGAACAAAGCTACGTTCAACACGACCAATCTAATACGCCACCTGAGAAACAAACACCAACAACAACAGGACGAGTACACAGCGGCCACTCAGGTAACGGCACTGAAACAACCGACACTTTCAGAGACTTTCAAAAGGAAAGAGAAACTGCCCCAGAACAGTGAAAAGGCCAAACAAATAACAGCCAAGATAGCTGAACTCATCGCGTTGGATGACCAGCCGTTATCTGTTACCTTTTTTTTTCTCTTAATGCATTGCATAAAGATCGGATCGGGAAAAATCGGTATCGGCAGATTGTCAAAATCAAATGATCGGAATCGGATCGGGAGCAAAAAAATGTGATCGGGACATCCCTACTTACATACTGATGTCTAGGAAGTCTCTTTTTAGTGGCTCCTTGTGGCTTTGCCTAAAAAAACATGGGAATTCAATGAGAATTTTTTTAGCATACACAGCAAATAAACATTCCCACATTTAAGTCAACTGAAATGTCCCTTATATAGCCTTCCTACATCTACCTAACCTTTCCTCTAAATCCTCTAGCCATGCCACATTACGAACATATTGGGAATCTGTGATCTGACCTCTGAGAGTTGAACTGGGGGAATTATCTATGGTGGTAAACCAGGGGAAGGACATTAAGCCTCCTTTAAGTGGCTCCTTGTGGCTTTGCATCGAAATGAGGTGAAATAATTGTTATTTTTCTATAATTGTACATGTTATGTGGCATTGTTGTAGTCCTTAAGTGGTTCTTATACTCACTAAATGTAAAAATTAGGGCTGTCAGTCGATTAAAAATATTTAATCGCATGATTGTCCATAGTTAATCGCACATTTTTGATCTGTTCTAAATGTACCCGAGAGGAATATTTTTCAAGTTTTTAATACTCTTATCAACATATGAGTGGACAAATATGCTTTATGCAAATGTTTATTATCATTTGAACAATGACAAATATTCTCATGAATATTAAACACAACAACCTGGAACCTCTCATACAATAATACAATACAAAGTGTGTGTGTGTGCGTGCGTGCGCGTGCAACTCCAGGCATATGCTCGAACGGGAGCTGCCTGGACGCTGCAATCATGTTGCGCACTATCCGTGCTGAGTGTGCTGACTTTTCGTACAATGTCCCACTGTCTGGCTTCCTGCATAAAGTCAAGTGCTCGGCGAAATGTCGCTCCTCTGTTTTCATTTAAACATCTCCTTATATCCGTTAGCGCAGCTAGCTAGCACCAGATGCTAACAACAACAATACACGTAAGGTCTATCTCGCTCGAGCCACACATACACACACCCTCCCGATGGCCAGTCGGTGCCTGCCGGTGAGCGTGGAAGTGTGGTCTGCCACAAGCAGGAGCGGGGCTGTCAGCATCAGCTTGTAGATTGTATTTTAAACTCGATGCGCTCTGAGACTACGGGGCGGGCGAGGACAAAAAATACACACGTGTTAATCGCGTTAAAATAATTAGTGGCGTTAATTTTTTTTGCGTTAACTTGACAGCCCTAGTAAAAATATGTAGCATACACAGCAAATAAACTAACTTAAATGTCCCTTATATATAGCCTTCCTACATCTACCTATACCCTATCCTCTAAATCAGGGGTGTCCAAACTACGGCCCGGGGTCCAAATGCGGTCCGTGGACCATTTTGAACCGGCCCTCACTCAGCAAATTAAAAAAGTATAATGACTTAAGTATAATAAGCTTATGCTCGTCTTATATTGTACTTCTTAAATATATATGTTAATAGGCCAAATGTTCAAATACATTCAGTCAATTCAAGTTGGAAACATGTTCTAACAAATCTATATTGATAAGAAAAAAGCCCAATAACAAATTCACATAACAACCTTGAAATATACCCTCCATATTTCCCCTTATTGTGAGCTTCTGTTTTAAGCAATGAGCTGCCAACAGAACAACTGAAACCCTCTGGAGAGCTGTGAGCTGATTTTTCTTAAAGCATTTTCAAGTATCAAGAATAATTTACCTACATTTGATTGACTTTTCCAGCTTATAACTGAACTTATGAGGCGATGTACCTCTAGTGAGCGGCCCAGACCTTCGTATATTGTTGTGTGTGTGGCCCTCGGTGAAGAAAGTTTGGACACCCCTGCTCTAAATCCTCTAGCCATAAAACATTGCGAATATATTGTTTAGACAGATTTGTTTGTGTTTACCGGTGATGCTGCTGGCTCTGCAGGATGCGTGATCAACGGCCAGAAATAAGCAAACAAACAAAGCAGTATTAAAGCACACATCCAGAACAAACACTGAACAAAGTATTGAGTTTAGCGACGAGAGAAATAGAGACTGCATCAAAACCCACTAAAGCCCAACATGAATTCATCGTTCATTAAACATATATTTTCTCCCTTTCTTTGACTTCAAAAACAACACTCAGATTGGTGGTATGCTCCTGCTCAAAGATGAACAAAGACAGGTTCCTTAGAAATATGGATACATGTTCATTTAGACATAAGCAGATAAAAAGCAGACAGATGTAGTCTATTCTTCCTCTTGCTTTGTTATATAATATGTCTGGCTTTGCAGCGGAAAATATCCTCTACATGTCAAACATTTTCTCATGCAATGTTCTGCTTCTACACAGCAGAGGGCAGCCGTTTCCAGGGAAACATAAAACCACTGTTTTTGCTTTTAAATCTAAATATACTGAGGAGAGCATATGATGTGAAAATGCTGCTTTAGGAGAGTGATGTTAGCTGAGGAACGGACCAGCATGCAGGAGTAGATTTTCAAAATAACACCAAAAGGACATTTCATTATGTATATTAAGTGTAGGAGCCATATGTTAAAATGTATAGTCTGATATTTTTGAATATTATTATCCTTTGTTGTTAGTGCTATGATATCATTTATTGGAACCAGCCGTGTGAAATGAAGGGCATAGACGACCGCAGCTGTTCGTGATTATGAGACGTTATAGCCGACGGCAGCTGCTGGTGATTGGGGTGTGAGAAGAAGAAAGAAGCACCGAGCAACATAGTTTTTTGACCTGAGAGAATATGTGTTTGTATTTGATACCTTTGTGTAAGTAAAGAAAACAAACTATCCTGAGACGTATTTTGTCCGAGTCAAGCTTATTTGCTATCTGTGAGCCGAATTTTGGATTACTGGAACTACAATTGTCAAAAAACTATGCTCTGGAGAAGCCGAGCTATGAAGGAGGGATTTCAGTGACGGCGTCGCATGAAAGGGGAAGATAAAGACTGCTCTTCCACACACGGAGATCGGCGCATTAAGTGGGACATCCGAGGAACAAAAGACGGTGAAGTGGCCTGTTATGTTAATGTTTGAAGACGGATGGGAGATCACTACGACAGAAGAGGGAGTCTGAATGGATCAGCTGATTCCAACTACCAGCTGATTACCTTTTGCTTTTCGTTTGTAAAAGACATTTAAATAAGTTGTTCTTTAAGAAAGACAGTGTAACAAAGACATTTTCTATAAAAACGAAGCGTTTATTGTTGGACACCTTTAGTTGAGTTTAAGCACTGTAGTAGAGCCATGGAAGAACTAACCGAAATGAGCCACAAGAGGGAGCTAAAGCCCACGGAAAAGGCCAAAGAGGAGAGGCTCCACAGGCTAAATGGATTAAGGAGAGCGAAGCTGGGCCAGCTCACCAAGAAGGTTAATGAGCTGAAACGTCTTAAAGAAAATGATGGCAATGTGGATAAAGTGGAAGAAGAAATCCTGAATGACTTTGCTAAATTATATGGCGAGTTTAATGACATTAACAAGGAGTTTGTAACTCTCCTACCTGAAGAGGAGGCGTCTGAAGACCAGCAACACTGGTTTAATCCCAAGTCAGCAAACATTGAACAGTTTGTACGCATAACTGAAAAATGGATTAAAGGAGTACGCAAAGGCACAAAAGAGGACCATGAAGAGGAAGCCTGCTCATCTGAAGTAGATGATATCAGGCCTGAAGACAGCGCCTCCAGAGCCAGTAACCATACAGTGGCTTCCTCTACTGTTTCTTCTGCTCGCAGGAGGGTCGGAGGCTGAAAAGGCAGTGCTGCTAGCTCGAGCAGCATCCTTAAAGAAGAAGCAGGCTCTTGAGATAGAAGAAGCCTCTCTAATAAAGCAGCAAGCAAAGCTCAAAGAGAACAATTAGAGATGGAAGCAGCTGTAGCTGAATGTGATGCCAAGTTAAAGGTGCTTGACGGGTATGAAGACCAGCAGGATGGTATGAGCAGCTACCTCAAATGCAGCCAACGTCATGGCAAGTCAGAGACATTTGGCACCGGATCCAGAACTGCTCCAAAACCAGCTAAATATGGTGAGAAACTTGCCTCAGCACACCTGTTAAAAGGAACTGTCATGCCACGCCCAACAGAGTCAAGCAGGTGGATGGACACGCAGGATGGAGCTTCTGATGCAGCACACGGACCGGGCCCCAGAGAAGGTCATCGTAGAGGAGAGGGACAGCTACGATGTGATGCAGCGTCAAAGTCAGATTACAGAGATGCTGGTAAGGCAGCATAACCTGTCTTATCTTCCTAAACGAGACTTGCCTGTGTTCAAGGGAGACCCGCTCACCTACAAGTCCTTTATAAGAGCCTTCAACCATGTCATCGACAGCAAGGCAGAGAGCAGCAGCGACACATTGTACTACTTGGAACAGTTCACCGGAGGGGAACCTCAAGAGCTCGTCCGCAGTTGTGAGCACATGGCACCACAGAGAGGCTACAAAGAAGCCAGGGCTCTACTCCAGAAACATTATGGTGATGAACTTAAGATTGCTACCGCCTATATGGATAAAGCTCTAAAGTGGCCACAGATCAAATCTGAAGACGGAAAAGCTCTGAATGCCTATGCCCTTTTCCTGATTACGTGCCGTAATGCCATGGAGGACATAGAGTACATGGACGAAATGAACAATCCAACTAACATGAGAGTCGTCGCCTCAAAGCTCCCATACAAGGTGAAAGAAAGATGGAGGAGTGCTGCTTTTGAGGTTCAAGAGAAAAAAGGACGAAGAGCAAGGTTTACAGACCTAGTGACATATATATATATATATATATATATATATATATATATATAATGAGTGAAGAGAAAACACCACCCTCAAACTTAAAGTACAGCTCCCCAGCTACAAATCCTGTCAATGCCTTTCAAAAACCCTGTTTGTTCTGCCATAGAGACCACACACTCTATTCCTGCAGAAGCATCAAAAAGCAACAACCAAAAGACAGGATTGAGTTTCTGAAAGCTAAAGGCCTCTGTTTTGGATGTCTTACACAGGGACACCTTAGCAGAAACTGCAATAAAAGGATGACCTGTCAAGTTTGCTCCCTAAGACACCCAGGAATTCTGCATGTTGAGAAGGACAGTGCTACATTTAGAAAGCCAGATGAGAACATCTCAAATGGTCTCGTGTCACTGACGCAGGAAACATGTGGATACACTGGGGCCGGAGAATGTGTACTTGCTATAGTACCGGTAAAAATCAAGTCCAATAAAAGTGAGAAGGTTGTGGAGACGTATGCCTTCATGGATCCAGGAAGTACGGCGACTTTCTGCACTGAATCACTGAAGACACAGCTGAACGTTCGAGGCAAGAAAATTACGATCCTACTCAGAACTATGGGTCAGGAGAAGCCAGCCCAAAGTTGTATCTTGTCGGACCTGGAAGTGTGTGGACTTGAAGAAAGGAAGTACATTGAACTCCCTAAGGTTTTTACATGTAAAGATATACCGGTCAAGAAAGAAAACATCCCCCTGCAGGAAGACCTAAAGAAGTGGCCATATCTGAAAGAGGTGAAAATCCCGAAGATAATAGAAGTCACCATGCTTATAGGAACCAACACCCCTAAAGCTTTGGAGCCATGGCAGGTGATAAACAGCATCGGAGACGGGCCCTATGCAGTTAAGACAGCCCTTGGATGGGTAGTGAATGGGCCGAAGAAGACAGACGATGGCAGCAAGGCAGCGGATGGAGTTGTGAGCCACATTACAGCCAACCACATCTCCATAGCTAACATAGAGGAACTGTTGATCAAGCAATATAACACAGACTTCTCAGAACTCAGCTGTGAAGACAAAGAAGAGATGTCCCAGGAGGATCATCAGTTTATGCGGTCAGTGGTAAAATCCGCAGAGTTGAGGGATGGGCACTACTGCATTGGCTTACCACTGCGAAACGAGACAGCCAAAATGCCAAACAACCGCTGCATGGCAGAGCAGCGTGCCGCAAGTCTCCAAAGAAAGCTCAGAAAAAACCCGGACCTGTACAAAGATTACAAGGACTTCATGACGGGTATAATTGCAAAAGGCTACGCTGTCAAAATCCCCATAGAACAGTTAAGCCGAGAAGATGGACGCGTGTGGTACATACCTCATCACGGTCTCTACCACCCAAAGAAAAACAAGATAAGAGTAGTGTTCGACTGTACCTCCTCATATCAAGGAACCTCACTTAACGATCAGCTGCTACAAGGACCTGACCTCACAAACTCCCTTGTTGGTGTCCTTTTGAGGTTCAGAGAAGAGCCTATTGCTTTGATGGCCGACATTGAGGCGATGTTCTACCAGGTCAAAGTCCCTGACCAAGATGCTGATCTTCTGCGTTTCCTATGGTGGCAGGATGGTGATCTGAACAAACCGATGGAAGACTACCGAATGACAGTGCATCTGTTTGGCGCTACCTCGTCTCCCAGCTGTGCATCATATGCACTAAGAAGAACAGCACAGGATGGAGGAAGCAAAACAACACCCGCGGTGGTGGAAACGGTTCTCCGAAACTTTTATGTGGATGACGGTTTAAAGTCTGTGGATTCAGAAGATCATGCTGTTGCTTTGGCCAGGGACCTCAGACATCTGTGTGCCAGTGGAGGTTTCAGGCTTACAAAGTGGGTCAGCAACAGTAGGGCCGTCTTGTCGTCCATCCCTAAAGAAGACAGAACAACGGAAGTCAAAGATCTTGACCTGAACCATAAGCAGCTTCCTATGGAAAGAGCCCTTGGTACTCAGTGGTGCACTGAATCAGACACCTTCAGGTTCAAAGTGCAACCACAGGACAAACCAGCTACAAGACGAGGAATCCTGTCCATCGTTAGCTCAATCTACGACCCCCTCGGGTTCCTGGCCCCATTGGTACTGCCAGCGAAGCTCCTTCTGAGAGACCTTTGCAGGGAAAAGAAAGGTTGGGATGAGAAGATAGACAGTGGGCAGGCCCAGAAATGGATGAAGTGGTTGGCCGACCTTGAGCAGCTGTCAAAGTTTTATGTGCAGAGATGCGTCAAACCGGCAGAGGTTGAACCCATGAAGATGGCACAGCTCCACCACTTTTCCGATGCCAGCATGGATGCATATGGAACAGCTACCTACATCGTGCAGACAAACAACCAAGGCAAAAGAAAGGTTTCCTTGCTGATCGGAAAGTCCAGAGTCGCTCCACTGGAACACATCACCATTCCGAGAATGGAGTTGACAGCAGCAGTCGTCGCCGTCAAGGTCGACAAGATGCTAAGAAGAGAGCTTCAGGTTAAGCTGGAGCAATCTATCTTTTGGACAGACAGTACTACTGTACTGAAATATATTGAGAACGAAACATCTCGCTTCAAAACTTTTGTCGCAAACAGGATCTCAATCATTTGTGAGGCTACTACACCAAGCCAATGGAGATATGTGAACACCTCTGTGAACCCTGCAGATCAAGCTTCAAGAGGTCTGAAAGTTGAGTTTTATCCAAAGTGAGAACTGGATACAAGGCCCACGTTTCCTGTGGAGAAATGAAAGTGAGTGGCCAGAAAGACCAGATCTGTCAAGCACACCAAGGAGAAACTTCCAGCCAGGAGACATCATCTTAATTGTGGATGACTCAGCCCCTCGTAATTCGTGGGTGATGGGAAGAGTCCTTAAGACTATGTCAGACGCCAAAGGCGCCGTACACAGCGTCAGCGTGAAGACCAAGACCAGTGTCTTAGTGAGACCGATCACGAAGCTCTGTCTGCTTCTCGAAGCAGTGTGTAAGTCCCAGTCTGTGACATTGATGGGGGGCACAAGGAAACAAAAATAGACCTCCAGTAAAAGAAAAAAAAGAATATAAGTTCGTAAAGTTGCTTGATTATGTTTAGATTATATGGTCCTATTTAAGTTTAATTTTAGTAATTGGTATGCTCCCCGCCTAGCCAATTAGGGGCCGGAAATGTAGGAGCCATATGTTAAAATGTATAGTCTGATATTTTTGAATATTATTATCCTTTGTTGTTAGTGCTATTATATCATTTATTGGAACCAGCCGTGTGAAATGAAGGGCATAGACGACCGCAGCTGTTCGTGATTACGAGACGTTATAGCCGACGGCAGCTGCTGGTGATTGGGGGGTGAGAAGGAGAGAGAAGCACCGAGCAACATAGTTTTTTGACCTGAGAGAATATGTGTTTGTATTTGATACCTTTGTGTAAGTAAAGAAAACAAACTATTCTGAGACGTATTTTGTCCGAGTCAAGCTTATTTGCTATCTGTGAGCCGAATTTTGGATTACTGGAACTACATTAAGATTATGAGAAAATACCTTATATTTAAAGGTCACCTATCATGTTATTTTTAGGCAATAGCATAGGTCTCAGATATATAAAAAAACATGTGTGTTTTGCTCTAAATACCAAACGGATCACCCATTCTAGCCATGCCTCATATCCCTCTATTTCACTTCCTGTTTCTAAAGTGCTGATTTGGGGATAAAGCTTTAAAGAGGAGGAGTCTGAGCTCATGCGGGACCCGGCAGCTACTGTCTAAACTAAATGCTGCCGTGATGAAAAGCCATATCATGGATTATCAAGGATCTGAAACAGTTTGGAGCTCAAAGGCTTTCTCTCTTGCCGGTTATACCACAAGGTGAGTTCCTTTTTACTTCCTGCTTCTTCACACACATGCTCTCCAGTACAGGTTAGCTCTGAGTGTTAGCGATGCTAATGTAAACACCGACCATATTACGTCCAAAACAGTCGGGCATTGTTTCTGATAGCAACGTATCTGATTGGGCCGTGGGTCCACATTTCAGATATTACGTCATATCGGCCGCAAATCTGGATCAGCTCCGTTGTTCCCCGTTTTTAGAGATTTGGGTACGGAGGAAAAGAGAGAGGGTTTTATTTCCTGACGCTGCGTGAGTTCCCCGACACACCGGGGACATATATTGATGTAGAGAAGACATCACAAAGTGCATTTTGCATGATACGTCCCTTTTAAGAGAAATAAAGTTGTCATTATGAGAAAATACTAGGGGTGTAACGGTACACGTACCCGTACCGAAATTATTCGGTACGGGCCCTTCGGTTCGGTACACGTGTGTACCGAAGTGTACCGAACGAATATAACGTTAAACGTAAAAAATTGAGAACGTGAACAACTTCTTGGAAGTAATCTCAGATGCTGCGTCGCAGCATTCAGAGTAATTTGCTCCCATTGTGTTCAACGCGTCATAGAGCGAGCAAGTCATTTCATTGGACGAGCTGGTCAGAGGGATGCGTTCAAATGTAGTCAGTAATTTGAGGAACTGTCGAAATGGCGAACGCAGATAAAGTTGAGCTCGAAAATCCTCCAGCATCATTGAAGTCTCCGGTTTGGGAACATTTTGGTTTCGCAGTTACGTACAAGGATGACGGACAAAGACAGGTGGAAAAAGCTGTTTGTCGGCATTGTTCAACTAAAATTGGTTACGCGGCTGGCAATACATCAAACTTACACACTCATTTGAAAAGGCATCACCCGAACGTGAATATCACCGGTACCAAAAGACTGAAGTGCAAACCCAACTCCCACTAGCATTTAAGCCTCCACCACTCGCAAAAAGTTCAGACCGAGCCAAAGCTATTACAAACTCCAAATATCCTTATGTTGCCATGTTAACAAAGCGCTACCTGGCTGTGTCTGCTACCTCTGTCCCTAGAGAGGGTGTTCTCCACAGCAGGAGACATTGTTAGTGCCAGCAGATCTGCCCTTTCGGCAAGCAATGTGGACAAGTTCATCTTTCTTTAAAAAAACATGAAAATACAATGACAAGCAAGTCCTAACGTCAAACTGGTTGCTTAGGTACTAGTACAGTTCAAATACAGATTATTTCAGTTCATCGAAAAGCTGCACCTTAATGTTTATTTTATTATATTTTATATTTATTTGAGTGAATATTCATAGTTTAATAATAATTAAAAACCCAAAACTAATAGTTTATGTTTTGTGAGTACTAGTACAGTAAAGTTCAAATACAGATTATTTCAGTTCATCGAAATGCTGCACCTTAATGTTTATTATATTATATTTTGTATTTATTTGAGTGAATACATTATTCAGTTTAATTAAAAAAAAAAATGTTATGTTTTGTGATAATTTTTTCTGCTGTACCGAAAACGTACCGAACCGAACCGTGACCTAAAAACCGAGGTACGTACCGAACCGAAATGTTTGTGAACCGTTACACCCCTAGAAAATACCTAATAATTATCAGAAATAATCTTGTAAACATGACATTGAGGAGAAAATATTCTAAAAATGAGGAAAAAGTCGAGGAACATTTCCCTGTAAAGACGTTTTAGATGTGGGTGCAGCCGTGGGCAGAGAGACAGCAGAACGGCACAGCCAGTAAATGTCACAACAACAACAACTCATATTTTATCACCAGGAGAAATTAGATGTTCTGATTTTCAGACTCTCGTCTCGCACCTTCCCCCCCGATGTACCAACTCCCACGCATGGCTGGGACTGAAAATGTCTCGAATGTGGAGATAGACTGAAGTCTGCAGACGGCAGATGGTCAAACAACTTACTCAGAAATGTCGATTTAAATGCAGACACCGAACCAGACTGAGATTTAACATCATGGTACTTTCAGATCTTACCGCTCGAGGAGAAAAGAGAAAGGTAGTCATTATGAAAAAATACCTTATTATTATCAGAAATCATCTTGTAATCTTGTCAAGGGTTAGGTGGAAGAATAACTCAGATCTTGTACTTGAGTAAAAGTAGAAGTACTCAGATCTTGTACTTGAGTAAAAGTAGAAGCACTCAGATCTTGTAGTAAAAGTAGAAGTACTCAGATCTTGTACTTGAGTAAAAGTAGAAGTACTCAGATCTTGTACTTGAGTCAAAGTAGAAGTACTCAGATCTTGTACTTGAGTAAAAGTAGAAGCACTCAGATCTTGTACTTGAGTAAAAGTAGAAGTACTCAGATCTTGTATTTAAGTAAAAGTAGAAGTACTCAGATCTTGTACTTGAGTAAAAGTAGAAGTACTCAGATCTTGTAGTAAAAGTAGAAGTACTCAGATCTTGTATTTAAGTAAAAGTAGAAGTACTCAGATCTTGTACTTGAGTAAAAGGAGAAGTACTCAGATCTTGTACTTGAGTAACAGTAGAAGTACTCAGATCTTGTACTTGAGTAAAAGTAGAAGTACTCAGATCTTGTATTTAAGTAGAAGTACTCAGATCTTGTACTTGAGTAACAGTAGAAGTACTCTGATCTTGTACTTGAGTAAAAGTAGAAGTACTCAGATCTTGTATTTAAGTAAAAGTAGAAGTACTCAGATCTTGTACTTGAGTAAAAGTAGAAGTATTCAGATCTTGTACTTGAGTCAAAGTAGAAGTACTCAGATCTTGTACTTGAGTCAAAGTAGAAGTACTCAGATCTTGTACTTGAGTCAAAGTAGAAGTACTCAGATCTTGTACTTGAGTCAAAGTAGAAGTACTCAGATCTTGTATTTAAGTAAAAGTAGAAATACTCAGATCTTGTACTTGAGTAAAAGTAGAAGTACTCAGATCTTGTACTTGAGTAAAAGTAGAAGTACTCAGATCTTGTACTTGAGTAAAAGTAGAAGTACTCAGATCTTGTACTTGAGTAAAAGTAGAAGTACTCAGATCTTGTTCTTGAGTAAAAGTAGAAGTACTCAGATCTTGTACTTGAGTAAAAGTAGAAGTACTCAGGTCTTGTACTTGAGTAAAAGTAGAAGTACCAGAGTGTAGGAATACTCTGTCACAGTAAAAGTCCTGCATTCAAAATGTTCCTCAAGTGAAAGTAGAAAAGTATTCTCATCAAAATATAGTGAAAGACAGTAAAAGTAGTCATTGTGCAGATTGGTCCATTTCAGAATAATATATATGATATGTTTTATAATGATTGATCATGAAAGTGTTCTCAAAGCTGGTGAAGGTGCAGCTAGTCTGAATGACTTTGTAGACTGCAGGGTAGCTGGTGGATTTACTCCAGGTGGAACTCAAGTCTGATTTAACACTTGATTAGATTTCACATCATTCATCCAGATCTGTGAAGTAACTAAAGGGATTAAATACATGTAGTGGAGTAGAAGTACATGTACATAGCAAAACATGTAAATACTCAAAATTGTACTTAAGTACAGAGCACATGTACTTAGTTACTTTACACCACTGCTCCATAGGGTTCAGTGTCATCAATATAATCCAATGTTTTCTTCATAATCTAGTGATCGTTTGGTCTTTAAAGAGTCAGAAAATAGTGAGAAACGTCCCAAATACAGATGATCGTGGAGAGCATTTGAGGACAGAGGACAGAAGGGTTTTATATAAAGATTTCAGACGGAGAGCAGCACAGTAGAGGAGAGGTGAAGAGACGCGATTGGAGCAAAGAAAGGCACATATTGCGGTGCAGCAGGCATGATGGATTGTTGGCAGAGAAAAGGGTTTGTGATGCTGGGCGAGCACTTTATTAAATCTGCCCTCAGCTCACTGTCTGAGGAAATGTCCTATTACACTCATTTTCATATGTGTATTGTGTTCCTCTCCTGTGCAGCCGAGCAGACAGTCACGAGTGTTTGTGCTTTTATAAATATATATATTTTTATTACCTGTTCAGACAAACCCCAGACAGTCACCTGATGTCGCCCCTGTCCTCAAAGGGCTTTCATTTCCATCTTTTCAACCTGAACACAAGCCCACGTGTTTTGAATATTATTAAAAGCTATATTTCTTTGCTGTGCAGGAGAGAATGCTGGGTTTATTTTAGTGGCATATTTCATAAGTAGCGTATAATTCTACCCTGGCATTAAGAAAAGTAATAGTAAAGACCAAATGGTATGTAGTGTCTCTACTTTAAAGAGTTCTCTCCTGCTGATGTTCAGGTGTATATCAGTATGTAGTGTCTCTACTTTAAAGAGTCCTCTCCTGCTGATGTTCAGGTGTATATCAGTATGTAGTGTCTCTACTTTAAAGAGTCCTCTCCTGCTGATGTTCAGGTGTATATCAGTATGTAGTGTCTCTACTTTAAAGAGTCCTCTCCTGCTGATGTTCAGGTGTATATCAGTATGTAGTGTCTCTACTTTAAAGAGTTCTCTCCTGCTGATGTTCAGGTGTGTATCAGTATGTAGTGTCTCTACTTTAAAGAGTCCTCTCCTGCTGATGTTCAGGTGTATATCAGTATGTAGTGTCTCTACTTTAAAGAGTCCTCTCCTGCTGATGTTCAGGTGTATATCAGTATGTAGTGTCTCTACTTTAAAGAGTTCTCTCCTGCTGATGCTCAGGTGTATATCAGTATGTAGAGTCTCTACTTTAAAGAGTCCTCTCCTGCTGATGTTCAGGTGTATATCAGTATGTAGTGTCTCTACTTTAAAGAGTCCTCTCCTGCTGATGTTCAGGTGTATATCAGTATGTAGTGTCTCTACTTTAAAGAGTCCTCTCCTGCTGATGTTCAGGTGTATATCAGTATGTAGTGTCTCTACTTTAAAGAGTCCTCTCCTGCTGATGTTCAGGTGTATATCAGGATGTAGTGACTGCCTGTGCTGCAGCACCTCTTTTCACCCTCTGTCTGGAACCAAGCCCAGTTTGTTCTGATTGGTTAGCTGGCCGGCTCTGTTTTGATTGGTCAACCGCTTACAGATGTCCCGCCCCTTAACCTATCACGTACAATGTGTTGGAGCGCTAGCCAATAGCAGCGTGTGTGTTACATAGTGAGGCCACTATCATGTTCCTGAAGTAAACAATGGAGTACAATGCTATCCGAAAGGTGGTATAGTAATACTTACACAAAATAAATACTAAGCCTTAGTAGTCTTATGTACTCAAAAATGGTACTTAATTAAATTGATTTGGTTATTCTCTAGCAATGAAAGAGACATTCTTGATGGAGTAAACTATTTTTCTGTGTTTTTACTCCACTTCAAACATCTAAATATAAAGTGTGGCGGAGAGAAAATAGTGCCTTTTTTATAATTACGCCTATAATTGCAGCAAATTACAGTCCTTCAAAGTTTCCATTTATTTCCCCGTGGCTTAATTTAACTTGCAGCCAAAGTGTTCTGATAATGGAGTTTCACTGCAAAGGTCAACGAGCTCGACAGACGCTGTATTTATTGTGTGTGTGTGTGTGTGTGTGTGTGTGTGTGTGTGTGTGTGTGTGTGTGTGTGTGTGTGTGTGTGTCCTCCTCCACACTTCTGCATAATCATTATGTTCAGTGTCTTGAACAATGAAGGCAGAGCGATGGGTGATAGCGGCAGCTCCAGGTTATGTAACTGAAATGTGTTGCTTTGGTGAGTCTTCTCATATCTTCCTGCTGTGAAATATCACCTAGAAATCCTGTTGATTGATGGAAGGAGGCTGTTTGTCCTGCCAGAAACAATGAGATGAGTCCATCATCATTATCAGAGGGGGGAAGTAGTGGAGTACAAATACTTCATTACTGTCCTTAAGTACATGTTTCTGGTATCAGTACTTTACTCCACTACTTATTTTTCTGACCACTTTTTACTTTGACTTCTTACATTTTGAACCCAAATACCTGTACTTTCTAATTCTTACATGTTGAACACAAATACCTGTACTTTCTACTTCTTACATGTTGAACACAAATACCTGTACTTTCTACTTCTTACATGTTGAACACAAATACCTGTACTTTCTACTTCTTACATGTTGAACACAAATACCTGTACTTTCTACTTCTTACATGTTGAACACAAATACCTGTACTTTCTACTTCTCACATGTTGAACTCAAATACCTGTACTTTCTACTTCTCACATGTTGAACACAAATACCTGTACTTTCTACTTCTCACATGTTGAACTCAAATACCTGTACTTTCTACTTGTTACATGTTGAACACAAACACCTGTACTTTCTACTTCTTACATGTTGAACACAAATACCTGTACTTTCTACTTCTCACATGTTGAACTCAAATACCTGTACTTTCTACTTCTCACATGTTGAACACAAATACCTGTACTTTCTACTTCTTACATGTTGAACACAAATACCTGTACTTTCTACTTCTTACATGTTGAACACAAATACCTGTACTTTCTACTTCTTACATGTTGAACACAAATACCTGTACTTTCTACTTCTCACATGTTGAACTCAAATACCTGTACTTTCTACTTCTCACATGTTGAACACAAATACCTGTACTTTCTACTTCTCACATGTTGAACTCAAATACCTGTACTTTCTACTTGTTACATGTTGAACACAAACACCTGTACTTTCTACTTCTTACATGTTGAACACAAATACCTGTACTTTCTACTTCTCACATGTTGAACTCAAATACCTGTACTTTCTACTTCTCACATGTTGAACTCAAATACCTGTACTTTCTACTTGTTACATGTTGAACACAAACACCTGTACTTTCTACTTCTTACATGTTGAACACAAATACCTGTACTTTCTACTTCTCACATGTTGAACACAAATACCTGTACTTTCTACTTCTCACATGTTGAACTCAAATACCTGTACTTTCTACTTGTTACATGTTGAACCCAAATACCTGTACTTTCTACTTCTTACATGTTGAACACAAATACCTGTACTTTCTACTTCTTACATGTTGAACACAAATACCTGTACTTTCTACTTCTTACATGTTGAACACAAATACCTGTACTTTCTACTTCTTACATGTTGAACACAAATACCTGTACTTTCTACTTCTCACATGTTGAACTCAAATACCTGTACTTTCTACTTCTCACATGTTGAACACAAATACCTGTACTTTCTACTTCTCACATGTTGAACTCAAATACCTGTACTTTCTACTTGTTACATGTTGAACCCAAATACCTGTATTTTCTACTTCTTACATGTTGAACACAAATACCTGTACTTTCTACTTCTTACATGTTGAACTCAAATACCTGTACTTTCTACTTCTTACATGTTGAACTCAAATACCTGTACTTTCTACTTCTCACATGTTGAACTCAAATACCTGTACTTTCTACTTCTTACATGTTGAACACAAATACCTGTACTTTCTACTTCTCACATGTTGAACTCAAATACCTGTACTTTCTACTTCTTACATGTTGAACACAAATACCTGTACTTTCTACTTCTTACATGTTGAACCCAATTACCTGTACTTTCTACTTCTTACATGTTGAACTCAAATACCTGTACTTTCTACTTCTTACATGTTGAACTCAAATACCTGTACTTTCTACTTCTTACATGTTGAACTCAAATACCTGTACTTTCTACTTCTTACATGTTGAACCCAAATACCTGTACTTTCTACTTCTTACATGTTGAACTCAAATACCTGTACTTTCTACTTCTTACATGTTGAACCCAAATACCTGTACTTTCTACTTCTTACATGTTGAACCCAAATACCTGTACTTTCTACTTCTTACATGTTGAACCCAAATACCTGTACTTTCTACTTCTTACATGTTGAACACAAATACCTGTACTTTCTACTTCTTACATGTTGAACTCAAATACCTGTACTTTCTACTTCTTACATGTTGAACTCAAATACCTGTACTTTCTACTTCTTACATGTTGAACCCAAATACCTGTACTTTCTACTTCTTACATGTTGAACACAAATACCTGTACTTTCTACTTCTTACATGTTGAACACAAATACCTGTACTTTCTACTTCTTACATGTTGAACACACATACCTGTACTTTCTACTTCTTACATGTTGAACTCAAATACCTGTACTTTCTACTTCTTACATGTTGAACCCAAATACCTGTACTTTCTACTTCTCTCATTTTCCAAACAGCTGGTTCCTTTAGTCTGAATGTGTGTTTGGTGGCGTGATCATTATTCTTTAGAGTCATTGCGTGCCTATTGATTTGAACACGATCCGTGTATCCATCATTTCCTGGTCTTCTCTAAAGAAGAGGGACCAATGGAAACGTTGTCATGTTGTCGTTGTTCAGCATGGAAACATTCATTAGCTAACAATGACATTATTGTTCTATTAATATAAAGGGAGGTCAGGTACTCTTTAAAACAGCTGCTAGTTATGGGTACTTTTTACTGAAGTACATTTCAAAGCCTCTTTACTTTGACTTGAGTAAAGAAGTTTAGTCAGTACTTCTACTTTCACCAGAGTATTTTTAAACAGGAGTATCTGTACTTCTACTTGAGTAAAGGATGCGTGTACTTTTGCCCTCTCTGGTTGAATGGCCTCGTCCACCTCACAGGCAATACAACTGCTAAACTCCTGAACACTGTAAAGTGCCTCCAAAACCAAAGCATTAATCTAGTTGCATATTTAGAATGTATTTAATTTATTATCATAATAGTAATAGTTAGTAGTATTTCACTGTACAATATTTAATCTCACATTCTGTTTCTTTCACCTGCACAATGTTATTCAAATGTATCGTACTAAGTATATCTTCTCTTATCTTATATGGTCTATGGTGCAGACAAAAGGTATTTCTGGAATTGAATATTGTTCAATATGTTTTTTCTTTTTTTAAATGAAATAAATTAAACAAAGAAAACACCCAGCTTCCCAAAACAATCAGAAAACCCTTTTTGTTGTTGTTGCAAAAGTAAATATATAAAACCTTTGCCCAAGACATTTTACGTACAGTTCTCAAACTAGCACATTCATTGATTGATTGATTGATACATTAATCTGCTTTACCTGTTGATTGACGTATATACATGTACATACACATATGTACATATATGCACATATACATATACACACCTACATACTCACACATATACACATACACAGTCAAACACCTTCCCCATCCCTGTACCTCGACAAAATCATTTCTCTGTATTTCCTCTTGAACTGGTTCATGTCTGGACATCGCTTTAGCTCCACGTTCACACTGTTCCATAGTCTCACTCCACGTTCACACTGTTCCATAGTCTCACTCCACGTTCACACTGTTCCATAGTCTCTGTTCCATAGTCTCACTCCACGTTCACACTGTTCCATAGTCTCACTCCACGTTCACACTGTTACATAGTCTCACTCCACGTTCACACTGTTCCATAGTCTCACTGCACGTTCACACTGTTCCATAGTCTCACTCTACGTTCACACTGTTCCATAGTCTCACTCCACGTTCACACTGTTCCATAGTCTCACTCCACGTTCACACTGTTCCATAGTCTCACTCCACATTCACACTGTTCCATAGTCTCACTCCACGTTCACACTGTTCCATAGTCTCACTCCACGTTCATACTGTTCCATAGTCTCACTCCACGTTCACACTGTTCCATAGTCTCACTCCATAGTCTCACTCCACGTTCACACTGTTCCATAGTCTCACTCCACATTCACACTGTTCCATAGTCTCGCTCCACATTCACACTGTTCCATAGTCTCACTCCACGTTCACACTGTTCCATAGTCTCACTCCACATTCACACTGTTCCATAGTCTCACTCCACGTTCATACTGTTCCATAGTCTCACTCCACATTCACACTGTTCCATAGTCTCACTCCACGTTCACACTGTTCCATAGTCTCACTCCATAGTCTCCCTTCACGTTCACACTGTTCCATAGTCTCACTCCACGTTCACACTGTTCCATAGTCTCACTCCACGTTCACACTGTTCCATAGTCTCACTCCACGTTCACACTGTTCCATAGTCTCACTCCACGTTCACACTGTTCCATAGTCTCACTCCACGTTCATACTGTTCCATAGTCTCACTCCACGTTCACACTGTTCCATAGTCTCACTCCACGTTCACACTGTTACATAGTCTCACTCCACGTTCACACTGTTCCATAGTCTCACTCCACGTTCACACTGTTCCATAGTCTCACTCTACGTTCACACTGTTCCATAGTCTCACTCCACGTTCACACTGTTCCATAGTCTCACTCCACGTTCACACTGTTCCATAGTCTCACTCCACATTCACACTGTTCCATAGTCTCACTCCACGTTCACACTGTTCCATAGTCTCACTCCACGTTCATACTGTTCCATAGTCTCACTCCACGTTCACACTGTTCCATAGTCTCACTCCACGTTCACACTGTTCCATAGTCTCACTCCATAGTCTCACTCCACGTTCACACTGTTCCATAGTCTCACTCCACATTCACACTGTTCCATAGTCTCGCTCCACATTCACACTGTTCCATAGTCTCACTCCACGTTCACACTGTTCCATAGTCTCACTCCACATTCACACTGTTCCATAGTCTCACTCCACGTTCATACTGTTCCATAGTCTCACTCCACATTCACACTGTTCCATAGTCTCACTCTACGTTCACACTGTTCCATAGTCTCACTCCACGTTCACACTGTTCCATAGTCTCACTCCATAGTCTCCCTTCACGTTCACACTGTTCCATAGTCTCACTCCACGTTCACACTGTTCCATAGTCTCTGTTCCATAGTCTCACTCCACGTTCACACTGTTCGTTCCATAGTCTCACTCCACGTTCATACTGTTCCATAGTCTCACTCCACATTCACACTGTTCCATAGTCTCACTCCACGTTCACACTGTTCCATAGTCTCACTCCACGTTCACACTGTTCCATAGTCTCTGTTCCATAGTCTCACTCCACGTTCACACTGTTCGTTCCATAGTCTCACTCCACGTTCATACTGTTCCATAGTCTCACTCCACGTTCACACTGTTCCATAGTCTCACTCCACGTTCACACTGTTCCATAGTCTCACTCCATAGTCTCCCTTCACGTTCACACTGTTCCATAGTCTCACTCCACGTTCACACTGTTCCATAGTCTCTGTTCCATAGTCTCACTCCACGTTCACACTGTTCGTTCCATAGTCTCACTCCACGTTCACACTGTTCTATAGTCTCACTCCACGTTCACACTGTTCCATAGTCTCACTCCACGTTCACACTGTTCCATAGTCTCACTCCATAGTCTCCCTTCACGTTCACACTGTTCCATAGTCTCACTCCACGTTCACACTGTTCCATAGTCTCACTCCACGTTCACACTGTTCCATAGTCTCACTCCACGTTTACACTGTTCGTTCCATAGTCTCACTCCACGTTCACACTGTTCCATAGTCTCACTCCATAGTCTCACTCCACGTTCACACTGTTCCATAGTCTCACTCCACGTTCACACTGTTCCATAGTCTCACTCCACGTTCACACTGTTCCATAGTCTCACTCCTCGTTCACACTGTTCCATAGTCTCACTCCACGTTCACACTGTTCCATAGTCTCACTCCATAGTCTCCCTCCACGTTCACACTGTTGCATAGTCTCACTCCAAGTTCACACTGTTCCATAGTCTCACTCCATATTCACACTATTCCATAGTCTCACTCCACGTTCACACTGTTCCATAGTCTCACTCCACGTTCACACTGTTCCATAGTCTCACTCCACGTTCACACTGTTCCATAGCCTCACTCCACGTTCACACTGTTCCATAGTCTCACTCCACGTTCACACTGTTCCATAGTCTCAATCCACATTCATACTGTTCCATAGTCTCACTCCACGTTCACACTGTTCCATAGTCTCACTCCACGTTCACACTGTTCCATAGTCTCACTCCACATTCACACTGTTCCATAGTCTCACTCCACGTTCACACTGTTCCATAGTCTCACTCCATAGTCTCACTCCACGTTCACACTGTTCCATAGTCTCACTCCACATTCACACTGTTCCATAGTCTCACTCCACATTCACACTGTTCCATAGTCTCACTCCACGTTCACACTGTTCCATAGTCTCACTCCACGTTCACACTGTTCCATAGTCTCACTCCATAGTCTCACTCCACGTTCACACTGTTCCATAGTCTCACTCCACGTTCACACTGTTCCATAGTCTCACTCCACGTTCACACTGTTCCATAGTCTCACTCCACATTCACACTGTTCCATAGTCTCACTCCACGTTCACACTGTTCCATAGTCTCACTCCACGTTCACACTGTTCCATAGTCTCACTCCACATTCACACTGTTCCATAGTCTCACTCCATAGTCTCACTCCACGTTCACACTGTTCCATAGTCTCACTCCACGTTCACACTGTTCCATAGTCTCACTCCACGTTCACACTGTTCCATAGTCTCACTCCACATTCACACTGTTCCATAGTCTCACTCCACGTTCAAACTGTTCCATAGTCTCACTCCACGTTCACACTGTTCCATAGTCTCACTCCACGTTCAAACTGTTCCATAGTCTCACTCCACAGGTACAAAAAGTTATTGTGGTTGTACGGACCCTATGAATTTCAAATTGAAATTGTCTCCTTGAACTATATCCCCCCACTCGTTGAGTGAATACGTTTGCCTTAAACATGATTTGTGCCGTTTGGAATTCTACCAGGTCTGTACATTTTAACAATTTTGACTGCAGGAATAATTTGTTGATGTGATCAAGGTATTTGGCATTGTGAATGATTCGTATGGCTTCTTTTTGTAGAATAGATACTGCATGTATTGAACTTTTGTAGTTATTGGCCCAAGTCAGATATGGTAAGACTAGTGAACAGTAGAGAATGCAAAGTGATTTCTGATCTACAACTTGTTTTACTTTGTTTAGTATGGAAATGCTTCTTGACAGCTTTGATTGTATGTTTTATGTGTAATTTCCAACTTATTGTGTCATCTATTATCACCCCAAGAAATGTAATTTCATGGACTCTTTCAATTTCAACCCCATCTATTTTTATTTGCATTTGTGTTCTATGTTTACCGAACAGCATTAAAGTTTAATGATAGTTTATTTTTGTCAAACCATTTGTGCATTTCATTTTCTATGTTCTCCACTAGCTGTTCTAAATTCTCCCCAGAACAGAATATATTTGTAGCACATATTTCAAAAACAAGAAATCCTATGTATAAATCTATTTATAAGGGCTTGTGTGATGTTCCAGATTATTAAAACGTGTGTAAAACTCATCGAAGAACATCTCGCACACTCATAATGTTGATAACTGATGTATCATCACTTCACGATGAAACGCAGCATCTCCTCTGCTCTAATGCACCGTCCCCTGTGTGTGTTTCTGTCACAGCTCAAACATGGCCGTGCTTCCTGCTCTCTGATGCCCTTTTACATCCAATGGCTGCTGGAGTTTCCAGAGGATTTTCCGCTCGTCTTACAGGAAACACGAGACAAATTTGGTATGAAACATGTTGCCCACCGGAGCGTCATGCAGCAGTTCGCAGCTCGACATGTTCTATTCACAGAGAGAGGCAGTGAATCATTTCTCTCAGCCCACAGGAACAGTCTGACTGTGTTTCTCACACATTCACACCGTCTCTCTCAGAGGAACACAGACAAAGTGCCTGTCAGTCTCAGAGCAAAGAGCGATAATTAAAGTGCCAAGATGCAGAGATGCTGTTATTGTCGAGGAGGTGGAGGAGGAGGATATGCAGAGTGTTCTCGTTCCTGTATGTTCTCCTTCATACTCATACATGCTTTGAAAAGACAACATCTTTGTGCTGCTTACATAATGATAATATCTTCAAATCAAGAACAAACACAGTTGATAATCTGGTCCTGCTGTTTTCAACATTGATTGAAAAGAGTCTTCTTTTCTCCCCATGGGTGTGCGTGTCCCTGCCAAGTGACATCTTTGGATAGAATAAGAGGCCCTGTTCTGCTTTTTGAGCATTCTCCCTTTCCTGTAGTGTGTTCTCTAGGTTTTAGTGCATGTAAATGGTCTGCAAAGGCTGAAATCCCTGTGTTCCTGAACATGGTTACATCACTAGGTAACACTCACGCTCCTATTGGCTAGCGCAACACATTGTACGTGATAGGCTAAGGGGCGGGAGATCTCTAAGCAAGTTGACCAATCACAACAGAGCCAGTCAGCTAACCAATCAGAGCAGACTGGGCTCTGGTTTCACACAGAGGGTGAAAAGAGGTGCTGCAGCACAGGCAGTATGAGACAAATAAAGAACTTTTTGAACATTAAAGCATGGAGACATGTAGAGACACTACATACTGATATACGCCTGAACATCAGCAGGAGAGGACTCTTTAAAGTAGAGACACTACATACTGATATACGCCTGGACATCAGCAGGAGAGGACTCTTTAAAGTAGAGACACTACATACTGATATACACCTGAACATCAGCAGGAGAGGACTCTTTAAAGTAGAGACACTACATACTGATATACACCTGAACATCAGCAGGAGAGGACTCTTTAAAGTAGAGACACTACATACTGATATACACCTGAACATCAGCAGGAGAGGACTCTTTAAAGTAGAGACACTACATACTGATATACACCTGAACATCAGCAGGAGAGGACTCTTTAAAGTAGAGACACTACATACTGATATACACCTGAACATCAGCAGGAGAGGACTCTTTAAAGTAGAGACACTACATACTGATATACACCTGAACATCAGCAGGAGAGGACTCTTTAAAGTAGAGACACTACATACTGATATACACCTGAACATCAGCAGGAGAGGACTCTTTAAAGTAGAGACACTACATACTGATATACACCTGAACATCAGCAGGAGAGGACTCTTTAAAGTAGAGACACTACATACTGATATACACCTGAACATCAGCAGGAGAGGACTCTTTAAAGTAGAGACACTACATACTGATATACACCTGAACATCAGCAGGAGAGGACTCTTTAAAGTAGAGACACTACATGCTGATATACACCTGAACATCAGTAGGAGAGGACTCTTTAAAGTAGAGACACTACATACTGATATACACCTGAACATCAGCAGGAGAGGACTCTTTAAAGTAGAGACACTACATACTGATATACACCTGAACATCAGCAGGAGAGGACTCTTTAAAGTAGAGACACTACATACTGATATACACCTGAACATCAGCAGGAGAGGACTCTTTAAAGTAGAGACACTACATACTGATATACACCTGAACATCAGCAGGAGAGGACTCTTTAAAGTAGAGACACTACATACTGATATACACCTGAACATCAGCAGGAGAGGACTCTTTAAAGTAGAGACACTACATACTGATATACACCTGAACATCAGCAGGAGAGGACTCTTTAAAGTAGAGACACTACATACTGATATACATCTGAACATCAGCAGGAGAGGACTCTTTAAAGTAGAGACACTACATACTGATATACACCTGAACATCAGCAGGAGAGGACTCTTTAAAGTAGAGACACTACATACTGATATACACCTGAACATCAGCAGGAGAGGACTCTTTAAAGTAGAGACACTACATACTGATATACACCTGAACATCAGCAGGAGAGGACTCTTTAAAGTAGAGACACTACATACTGATATACACCTGAACATCAGCAGGAGAGGACTCTTTAAAGTAGAGACACTACATACTGATATACACCTGAACATCAGCAGGAGAGGACTCTTTAAAGTAGAGACACTACATACTGATATACACCTGAACATCAGCAGGAGAGGACTCTTTAAAGTAGAGACACTACATACTGATATACACCTGAACATCAGCAGGAGAGGACTCTTTAAAGTAGAGACACTACATACTGATATACACCTGAACATCAGCAGGAGAGGACTCTTTAAAGTAGAGACACTACATACTGATATACACCTGAACATCAGCAGGAGAGGACTCTTTAAAGTAGAGACACTACATACTGATATACACCTGAACATCAGCAGGAGAGGACTCTTTAAAGTAGAGACACTACATACTGATATACACCTGAACATCAGCAGGAGAGGACTCTTTAAAGTAGAGACACTACATGCTGATATACACCTGAACATCAGTAGGAGAGGACTCTTTAAAGTAGAGACACTACATACTGATATACACCTGAACATCAGCAGGAGAGGACTCTTTAAAGTAGAGACACTACATACTGATATACACCTGAACATCAGCAGGAGAGGACTCTTTAAAGTAGAGACACTACATACTGATATACACCTGAACATCAGCAGGAGAGGACTCTTTAAAGTAGAGACACTACATACTGATATACACCTGAACATCAGCAGGAGAGGACTCTTTAAAGTAGAGACACTACATACTGATATACACCTGAACATCAGCAGGAGAGGACTCTTTAAAGTAGAGACACTACATACTGATATACACCTGAACATCAGCAGGAGAGGACTCTTTTAAAGTAGAGACACTACATACTGATATACATCTGAACATCAGCAGGAGAGGACTCTTTAAAGTAGAGACACTACATACTGATATACACCTGAACATCAGCAGGAGAGGACTCTTTAAAGTAGAGACACTACATACTGATATACACCTGAACATCAGCAGGAGAGGACTCTTTAAAGTAGAGACACTACATACTGATATACACCTGAACATCAGCAGGAGAGGACTCTTTAAAGTAGAGACACTACATACTGATATACACCTGAACATCAGCAGGAGAGGACTCTTTAAAGTAGAGACACTACATACTGATATACACCTGAACATCAGCAGGAGAGGACTCTTTAAAGTAGAGACACTACATACTGATATACACCTGAACATCAGCAGGAGAGGACTCTTTAAAGTAGAGACACTACATACTGATATACATCTGAACATCAGCAGGAGAGGACTCTTTAAAGTAGAGACACTACATACTGATATACACCTGAACATCAGCAGGAGAGGACTCTTTAAAGTAGAGACACTACATACTGATATACACCTGAACCTCAGCAGGAGAGGACTCTTTAAAGTAGAGACACTACATACTGATATGTCCTTTTTAATAATGTAAGAATAAAGCCTGCTTCAATGAAATCTCAGATATAATGTACATTGAAGGTTCTCGAACATATACCTATAGGTTTGATTTTTTACTTTACGCCAGTGCAGAATTATAGGCTATTTATAAAATATCCAACCAAAACAATTCCTTGCATTTTCTCAATCTATCTAAAATATTCAAAAGGCGTGGGCTCGTATTTACAAAATGGAAATGAAAGCCATTTGAGGATCAGGTGACTGTCTGGAGTTTGTCTGAGCAGACAGCAGGGAGAAATATATATTTATTACAAAAAAAAAACCCTCTCTTTCCTGAGTCGTGACTGTCTGCTCGGCTCTGCCTTCAAGAACTCCGGAAAGAAGTCTCCACAAGGAGAAGAAGGCTGTAACATCCGGGGGATCATCACCGGAGAACCAATGGATGTGCGCGAGGACACCGGCATTCCCTGCTGCGCGTCACGAGGACCGGGGAAAGCTCGGTCACGGTGCGGGGGAGGGAGAGAGAGAAAGGGAGGGAGGAGAGGAGCTATTTAACGGAGAACCGAG
This sequence comes from Pogonophryne albipinna, assembly GCA_028583405.1. NCBI lineage: Eukaryota > Metazoa > Chordata > Actinopteri > Perciformes > Artedidraconidae > Pogonophryne > Pogonophryne albipinna. The sequence continues at coordinate 398,953 of JAPTMU010000175.1, forward strand.
GAGAGCAGAGACACACCGGAGCAGCTTCAGCACCACGGACAGACGACAGAAACACTCAGAAACACTCAGCACCGGCAACATGGTTCTCATCTGGACTCAGTTTGGAATGAAGCAGAAAAATGGCAATGTGAAATGCAAGGTGCGCGTGATGCACAGAGGAGACAGCTCCGGGTCCTCTTCATCAGGGGTAAGAGACAATTCTATTTCTCTTTTTTTACCGGTTTGTGTGTCATCAAATACTCACACTATAGTGAGTTAATGCAATTCCTGACGACATGGCAGTGTTAATGCTGTTTGCTAAAAAGCTGACTCAACTTAATCGGAACATGTGGATGAATTATGGTTAATATGTCGGGAATTAAAAGCCGTTGTTTCTTAATTCAGCTGAAGGTTTAATATTTGAATCGGAAATTCCTGCGATGAAGAATGTGGGACTCTTCTGATTTGATGTGAATGCTTCTAGAATTGACACCAAATGAACACAAGTCAAATTATATTCGCTGTAAATGCATTAGTAGTGTTTGTAGTGGGTATTTTTTGTAGTGAATGAATCGTCACTTCTGATGCAGTGTGTTAACCCAAAATGCAAAAGTCGCCTATGTGCGATCAGCCAATCACAGCAGAGATCTCGGTCGTTGGGGCAAAAAATAATTCTCCCCTTTTGCAACTTCCCCCCTCTCTCTCACTGTATTGTGCATCAGCCTTTAAAATGCATAGATGTTCTGCATATTAATATACAGTGCAGGTGGTGTGGAGGATGTTCGATGCACGAACCATGGCGTCTACTCGAGGGGATTCATATTTACATAAAGTCATCCCTCATTCATCTTCAGCCTTCTTGTAGCATGCACCACTTTTTATGAATGTACTAAGTGTGATTGTTCTTGTTTCCACAGGAAAGCAGCAAATCTGAGCCGGAAGCACCGTGCCTGGCCATCAAACCCACCGGCAAAGACTTCTACAAGGTGCTGGGAGTCTCCCCGGACTCCAACGAGGACGAGATCAAGAAGGCCTACAGGAAGATGGCTCTGAAGTACCATCCCGATAAGAACAGCGATGCAGACGCAGAGGACAAGTTCAAAGAGATCGCTGAAGCCTACGAGATCCTGAACGACCCCAAGAGGAGAAGCATCTACGACCAGTTTGGAGAAGAAGGTGAGAATTCATTAGAGTTAGAGAGCTTAAATAGTGACATGTGGTTATTACTGCAGCACAGGCTGGAGCATTACATATTCACTAAGTACTGGGGAGCAGAGCGAGGATCATGACTGAGAAACTTCCTTTTGAAACCGGCTTAGCGTCAGCTGTGGGGCTCATAAATGATTCAGCAGTGAGAGTTTTTCCTGCCGAATTTGCATGAAAGTAGACAGGAAGGAAGAACCCTAAATCTGCAGGTTTAACCTCTTAGTGACTGATTGGGAGTTTAGTCGCCACAAGCTAAATGAAAAGAGGAAACATTGGCAGGGAAGAATATTGGGTTAAGGGTTAAACATCTGTACGTACTTCATTCTGCTTGTATATTTCAAGTGTTCCTATAATTTGAAGCATGTTCAGCGTAACCCAATCAGATTTTAATGAACTTTTTCTGATTTTCCAGGTCTTAAAAGTGGATTCTCGTCAAGGGAAGGGAAAGTTTTCCGCAACACCTGCCACACCGACCCCCACGCCACCTTCTCCACCTCCTTCCACGGCTCCGACCACTTCGACATCTTCGGCAACGAGGCGGACGAAGACGACCTCTTTAACCCCTTCAGAAGCTTCCCCTTCAGCCACGTTGGCGGCGAGGGCGGTCTGCGGAGAGGTCAGAGACGACTGCAGGGCGACGAGGTGGTGCACGACCTTCTGGTGACCTTAGAGGACGTGATGCAGGGCTGCACAAAACACGTGAAGATCACCCGAAGCCGCCTGAACCCTGACGGCCGCAGCCTGAGATCTGAGGAGAAGGTGCTGAACGTGGTGGTGAAGAAAGGCTGGAAGGCAGGGACCAAGATCACTTTCCCCAGGGAGGGAGACGAGACCCCCAACAACACCCCCGCGGACATCACCTTCATCCTCAGGGACAAAGAGCACCAGCAGTACAAGAGGGACGGCTCCCACATCGTGTTCACCGCCAAGATCACGCTCAAAGAGGTGAGTTAGTGTCATCATGTCAGGCTGGAAGACTCAAAGGCTTTACTGTCAGATATCTTCATTGAGGAGGGTCATGCATACATTCATCTCAAAAAGAGAAGACGCTATAATTAATAATAATAATTCATTCTATTTCGAGGCACGTTGGGGCACCTTGCAATTCATAAAGTATTCTAAGGAAAGGTTTAAGACAGGGAACATGTAGGGAAGCCATCTGCAGTCCCTGGACTCACATACCAACCAACACACATTAAAACGTGTCTTATTGCCTATAAGACACTAACATGTAAAACAGTCCCCAACAATGCAACATAAAGATAACACGTTTAAAAAACAAGAAGACGAACCAAGGAAGAAGAAATAAACTGGGTTTCTGATTCTCATTGTTATATATAAGTCTATACATCTACTACTATATAGAAGTAGATATGGTATGTAACTGCCAGCAGCTTACACCCACTCAGATACAGGCTCACCTCCACCCACCACTTCCTATGTGTTTGCGTAACAGAAGCCAGAGAAAAACGATTACAGAAAGGCTTCAAAAAGACATCGAACCGGAAGGAGGATCCGAGCCAGAACGAGGGATAGATTGGTGATATTCTCAGGAGGGGACACGGTGTTCTGCTGCAGGGATCTGAGCCCCCCCCCCCCCCCGGCAGCAGCAGAATCCTGCCCACGCTAGTTACCTCACCGGCCCCTGCAGAGCGAGAGAAATCAGGATCTAAATTTAGCCTCAGCGCCGACCGCCCCCACCAATCACAGCTCTCTCTCAGCTACTATCTGAGCTGCAGACTCCTCCGGCAGAGCGGCTGATCGGGCTCGCTCACCTCTCACTTCTAGTAAACCCACGCACAGATTAGCAAGCCTCGCAGTCACAGAATGACATTTCAAAGAGCGCCCTCCATCTCCCTCTGGCTCACTTCACTCCCACACAGGAGCTGCAAAATAGACCGGCGATTCTAACATCTGTCGCACCGTTTGTTTGTTTGTTTGTTTGTTTGTTTGTTTGTTGCATAACGGCACAGCAGAGAGAGATTTTCTTGGAAACTCCTGCAGAATTATAATTATAATTATATATAGTATTTATGTTGCATTGTTGGAGGAGCCTTCAGATTCTCATTAAGACACAATAAAGCCTTTGAGTCTTTGAACAGTTTTAGACCAGACCATCTTATTTATCCATTATGTAACTTCATAAAGCTTGTTCTTAATATGTTCTCCTCCTCTTCCTCCTCAGGCTCTCTGCGGCTGCACGGTAAACGTCCCGACTCTGGACAGCCGGATGATGCCTCTCCCCTGCAGCGATGTGATCAAACCTGGAGCTGTGCGGCGGCTCCGAGGCGAGGGGCTTCCTCTGCCCAAAAGCCCCTCCCAGAGAGGCGACCTGGTGGTGGAGTTCCATGTGATTTTCCCCGACAGAATCCCACCTCAATCCCGGGAGATCATCAAACACAGCCTGGCTCAGTGCTAGTTCTCAGTTAGCTTCACCCAGTGTGTTGTTCTCCATTCACAAGCCTTTGCTCAAGGTGCTAATATCCACTTGGAGGAAAATGGCAAGTGGCGCTTGAGCGACGCTCAGAGGAGACGACTTTCTGCAGGGACACGCACAACAACATGCCGAGCAGAGAGAGAATGAGGAATGGGGTCTTTGGTATCTGAGGGCGTCCATTGACTCTGCAGCCAAAGGTTATCTGTACTGTTGTGCCTACAGCAGGATACCAGTGTGCTCTTCAAGTCTGTATAGACTTCCTTAAGAGCTGAAACAGAACTAACTGTAGTTATATGGTGCTCATATGACGGATCTTTTGCATTGATTTATTACAATAGCAAAATATATACTTGTGTACAAGGATCTACTTTGTGTACAAAATGCAAAAAAGTTGTCTCTAACAGAGATTCATATGTCAAATGTTCTATTGAATGATTTGAAATGTTTGTATATAATCTGAAAGGATGTATTATTATTATTACCTGATGGACATGTTTGAAAAGCATGAAAAATAAAGGGGAAAAAATACTTCTGTTTTCTGTTTCTTTGTGATAAACATGCAGTGCATAAGTGGACTACACAAGTCCATACACATGAGCACACATGATGAAACAATAGGAACAAACACAGAGTACAGTGGGCAACAGGTGCAAACAAGCTACAACAGCTAAACTCACTGCCGCTTCAGAAAGGATGCAAATACAAAAACACATGAAGACACACCTCCATCTTCTTGTGTCCTTCTGGGGTGTTGAGATGTACCTTAGTTCGGAGGTTCAGGATCAAGGGTTGCCAAACATCACGGGGATCGGATCAGTGATATTTGGAAGCCAGGAGTTTTTCTTCATATAAAAAAACCCACACTTTGGTTGGTGAACATCTGCAAGGAAGACAATATGTTCATCTTGAAGAATTAAGGATAAATAACACTCAGTGAAACTATACAGGACGATCGAACTAAAGAGTAACACCTTCTCCCTCTCCCCAAAGTGAAAGGGAAAAGGTGTGCAGGTTTTTAAAGGGCAGGTATCATGTGCTAACAATGACCAATCAGTGATGAGGAAATGATTAAATGCAGTGCAATGTGTTTCACAATAAGCTTGATATTTAAAAGATTCAATATTTATATGTTAATATTTCACATGATAACTTTGTGTCTGTCCAACAAAACAAGGTTAAGGTTACATTTGACTTGTCTATCTTTTTTTTTTAATTGCAATGCTATTGTTGTTCTGTATTTTTTTGCGTAACTATAATTATGCAGAGAGAATGTGGAATTATTTTTGTTGGTATTTTTGGTCTTTGTTCCTCATGTTGTAGTCCTTTTGTTTCTCATGGAGTTCATTTAGTGTGTCTTTGTAGTTGTTTTGCCGCTTCTCATAGTCGTCGTGAGTCATTTTATGTCCCTCTGCAGCATTTTGAGTCTTTTCTTGGTTGGTACAGTGACATTTTCAGTAATGCATCCATGAGGAGATGAACATAATCCCTGTGCTCTTCTCGTGCTGCAGGAGTCTGACTCTCTGCTGCCATCTAGCTGTGATTCCCTGCCTCACCAAACACCCTGCACATGATAGGACACACCTGTGGATCTGTAATTCATGTGGCTGCTGCTAACTGAGTGCGAGTTGCATAGTGTCAGATCAAGCTTTACGAGTGAACTAAGATGAAGACAAGCAGGGTGAAAGACCACAGCCCCATTTGGAGACTGTATGCGTGTGAGAAGCAGCTTTGCAAGATGTTATCAGATCCACAACACTCTGAACACACAGTAATCCACATTGATTGACACACCTGTGCTCAGATGCGACGTGACACATCAATTGAGATCAGCAATGTTAGCATGTCTCAGATAATCCAGAGCCCCTCACCAAATCTGGAGCCAGGTTTCCCCGTGACTAACCTGACCCTGGTGGTGCTCCTGCTGATCCCCTGCGTGGTGGTTCTGCTGCTGCTCAACTGCCTGTTTCTGGGCTACAAGTTCCTGATCCTGTCCCAGAAGAAGGGGGACGGGGAGGAGATGCTGCTGGATTCCTGCTCCCTGCAGGGACCCATGAGGCTCTCTGAGGGGGGTTTCCCCGCTTTACAGGACGTTAGGAGAGCTTATTTGTCTCTATCCGAGCCCATTTTACAACACCCGGTCACCTCAACCCGGGCTTCGTCCAGGGAGAGGGTCGGTGGTGGGGTGGAGCACCGGATCCTGCTCCTGAGGCCAGATGGGGCCACAGGGTCTCCGAGGGCACCGAGCTCCATCCGGGCCCCCTCCTCTGCGGCGGAGTTCAGCCCGAGAATGCACCTCCACCCCCGGTCACAAAGCACCGGGACTCAGCGGTGGGGTAAAAGCGCTCCGGTGTTACCGCAGTCCAGCGACTCTGAGGCCGAGACCAGAGTGAACCTGGTGCCGCCGAACTCTCCCACGGTGAGTCCTGAGGCAAAAGTACAAACATCCTTTACTCAAGTAGAAGTACAGATACTCGTGTTTAAAAATACTCTGGTGAAAGTAGAAGTACTGACTAAACTTCTTTACTCAAGTCAAAGTAAAGAGGCTTTGAAGTGTACTTCAGTAAAAAGTACCCATAACTAGCAGCTGTTTTAAAGAGTACCTGACCTCCCTTTATATCAATAGAACAATAATGTCATTGTTAGCTAATGAATGTTTCCATGCTGAACAACGGCAACATGACAACGTTTCCATTGGTCCCTCTTCTTTAGAGAAGACCAGGAAATGATGGATACACGGATCGTGTTCAAATCAATAGGCACGCAATGACTCTAAAGAATAATGATCACGCCACCAAACACACATTCAGACTAAAGGAACCAGCTGTTTGGAAAATGAGAGAAGTAGAAAGTACAGGTATTTGGGTTCAACATGTAAGAAGTAGAAAGTACAGGTATTTGAGTTCAACATGTGAGAAGTAGAAAGTACAGGTATTTGGGTTCAACATGTAAGAAGTAGAAAGTACAGGTATTTGAGTTCAACATGTAAGAAGTAGAAAGTACAGGTATTTGGGTTCAACATGTAAGAAGTAGAAAGTACAGGTATTTGAGTTCAACATGTGAGAAGTAGAAAGTACAGGTATTTGGGTTCAACATGTGAGAAGTAGAAAGTACAGGTATTTGAGTTCAACATGTAAGAAGTAGAAAGTTCAGGTATTTGAGTTCAACATGTAAGAAGTAGAAAGTACAGGTATTTGTGTTCAACATGTAAGAAGTAGAAAGTACAGGTATTTGAGTTCAACATGTAAGAAGTAGAAAGTACAGGTATTTGGGTTCAACATGTAAGAAGAAGAAATTACAGGTATTTGTGTTCAACATGTAAGAAGTAGAAAGTTCAGGTATTTGAGTTCAACATGTAAGAAGTAGAAAGTACAGGTATTTGAGTTCAACATGTAAGAAGTAGAAAGTACAGGTATTTGAGTTCAACATGTAAGAAGTAGAAAGTACAGGTATTTGAGTTCAACATGTGAGAAGTAGAAAGTACAGGTATTTGTGTTCAACATGTAAGAAGTAGAAAGTACAGGTATTTGTGTTCAAAATGTAAGAAGTAGAAAGTACAGGTATTTGGGTTCAACATGTAAGAAGTAGAAAGTACAGGTATTTGAGTTCAACATGTGAGAAGTAGAAAGTACAGGTATTTGGGTTCAACATGTGAGAAGTAGAAAGTACAGGTATTTGAGTTCAACATGTAAGAAGTAGAAAGTACAGGTATTTGGGTTCAACATGTAAGAAGTCAAAGTAAAAAGTCGTCAGAAAAATAAGTAGTGGAGTAAAGTACTGATACCAGAACAATTTACTTAAGTAGTAACAAAGTATTTGTACTCCACTACTTCCGTTCCCACACTGTAAAGTATTATGGAGTATTGCAGGTTGAATGATTAGAGGATATGCATCAAACACTTCTGAAGCCTATGCATGTTATGTGATGCTACTCTTACCATTAACACGCATCTAAACAAAGTGGGAAATGCATGACAACAAAACACAACAGAGACAAGTCACCATGTTAAATAAAGCTGCACTGATAATGAATATAACGTTTTCAGAGGGGAAGAAACAAAAACAGAACAAAACATACAATTAAAAAAAACTATGATAATACATTTAAAATTGTGTGAAAAAGGCAACAAAATAAAAGTTATAAATCCAATATCAAAATTGCTTTCAAAAGATTTGCTTTAGTTCTGCTATTTTTTTTAATTTGCTATATTTCTAATCAAAGTATTATTAAATAATCAGAAACCAATTCCCACACGGTGAGGTTGGGATTTTAGGGACTTCTTGAAGTGTTTCAATGTGAATGCTCTGATCCATGCCTTTTTGGATCACCTGCATTCACATTGAAACAACTTCAATATGTCCAAAACTCAGCTGGCCGCTTGCTCACCTCCACCCGACGCTCCGACCACATCACCCCTATCCTCCGTGACCTCCACCCGACGCTCCGACCACATCACCCCTATCCTCCGTGACCTCCACCCGACGCTCCGACCACATCACCCCTATCCTCCGTGACCTCCACCCGACGCTCCGACCACATCACCCCTATCCTCCGTGACCTCCACCCGACGCTCCGACCACATCACCCCTATCCTCCGTGACCTCCACCCGACGCTCCGACCACATCACCCCTATCCTCAGTGACCTCCACCCGACGCTCCGACCACATCACCCCTATCCTCCGTGACCTCCACCCGACGCTCCGACCACATCACCCCATCCTCCGTGATCTCCACCCGACGCTCCGACCACATCACCCCTATCCTCCGTGACCTCCACCCGACGCTCCGACCACATCACCCCTATCCTCCGTGACCTCCACCCGACGATCCGACCACATCACCCCTATCCTCCGTGACCTCCACCCGACGCTCCGACCACATCACCCCTATCCTCCGTGACCTCCACCCGACGCTCCGACCACATCACCCCTATCCTCCGTGACCTCCACCCGACGTTCCGACCACATCACCCCTATCCTCCGTGACCTCCACCCGACGCTCCGACCACATCACCCCTATTCTCCGTGACCTCCACCCGACGCTCCGACCACATCACCCCTATCCTCCGTGACCTCCACCCGACGCTCCGACCACATCACCCCTATCCTCCGTGACCTCCACCCGACGCTCCGACCACATCACCCCTATCCTCCATGACCTCCACTGGCTCCCCATCAAACACCGCATTGACTTTAAAATATTACTTTTCACTTTCAAAGCCCTCAACAACCTTGCACCCCCCCCCCCCCCCCCTACCTCTGTGACCTCATCCAACGACACACCCCCACCCGTCGCCTCAGGTCTGCTGAAGCTAACCTACTGTGTGCAGCCCATCAGGACAAAGCTCCGGACCTGGGGTGACAGGGCCTTCACAGCCCCCCTCCCTCCCTCTCTCTGGAACCCCCTCCCCAGCCACGTCAGATCCGCCAACAGTCGATCAATAGGGACTGTCCACGACACTATGGTGAGATCTGTCCTTTGTTTTCCCAGCAGGAGGTCCAACATGAGGGTCACCTGCGTCGCAGCAGCACTCACCAGATGCTGAGGGACCTGAGTCCAGGTGTAGCCGTGCTGGTGTTTGATAAGATGGAGTGTGAGTTCAGTAACGCTACGTCAGAGGAGTCCGGTCTGAACTCGTCTGCAGTCGGACCGGGACTGGACAGCGACTTCGGAGCCAGTGCAGGTACAGATCTGTCTACTTCATTAAGATATTAAAGGTCCCCTATCATACTGTTTCTCATCAATATATCACAGGTCTCGATATATACAGAGCCTGTCTCTGATTGGCTGAAACACCAAACAGATCATTGCAGCATTACCCATAATCCCCTCTGTTTCAGCCCCGTTTCCAAAGTGCTGATTCTCTGTCTGTTACTTTAGATGAAAATAAGGAGCCCCTCCCCACGCCCCTCTGAGAGACATTTGGTTACAAAGAACTCAATGGTGCTCTAGGAGGAGATTCAGGTGATAAGGGGGGGGGGTGTTACCTTGGTTGCTGATTGGCTAATGGTTACACAAGACAAAACATCGTTATGACATCATAAAGTGGCCAAAAGCTCATTTTCAGACAGGTTTTTATTGAAATGGATCAAAAAGAGAGAGAATCTTTGTTCCTGAAACTTTCAGTCTCTTTCCACAGAGGGGACACATGTTGATGTAGAAGAGACATGAAGAAGAGGGGACACATGTTGATGTAGAAGAGACACGAAGAAGAGGGGACACATGTTGATGTAGAAGAGACATGAAGAAGAGGGGACACATGTTGATGTAGAAGAGACACGAAGAAGAGGGGACACATGTTGATGTAGAAGAGACATGAAGAAGAGGGGACACATGTTGATGTAGAAGAGACATGAAGAAGAGGGGACACATGTTGATGTAGAAGAGACATGAAGAAGAGGGGACACATGTTGATGTAGAAGAGACACGAAGAAGAGGGGACACATGTTGATGTAGAAGAGACATGAAGAAGAGGGGACACATGTTGATGTAGAAGAGACACGAAGAAGAGGGGACACATGTTGATGTAGAAGAGACATGAAGAAGAGGGGACACATGTTGATGTAGAAGAGACATGAAGAAGAGGGGACACATGTTGATGTAGAAGAGACATGAAGAAGAGGGGACACATGTTGATGTAGAAGAGACACGAAGAAGAGGGGACACATGTTAATGTAGAAGAGACATGAAGAAGAGGGGACACATGTTGATGTAGAAGAGACATGAAGAAGAGGGGACACATGTTGATGTAGAAGAGACATGAAGAAGAGGGGACACATGTTGATGTAGAAGAGACATGAAGAAGAGGGGACACATGTTGATGTAGAAGAGACATGAAGAAGAGGGGACACATGTTGATGTAGAAGAGACATGAAGAAGAGGGGACACATGTTGATGTAGAAGAGACATGAAGAAGAGGGGACACATGTTGATGTAGAAGAGACATGAAGAAGAGGGGACACATGTTGATGTAGAAGAGACATGAAGAAGAGGGGACACATGTTGATGTAGAAGAGACATGAAGAAGAGGGGACACATGTTGATGTAGAAGAGACACGAAGAAGAGGGGACACATGTTAATGTAGAAGAGACATGAAGAAGAGGGGACACATGTTGATGTAGAAGAGACATGAAGAAGAGGGGACACATGTTGATGTAGAAGAGACATGAAGAAGAGGGGACACATGTTGATGTAGAAGAGACATGAAGAAGAGGGGACACATGTTGATGTAGAAGAGACATGAAGAAGAGGGGACACATGTTGATGTAGAAGAGACATGAAGAAGAGGGGACACATGTTGATGTAGAAGAGACATGAAGAAGAGGGGACACATGTTGATGAAGAAGAGACATGGAGAAGAGGGGACACATGTTGATGTAGAAGAGACATGGAGAAGAGGGGACACATGTTGATGTAGAAGAGACATGGAGAAGAGGGGACACATGTTGATGTAGAAGAGACATGAAGAAGAGGGGACACATGTTGATGAAGAAGAGACATGGAGAAGAGGGGACACATGTTGATGTAGAAGAGACATGGAGAAGAGGGGACACATGTTGATGTAGAAGAGACATGAAGAAGAGGGGACACATGTTGATGTAGAAGAGACAAAGTAAAGTAGTGATCTAAGTACCTGTTCCTCCCCAGGAGTGTCCTTGAGGATTCTGTCTGCTGACAGCGACGGCCTCTCTAACGGCATCCTGTCCTCAGCTCTGGAGTGGGATTACTACGACCCGTGCTACGTGAAACAGAACAACGTGCACAAACACAAGCACCACCGCCCCGCCGTGCACCCCAAACAGTACTGGGTGTAACTCCTTTTAATGTTATTTATTTCTTATTGTATTATTTAACTAACTTATACATGTTTTAGTCTTAAGTTTGTGTCTCTAAGGATTTAATCAGCACAATGTGTAAATAAGAAAGCACGCTGACACTGAGTTTGTTCAAATTATGAAATATTAACCATACACTTCTTCACCCTTGTTATTATGAAATGTTTAATATGCACTTATTCACTTGTGTTATTCTAAATTAGGTCTCTTCTTTGATGTTAAAAGGGCTGTTCATAGTTCTGGATTCCATTCACAAAAGGTTTTGTATTCACTGTTATGATTTACATGTTTTGTGTCACTCTGAGTAATAAAGACTAATTTAGGATGAAGTGCTTGTTGATTATCTTTCCATTGAAATCACTTAAAGGTCCGATCATAGTTCCATTGTTGAGGTCTACTAGAATAAATGTATATTGTTCAATGTTCCAAACTCACATTGGTTTCTCACAGCATCTCTGGAGTGTGTGTGTGTGTGTGTGTGTGTGTGTGTGTGTGTGTGTGTGTGTGTGTGTGTGTGTGTGTGTGTGTGTGTGTGTGTGTGTGTGTGTGTGTGTGTGTGTGTGTGTGTGTGTGTGTGTGTGTGTGTGTGTGTGTGTGTGTGTGTGTGTGTGTGTGTGTGTGTGTGTGTGTGTGTGTGTGTGTGTGTGTGTGTGTGTGTGTGTGTGTGTGTGTGTGTGTGTGTGTGTGTGTGTGTGTGTGTGTGTGTGTGTGTGTGTGTGTGTGTGTGTGTGTGTGGTGTGTGTGTGTGTGTGTGTGTGTGTGTGTGTGTGTGTGTGTGTGTGTGTGTGTGTGTGTGTGTGTGTGTGTGTGTGTGTGTGTGTGTCACTACCCAAGAAGTAAACAATGGAGAAAGAGAAATGTCCAACGAGGCGTTCTGGGGCAGCACAGACAGGTCTTCTCTGTGTTAGAGCTTTACTCCCTACAGGGTGCACTTTGAGGGTTTGTGACTCTGCAGACCGGTTACATGCAGAACAACCTTCATAACAACAAGGGGACGGGTGATAACCGGAAAAGCATGACATGGGACCTTTAAACACAAATCAAAGCATGAGGTTCAAGCAATATTACAATGATAAACCTTTGGTTCAGTTTAAAAAAAAACACTAATATTTCCGTAAATTATTGCATATTTTTCCATTTTATTGAGTTTAAATCCTTCGGTCCAGATCATAAATACTCCCCATTTGTTCATTTCTAAATATCAATTTTCACAGTCTGGGTTGTGTCCCCGATTCAAAACATTGATTTTCATTTTAATTTGTTTGTGTGCAGGAAATGTAAACTGTCTCAATCTGGTAGAAGAAAAATAATAATGTTAAAGCCGGGGCTCTAGATTGCAAGCCTGATATAATAGAAAGCATTATTTCAGATTGTAATTACTGTGGGGTCAAACATTTGTGAATATGTTGGCGTCTGATTTCAAGACATTAAAGTTCTACTCCACACCAGCAGGGGGCGCTGTAGTTTCAGTGTTTGGTAGGTTTTGTCCTTCGCATTACATAACTATCTATTTGTACCATAGATGTTCCTCTGGAGTCGGCGCCAGTGCACATATTTTACGTATTTAAATAATATATTTTCGATTGTAAGGAGTAGAAATATGATTACACAGATAACCCCCGAAATCGCTGGAACTGTAGCTTTCCTGCGCGACCTCTCGCGAGACTTTGCCCGACTCACACTTGACTTTTCGTTACGCTGTGTGTGATTGGATTTGTGTGTCCGTCAAGGAAATCTCGTCACCCGCCCACCCAGAGAGAAAACGGCTAAACATGTTTTGAAGATGTCAAATGTTCCGCTTTTTATCTAATTATCTCATCACACAGTGCTCTATCATGAACTACTTGCATTTCTAGCAAGACCAGAGATTGTCCTGAACATTTTGATATGTGGCACGTTATAACAATTACATTCAAAAGGTGATATCTAAGAATCCAGAAATTACCCTTTAGACTCCAGCGGGTTAAAATCAAAATGCATGGTACAGATAGGCATGATGATACTCAGCTTTTTCTGTAGAAATGTGGCACATTAAGAGACATCCTGATTTAATGATTGGTCGTCATACACAATTTGGAGAAGAAGCAACCAGAAGGCTGTCGTTAAACAATCATTTGATTTGTTGATCATTGTTAGCCACACTGGAGCTTTAAAGAGTGTTGTGATATTAAAGTAACTACGAAAACGGGCTACAAGAAAACCCAGAGTCAGTTCCTTAGAAAATGAGTTGAATGCTTGTTGTAAGATTTGATGCCTTAATTGCCACCATTATAATAATGACTCTTCCTTCAAAGTGGCAGTTTAATGATTCTCCACAAAGCGTCTGATCTGTGGGAAGTGTAATGAAACAGATTTCAGTCCATTATGTAAATCCTCGTTAAGCCCCATTCGTTAAAAGCACTTCCATTTTTTTCTGGACAAAAAGATAGAATACATTTACCAGCTCTCAGCCGTGCAATTACTCTCAAACTGTTCCCAATATATAACTTTTTGATGTTAAACACGACCAAAACTGAAGTTATTGTACTTGGCCCGAAGAATCTACGAAACAAATTATCTAAAGATATACTAACTATGGATGGCATTAATTTGGCCTCCAGTGAGACTGTAAGGAATCTTGGTGTTATATTTGATCAGGATTTATCCTTTAACGCCCACATAAAATCAATTTCAAGGACCGCCTACTTCCATCTACGTAACATTGCAAAAATCAGGCATATCTTGCCTCAAAACGATGCAGAGAAACTAGTCCATGCATTTGTTACTTCAAGGCTGGATTATTGTAACTCTTTATTATCAGGGTGTACCAAGAAGTCAGTCAAGTGGCTTCAGCTGATTCAAAATGCTGCAGCTCGTGTACTAACCAGAGTTAGGAAAAGGGACCACATTACTCCTGTTCTGGCTGCCTTACACTGGCTCCCTATAGAACACAGGATAGAATTTAAAATTCTTCTTCTCGCCTACAAAGCCCTTAATGGGCAGGCGCCATCTTACCTTAAAGAACTCATTATACCCTACTGTCCTACTAGGGCATTGCGTTCCAAGAATGCAGGGTTGTTGGTTGTTCCTAGAGTCTCTAAAAGTACAATGGGAGCCAGAGCCTTTTCTTATCAAGCTCCACATTTGTGGAATCAGCTTCCAGTTTGTGTTCGGGCGGCAGACACCCTATCCGTTTTTAAGAGTGCGCTTAAGACCTTCCTTTTTGATAAAGCTTATAGTTAGGGATGATTAGATTCAGCCCCTAGTTTAGCTGATATAGGCTTAGTTTGTCGGGGGACATCTTACTTCTTCCTTCTCTCTGTCTATACCTGTGTACTCTCATGTTCCCATTAAACCAGCTTCCCCAAATCTCTTTCTTTTTGGTGTCTATATACGCTGGGATCCGGAGTCATGGATGATCCTGCGGTCCTGTGTCCTGCATCGCGAGCCCTGGATCTTGAGTCGTAGCTGTGGTCCTGGATCATAGGTCCTGGATGGATATCCTCGTGGATTCATCTTCCTATTATACACACATGCATTTCCAAACATTTGGACTACCTATGTTGCAAATGTATTATCTTTTCAATTTACACACGGCATCTATTGCACGTCTGTCCGTCCTGGGAGAGGGATCCCTCCTCTGTTGCTCTCCCTGAGGTTTCTCCCATGTTTCCCTTTAAAACTGTGGGTTTTCTCTGGAAGTTTTTCCTTGTACGATGTGAGGGTCTAAGGACAGAGGGTCTGAGGACAGAGGGTCTGAGGACAGAGGGTGTCGTATTGTCATACTGATATTCTGTACAAACTGTGAAGTCCACTGAGACAAATGTAACATTTGTGATATTGGGCTATATAAATAAACATTGATTGATTGATTGAATATGTTGTGAAGATGTCAAGAATGATTTCATAGATACATTATTTTAAATCATGGCAAACTAGTTCCCTTTTATATAAGTTTTAGTGCATGTAAATGGTCTGTAAAGGCTCATAGGATGTGTATATAAAGCAGGATTTTAAGAATAGTTTGAAGGCATTGCCGTGCGCTTTATTTGAATTTGTACGGATATTTTAACCGTTATATGTTTAGTAACGACCAGGGTGTCTGCAGGAATCCTGAAGTCAGACCTTACAAGACCTTTTTTAAGACCCTTTCCGTACATTTTAAGACCTCATCGCCACTTGGAGTTCTAACCGGTTACCTTGGCAACACACTTTACCTCACATTGACTATATACAGTATTGATTGTCCTTCCAACCATTTGGACGCAGACTTGCATTTCCCCATAACGATGTTGCTTAGCAACCGGCGTAAACGGACACCCTGTAGTAACAGCAAACTGAGGAGTGAGACTTACTAACAGCTTCTTCATCAAGACAAACAGAAAGAGCTCAAAGTCACAAAAAGAGGTGATGAGTCGACTAGTTGGAATACTTTATTCTGCTTTAAGAGATATCTGTACATTAAAGATGAAGCGTCACTTATCTTCTTTTGTTGAAGTTCATAGAAAGTATAACAGACGTTGCACGAAGTGAACATGAAAACAACCGGAGCTCAAAGCCTTTACTCGAAGCTGGAGAGGAAGCTCAACACAACTTGCTTGAGTTTAGCATCGGACGCGTCTGAGATTTGACCTTCAACCCTGCAATGAAGAAGAGTAGCGTTAGAAAATGCATAAAGAATTATAATTATAACCAGAGGTGGGAAGTAGTGGAGTACAAATACTTTGTTACTGTACTTAAGTACATTTTTCTGGTATCAGTACTTTACTCAACTACTTCTTTTTCTGACGACTTTTTACTTTGACTTCTTACATGTTGAACACAAATAACTGTACTTTCTACTTCTTTCATGTTGAACCCAAATACCTGTACTTTCTACTTCTTACATGTTGAACACAAATACCTGTACTTTCTACTTCTTACATGTTGAACCCAAATACCTGTACTTTCTACTTCTTACATGTTGAACACAAATACCTGTACTTTCTACTTCTCACATGTTGAACTCAAATACCTGTACTTTCTACTTCTTACATGTTGAACACAAATACCTGTACTTTCTACTTCTTACATGTTGAACCCAAATACCTGTACTTTCTACTTCTTACATGTTGAACACAAATACCTGTACTTTCTACTTCTTACACGTTGAACCCAAATACCTGAACTTTCTACTTCTTACATGTTGAACCCAAATACCTGAACTTTCTACTTCTTACATGTTGAACACAAATACCTGTACTTTGTACTTCTTACACGTTGAACCCAAATACCTGTACTTTCTACTTCTTACATGTTGAACCCAAATACCTGTACTTTCTACTTCTTACATGTTGAACACAAATACCTGTACTTTCTACTTCTTACATGTTGAACATAAATACCTGTACTTTCTACTTCTTACATGTTGAACCCAAATACCTGTACTTTCTACTTCTTACATGTTGAACCCAAATACCTGTACTTTCTACTTCTTACACGTTGAACCCAAATACCTGTACTTTCTACTTCTTACATGTTGAACCCAAATACCTGTACTTTCTACTTCTTACACGTTGAACCCAAATACCTGTACTTTCTACTTCTTACATGTTGAACACAAATACCTGTACTTTCTACTTCTTACATGTTGAACTCAAATACCTGTACTTTCTACTTCTTACACGTTGAACACAAATACCTGTACTTTCTACTTCTTACACGTTGAACCCAAATACCTGTACTTTCTACTTCTTACATGTTGAACCCAAATACCTGTACTTTCTACTTCTTACACGTTGAACCCAAATACCTGTACTTTCTACTTCTTACACGTTGAACACAAATACCTGTACTTTCTACTTCTTACACGTTGAACCCAAATACCTGTACTTTCTACTTCTTACACGTTGAACACAAATACCTGTACTTTCTACTTCTTACACGTTGAACCCAAATAC
Organism: Pogonophryne albipinna; assembly: GCA_028583405.1. Classification (NCBI taxonomy): domain Eukaryota; kingdom Metazoa; phylum Chordata; class Actinopteri; order Perciformes; family Artedidraconidae; genus Pogonophryne; species Pogonophryne albipinna. The sequence continues at coordinate 416,328 of JAPTMU010000175.1, forward strand.
CTGTACTTTCTACTTCTTACACGTTGAACACAAATACCTGTACTTTCTACTTCTTACACGTTGAACCCAAATACCTGTACTTTCTACTTCTTACACGTTGAACACAAATACCTGTACTTTCTACTTCTTACACGTTGAACCCAAATACCTGTACTTTCTACTTCTTACACGTTGAACACAAATACCTGTACTTTCTACTTCTTACACGTTGAACCCAAATACCTGTACTTTCTACTTCTTACATGTTGAACACAAATACCTGTACTTTCTACTTCTTACACGTTGAACCCAAATACCTGTACTTTCTACTTCTTACACGTTGAACACAAATACCTGTACTTTCTACTTCTTACACGTTGAACCCAAATACCTGTACTTTCTACTTCTTACATGTTGAACTCAAATACCTGTACTTTCTACTTCTTACATGTTGAACACAAATACCTGTACTTTCTACTTCTTACACGTTGAACCCAAATACCTGTACTTTCTACTTCTTACATGTTGAACACAAATACCTGTACTTTCTACTTCTTACACGTTGAACCCAAATACCTGTACTTTCTACTTCTTACACGTTGAACACAAATACCTGTACTTTCTACTTCTTACACGTTGAACCCAAATACCTGTACTTTCTACTTCTTACACGTTGAACACAAATACCTGTACTTTCTACTTCTTACACGTTGAACCCAAATACCTGTACTTTCTACTTCTTACACGTTGAACACAAATACCTGTACTTTCTACTTCTTACACGTTGAACCCAAATACCTGTACTTTCTACTTCTTACACGTTGAACACAAATACCTGTACTTTCTACTTCTTACACGTTGAACCCAAATACCTGTACTTTCTACTTCTTACACGTTGAACACAAATACCTGTACTTTCTACTTCTTACACGTTGAACCCAAATACCTGTACTTTCTACTTCTTACATGTTGAACACAAATACCTGTACTTTCTACTTCTTACACGTTGAACCCAAATACCTGTACTTTCTACTTCTTACACGTTGAACACAAATACCTGTACTTTCTACTTCTTACACGTTGAACCCAAATACCTGTACTTTCTACTTCTTACATGTTGAACTCAAATACCTGTACTTTCTACTTCTTACATGTTGAACCCAAATACCTGTACTTTCTACTTCTTACACGTTGAACCCAAATACCTGTACTTTCTACTTCTTACATGTTGAACACAAATACCTGTACTTTCTACTTCTTACATGTTGAACTCAAATACCTGTACTTTCTACTTCTCACATGTTGAACTCAAATACCTGTACTTTCTACTTCTTACATGTTGAACTCAAATACCTGTACTTTCTACTTCTTACATGTTGAACCCAAATACCTGTACTTTCTACTTCTTACATGTTGAACTCAAATACCTGTACTTTCTACTTCTTACATGTTGAACTCAAATACCTGTACTTTCTACTTCTCACATGTTGAACTCAAATACCTGTACTTTCTACTTCTTACATGTTGAACTCAAATACCTGTACTTTCTACTTCTTACATGTTGAACTCAAATACCTGTACTTTCTACTTCTCACATGTTGAACTCAAATACCTGTACTTTCTACTTCTCACATGTTGAACTCAAATACCTGTACTTTCTACTTCTTACATGTTGAACCCAAATACCTGTACTTTCTACTTCTTACATGTTGAACTCAAATACCTGTACTTTCTACTTCTTACATGTTGAACTCAAATACCTGTACTTTCTACTTCTTACATGTTGAACCCAAATACCTGTACTTTCTACTTCTTACATGTTGAACACAAATACCTGTACTTTCTACTTCTTACATGTTGAACTCAAATACCTGAACTTTCTACTTCTCACATTTTCCAAACAGCTGGTTCCTTTAGTTTGAATGTGTGTTTGGTGGCGTGATCATTATTATTTAGAGTCATTGCGTGCCTATTGATTTGAACACGATCCGTGTATCCATCATTTCCTGGTCTTCTCTAAAGAAGAGGGAGTATTTTTAAACACGAGTATCTGTACTTCTACTTGAGGAAAGGATGTGTGTACTTTTGCCATCTCGGCTTCTAATGCATGTGTAAATGCTGTAGTGACTTACTTGATAGCGGACAGCAGGTCTTGGTGCTGGCTCAGGACGTGCTGCAGGAAGGCTTTCTCAAACTTGGTGATCTTGCTGGGCTCCATTTTGTCCAGGTATCCCCTCACTCCAGCGTAGATGACCGTTACCTGCTCTTCAATAGCCATAGGACCTGAAAGAGGACAGTCACAATGCATAAGACATCTGTAGCATGGATGCATATTGAAGGGGGGACATTTAATGTATATGTAATCAACTGAAATAGCAACATAAGAGTGAGGTTCAGTCTCTTTAATCCTGCAATATCTAGAGTGGTCCAGCAGAGGGCAGTGGCAGCGATGCAGAGCTCTGGGTTTCTAAAAGAATAAGTAAATTCAGATGTGTGAGTTATGTTTTCATATAGAGTGCCGAAGTCCCTCCCTTTCCTCCATGGGACCTTATTTTGGAAAAAGTATGTATTGAAGTCAATGGAGAGAGAAAGATTATCTCTCGATCCCGTTTGAATTGTGCCACGAATTACACATATGATGTTTGTCAATTTAAAAGATAATTTTGCGAGTCAAAAAAATCAAAATGTGTCGTAAAACTGTGAAGTAACACTTTGTTTGTGTGAAACCGCTCAATGAACTACATCTTCCATCTCGCACCACACACCAAGACGGCCGTCACGTTGGAACATTTCACTTCTTTCTTTCAGAATGAGGCGGAAAGTATTAAAAGAGGTGAAAATCACTCCAAGTCTGGGCACGTTGAGAGCTGTGCACACACACAAGGGGAGTTAGTCGGTTCCGTGAGAGCCAGCATGCGGGACCGGGACTCTGGGATTTGTAGTCTTTCTAGTTATTATCTAGTCAGATATTCATTGCTATCGGGATGTTAAGAGCATTCCATGGAATATAACAAAAAGTGTATCTCGAGCCGGTTTCTCAAACTTACCTACCCCACCTTTAATGAAACTAGTTCAATACGCATTCTTCTTATTCTTAGCATTCTTTATGAGCACAGTAACGGTAAGGTATCTAATTACTTATTTATTTAGTATTCCATAACTTAATATTAGTAACAGAGATGGTCAAACTAAAGTGGTAGAGACATGGCAGAATTCCTACAAGGAAGCGGGACATTGAACTGTTCACCCGTGAGAGGGCGATCAAGAAAATAGAGCGAGCGGCCCGTTGAGGGAGTTTACAGATGAAAAGACACAGAAACACAGAAGCACAATAACAACAAGTAGCTATGTTTAGGTGTTTTTTTATAAATAACCGCCAGTATCAAGAGGAAGTAAAGTCCCCTGGTTTGTCCCTTATACCCTAACTGCCATGAGAGAACTCAAAATCAAGTTTCCAGATGACAGCGCTGACAAATTGTGTTTTATCGCAGCGAGACGCTACAATACTAATTGTGGGCTTATCATGTTGATTCGGCCACAACAGAAAAAAGAAAAACAAACTCTCGCTCTCTCCAGAGGGGCAGGTCAGCCAAAAAGGCCAAACGGGCCGTTGTCCGGGCAACATTAGCCCGTACCTGTGCACGTCCCTGTCCCCCACCCATGGTATTTACTGTTGAATAAATGCCAGCTTTATGTTAAACCGGTGTTTCATTGCTGCTCCTCGAAAGAACCCTCGTTACTCACACATTGCATTGTATAGTCTATGTACTCACAGTACTGGCCCTGCTTCAGCAGCTCGGTGAGACGCACTCCTCTGTTCAGCAGCTGCTGGGTGGTAGCGTCCAGGTCGGATCCGAACTGAGCGAAGGCAGCGACCTCACGGTACTGAGCCAGCTCCAGCTTCATGGTGCCGGCCACCTGGAGAGCAAGAGGGGTCAAAGGTCAGAATCAGAGACACGTGGTGGGATTACATTTTTAATGTTGAGCATCAGTTTTCACTTTAAAGCAGAATTATTTAAAGGGCTGTAAGAACATGTTATGTTTAAGAAAGTGTGTAAAGAAAGCGTAACTAGGCAGTGTGAAGTTGGCTTTTGATTGTGTTCTGGTTTTATGTTTCAGTATTTGCTTTATTTGACTTTTTAATGGTTATTTCATTTTTTGTTGTTGCTATTTTCTGTAAGAAGGGGAAGGTGTTCTTCTCCCTGCTCCTTTCCACCATGCGCTAAAAAAGAAAACAACCAGTATAAGTGTACATGTTTTGTTTTAAAATGACTGCCATGTGTGGAATAAACAATAAATCAATAGGGCAGTAATCATACCCTAACATTGCACGATTCTCAATCCTACAAAACAATAAATCCCATGTACTTCAACATACATTTGCATACTTCTTTCCATGTTACAATTCTCTAATATCCATTTTATATTGATGTGAAGACATTGGGATTTATTCAAGCTTCTCAGCAAAAACTACATTTCACAAGACAACTGAACACACCGTGATAGCCTTATAACAAAGCGTTTTGTACGAATGTCTTTTTTACTTTATAGAGCTTGAACGCACCATCATTCAGCTCTCTGGATCCTCTGTTTACCGGCTGCTAACAGCTAATGTTAACTAGCTTTTCAGCCCATATTTTGTTCACAATGTAGCATCATCAGGAGGAAAATAGGTCCTCAGATGCATTAAATGTGAGTTCAATGCAACCAAAACACTTTTTTTGGTATCTCTATGACGACAGGAAATGTGTCTCGAGCCCTCGCAGCAACTATGCTCCTTTAGAAAAACAAGAAGGGTCAAGTTGTAGGTGTCAAAATGCTACTTAGCCTGCGTTTATTATTTGTATTATTATTATTTGTTTACGTCATTTGTATTTGTATTTGTTGAGCATTTAGTATTTGTGCTGACATTTTTTCTGTTCACCGTTTTTGTCCCTGTAAGTTATTGGATGTGTTTGATTTTGTTTATTAAATATCTTCAACCTGTCTTTCTTCAGTATGGGCGTCGCAGCATAGAGCCAAGCTTAGCCTCTCGGGACTCAAACTTAACGGGGATTGAGCCGCCACACTGGCATCTATGTTCTCGTGACATCTCTAGTGATACGATCCGTCAGGTGATCACAGGTAAATCTGCTTCATGGCTTTGGTCTGAGCAGCAGAATTCTGACTTTCTCAAAATCCTGACTTTTTCTCAGAATCCTGACTTTTTCTCAGAATCCTGACTTTTTCTCAGAATCCTGACTTTTTCTCAAAATCCTGACTTTTTCTCAAAATCCTGACTTTTTCTCAGAATCTTTTACTTTTTCTCAGAATCTTTTACTTTGTCTCAAAATCCTGACTTTTTCTCAAAATCCTGACTTTTTCTCAGAATCCTGACTTTTTCTTAAAATCCTGACTTTTTCTCAGAATCCTGACTTTTTCTCAAAATCCTGACTTTTTCTCAAAATCCTGACTTTTTCTCAGAATCCTGACTTTTTCTCAGAATCCTGACTTTTTCTCAAAATCCTGACTTTTTCTCAAAATCCTGACTTTTTCTCAAAATCCTGACTTTTTCTCAGAATCCTGACTTTTTCTCAAAATCCTGACTTTTTCTCAGAATCCTGACTTTTTCTCAAAATCCTGACTTTTTCTCAGAATCCTGACTTTTTCTCAGAATCCTGACTTTTTCTCAGAATCCTGACTTTTTCTCAGAATTCTGACTTTTTCTCAGAATTCTGACTTTTTCTCAGAATCCTGACTTTTTCTCAGGATCCTGACTTTTTCTCAGAATTCTGACTTTTTCTCAAAATCCTGACTTTTTCTCAAAATCCTGACTTTTTCTCAATTTTTTTACTTTTTCTCAGAATCCTGACTTTTTCTCAGGATCCTGACTTTTTCTCAGAATTCTGACTTTTTCTCAGAATCCTGACTTTTTCTCAAAATCCTGACTTTTTCTCAGAATCTTTTACTTTTTCTCAGAATCTTTTACTTTGTCTCAAAATCCTGACTTTTTCTCAAAATCCTGACTTTTTCTCAGAATCCTGACTTTTTCTCAAAATCCTGACTTTTTCTCAGAATCCTGACTTTTTCTCAGAATCCTGACTTTTTCTCAATTTTTTTACTTTTTCTCAGAATCCTGACTTTTTCTCAGGATCCTGACTTTTTCTCAGAATTCTGACTTTTTCTCAGAATCCTGACTTTTTCTCAAAATCCTGACTTTTTCTCAGAATCTTTTACTTTTTCTCAGAATCTTTTACTTTGTCTCAAAATCCTGACTTTTTCTCAAAATCCTGACTTTTTCTCAGAATCCTGACTTTTTCTCAAAATCCTGACTTTTTCTCAGAATCCTGACTTTTTCTCAGAATCCTGACTTTTTCTCAGAATCCTGACTTTTTCTCAGGATCCTGACTTTTTCTCAAAATCCTGACTTTTTCTCAAAATCCTGACTTTTTCTCAGAATCTTTTACTTTTTCTCAGAATCTTTTACTTTGTCTCAAAATCCTGACTTTTTCTCAAAATCCTGACTTTTTCTCAAAATCCTGACATTTTCTCAGAATTCTGACTTTTTCTCAAAATTCTGACTTTTTCTCAAAATCTAAAAATTCTGTATTTTTTCACAAAACCTCAAAATTATGACCTTTTCTCAAAATTATGACTTTTTCTCTCAAAATCTCCAAACCCTGACTTTTTTCTAAAAATCTCAAAATCCTGACTTCTTTCTCAAAATCTCACACTGGCAATGTTGGCATCTATTTTTATACCAAATGCTTTGTTCTCGTAACATCTCTCGTGATACACTCTGACAGCTGATCCCAGGTAAGTCTCACCTGCTTCATGGCTTTGGTCTGAGCAGCAGATCCGACTCGGGACACAGACAGACCGACGTTGATGGCCGGACGGATTCCTTTGTAGAACAGCTCGGTCTCCAAGAAGATCTGAGAGACAGAAACAGCTTGGATTACTCAGTGCAGGATTTATCTTGAGATCCCGAGCCTCGTCTCCATTGCTTCAGACCATCACTATTATTATAATGGAGTCCCGCCCTCACCTGTCCGTCAGTGATGGAGATGACGTTGGTGGGGATGTAAGCAGACACGTCTCCGGCCTGGGTCTCGATGACGGGCAGTGCTGTGAGCGAGCCGCCGCCGAAGTTATCGTTCATCTTGGCGGCTCTCTCAAGAAGACGGGAATGAAGATAGAAGACGTCTCCTGGGTAAGCTTCACGACCGGGGGGGCGGCGCAGCAGCAGGGACATCTGACGGTAAGCAACAGCCTGCAGGAAAAAGGAAGGGGGAGGATTTAGTTTCTGTTAATATCACTGGTCACCGACCTTTTCTCAAAATCCTGACCTTTTCTCAAAATCCTGACTTTTTCTCAAAATCCTGACTTTTTCTCAAAATCCTGACCTTTTCTCAAAATCCTGACTTTTTCTCAAAATCCTGACTTTTTCTCAAAATCCTGACCTTTTCTCAAAATCCTGAATTTTTTCTCAAAATTCTGTATTTTAACTCAAAATTCGGACTTATTCTCAAAATAAAAAAAATCGGACTTATTTTCAAAATCCTGACTTTTTAATCAATCTAAAAAAAAACTGACTCTCCAGAATGGAAGAAGTCATCACATACAGAGACTAGTTCCTGAACAGTGTCCTTCACATGCTGATATCCAAGAGAGGGAGTCACACAGTCACAAGATGGAGGGATACCGGTTCTTCTCTGTAATCATACATCCTGTCATTTACAAAACACTGACTTTTTTCTCAAAATTCTGTCTTTTTCTCAAAATTCGGACTTTTTTCTCAAAATCTCAAAATCATGACTTTTTTTCTCAAAATCTCAAAATTCTGACTTTTTTCTCAAAATTATGTATTTCTTTCTCAAATTCTATTTTTTGGGACTTTTTCCTCAAAATTCTAACTTTCTCTCAAAATTATGTCTTTTTTTTCAAAAGTATGTATTTTTTCTCAAATTCGGACTTTTTTCTCAAAATCATTTTTTTTACTTTCTCTCAAAATTATGCCTTTTTTTCTCAAAATCCTGACTTTTTACTCAAAATCTCAAACAGTGTCCTTCACATGCTGATATCCAAGAGAGGGAGTCACACAGTCACAAGATGGAGGAATAGAAAGCAGTATTCAATGTTTACTTCAGATTAGCTCCACGTCAGAAATGAGCATGCTTGATGTCTCTCTCCATAGAGGCTGAATCATCATGTTAATCACATAGCTATCATCTGCCTCAAACAGTCCTGATGCTCTTCTAGGTAATCACACATCCTGTCCTGTTCACAGCTACAGTTGGGATACCTTTGTTAGCATGCTACTCTCATATTGGACATGCACAATTTCATCATTGTACCTTTAATCTAAAATGTGTTTTTTATATGTGTAGGCCTACTCTATGCCATTTGTATGTCTTTTACTGGTAACTTTATTCTGTGTGATATCCATTTTCTGTGAAATGTCTATGTGAAGCACCTTGAACTGCACGTAAAATGAAAGGTGCTATACAAATAAAGATTATTATTATATGAAACACATTTAGTTGCATGTATGTTCACAGCGATTGCTTCCGTTTGAAAACCCCCCCCGGCACTATACCTGCTTGGACAGATCGTCGTAGATGATGAGGGCGTGTTTCCCGCTGTCTCTGAAGAATTCTCCCATGGAGCACCCGGAGTACGGGGCGAGGTACTGCAGCGGCGCGGCGTCCGAGGCGGTGGCAGACACCACGATGGTGTACTTCATGGCGTCGGCGTCCGTCAGCCTCTTCACCAGCTGAGCCACGGTGGACCTCTTCTGCCCGATGGCCACGTAGATGCAGTAAAGCTTCTTCTTCTCGTCCGTGCCCTCGTTGAAACGCTTCTGGTTGATGATCGTGTCCACGGCGATGGCGGTTTTACTGCGACACAAGGCAAGTTTATTTATATAGCACTTTTCAACACAAGGCAATTCAAAGTGCTTTACAACAATGAAAGATATTAAGAGCATTGAACATAAGCGGAAGAACTTTGTTCAGCTCTGGGAGCCGTATCTGCACATTATGAGGGATGGGACTGTGGACTGCCTGAAAGTATTTGTAGGCCTATGCTTTTAATACTGGTGTGGGTTGAGGGTGTGTGTATGTGTCGGTGATGTACATGTTTTTGGGTTGTTGTTCAATAAGAAAATACCAATTAACATATTGTTGAAAAAAGCGTAAAACACAAAGATAATAAAACATGAATAACAAAAGGTACATGAATAAAAGTTACAGCGTTCCCACCGGACGCCATGCGAATATTCGCTTGAGTTTCACCGCGGCTGCCAGCTGTGTTCACTCGCATCATTCAAACAAGACGCGCTCAGGAGCTACAACTACAACAAGATGAACATATTTTACCGTGATTTAATTGTAATACACGTTTCAAAATGATGCCGAAGTAACAACATACTGATACCGGTTAGTAAGAACCATGAATTAATGCTTTGACATGTCTGCAGACAGACGGCAGGCGGAGAACCTTTTAAAATGCGTGTTTTCTGAATGGAGCTTGGCTAAGCTAACGTTATATATGCTCCGACCGTCCACACTCACAACAACGGCCTACAGACGTAAATAAACCAGCGACTGTATTCTCCATGACACAGGCAGTCTGTGGTTTGTACTTGTTTAACTTCTGTCTAGTTTCTGAACAGATATGAAGAGCTGTGAGCTCTGAGGGCTAACAGCTAACGGCTGATGTTGGTTTTGTGGTTCTACGTCAGTGACGGCAGGCTGAGATCCTCACCGCTGATTGGCTACCGCGGGATCGCGTCAAGGGAATTTGAGCGGTTGTCGCGGCCCCCTCCAATCGCGCCGCGACATTCGCATCCACCGCTTCATGCTCGCCGTCGGAGCGAATTCGCGTCTGTCCGCGTCTCTGCATTGACTTTGTAATCGCGCCGCCCCCAAACATCGCACCGCGTCCGGTGTGAACGCAGCATAAGATGTGAATAGTTCAATTAAAAGCAGCGGCAAAAAGAAAAGTCTTCAGCCTGGATTTAAAAGTAGTCAGAGTTGCGGCGGACCTGCAGGTTTCTGGGAGTTTGTTCCAGAGATTTGGAAAGACCCCTAACCAAATCCTCACACTCCTCTACCCCTAGGCTTCCCGTGAAATTATACTGTCTTAATTTCTCTATGTACATTTCCTTGTCTTTTATGCTGCTGCAACACAAACAGTTCCCAAATCTATCTATCTATCTATCTATCTATAGAGTTAAAAAAAAAAAGAGTCCTCTTACCCGGTCTGCCTGTCTCCGATGATCAGCTCTCGCTGTCCTCGGCCGATGGGGACCAGACTGTCCACGGCTTTGATGCCCGTCTGCATGGGTTCCCTCACAGAGATACGAGGGATGATGCCCGGGGCCTTCAGACCAACACGCCTGCGGATAGTGGAGCCGAGGGGACCCTGAGGGGGAGGGAGAGGAACACATCAGAACGAGGCATAACGGCTTATTAATACAGTATATTGTAAAATACAGGTTAAATGCGACTGTAGTTCTGTCTAATCCAAACATTAATATATCCACAAGTAGCAATGAGCTTGACTCCAACAAAAATAAGTCTCGGGAAAGTTTGGTTGACTCTAAAGGTATCAGTACAAACACATATTTTCAAAGGTCAAAAAACGATATTGCTCCGTGATTCTTTTCCCCTGCAGTCGGCTATGACGTCAATTTTACAACGTCTGGTTTAAATAAATGATATAATACTAATAACAAAGGATTACAATGTTCAAATATATCTATATACACACATAATATATCAAATTATACATTTTAACATATGGCTCCTACAGTGATGATTATATACTTTTTTAATTCTCAAATGGAGCAACTGTCACCTCTACCTATTACCCCCTGGGAAAGATGAAGTGTTCTGATACCAAACGATGCAAAAAGTGGTATCCATCTATCCATCCATCTCTATCTATCCATCCATCCATCTATCCATCCATCCATTCATCTATCCATCTATCTATCTATCCATCTATCTATCCATCTATCTATCCATCTATCCATTTATCCATCTATCTATCTATCTATCCATCTATCCATCTATCTATCCATCCATCTATCCATCCATCTATCCATCCATCTATCCATCTATCCATTTATCCATCTATCCATCCATCTATCCATCCATCTATCCATCCATCTATCCATCCATCTATCCATCTATCTATCCATCTATCCATCCATCTATCCATCCATCCATCTATCTATCCATCCATCTATCCATCTATCATTATTGTTTACCTTTCCATCAATAGCGTTTCCCAGAGCATCGACAACACGCCCCAGCAGCTCCGCGCCCACGGGAACGTCTACAATCGCTCCGGTTCTCTTCACGATGTCGCCCTCTTTGATCAGCTTGTCGTTACCGAACACCACAACTCCAACGTTGTCAGCTTCCAAATTCAGAGACATGCCCTGGAGGAGAAGAAACAAGAAGAAATCCAGATCAGATGCACGCTGAAGGCTCTTTGAGGTCTTTCTCTCACTGATCCTGCTGTTATGTTCAATGTTTGTTGTTCATGTGTTGTGTCTTGATATGTGTCTGTTGTTGATGCAAGTCAACTTTCAGACTTGATCTGACCAATCAAGTATCATCGTATCGTATCGTACCTTCAGACCAGAAGAGAACTCCACCATCTCCTCCGCCTGCACGTTCCTCAGACCGTAGACTCGGGCGATACCGTCCCCGATGGACAGAACTCGGCCGGTCTCCTGCAGGTCGACGCTGTTTTCGGTTCCCAGGATCTTCTCCTCCAAGATGGACGACACCTCGGCGGTGCCTGTGGGAAAAGTGCACTCGTTAACAACTTTGCAAACACTATAAGGCACTAACTAGCACAGGTGGGAAGTAGTGGAGTACAAATACTTTGTTTCTGTACTTAAGTACATTTTTCTGGTATCAGTACTTTACTCCACTACTTATTTTTCTGATGGCTTTTTACTTTGACTTCTTACATGTTGAACACAAATACCTGTACTTTCTACTTCTTACATGTTGAACTCAAATACCTGTACTTTCTACTTCTTACATGTTGAACTCAAATACCTGTACTTTCTACTTCTTACATGTTGAACTCAAATACCTGTACTTTCTACTTCTTACATGTTGAACTCAAATACCTGTACTTTCTACTTCTTACATGTTGAACCCAAATACCTGTACTTTCTACTTCTTACATGTTGAACTCAAATACCTGTACTTTCTACTTCTTACATGTTGAACTCAAATACCTGTACTTTCTACTTCTTACATGTTGAACTCAAATACCTGTACTTTCTACTTCTTACATGTTGAACTCAAATACCTGTACTTTCTACTTCTTACATGTTGAACCCAAATACCTGTACTTTCTACTTCTTACATGTTGAACACAAATACCTGTACTTTCTACTTCTCACATGTTGAACTCAAATACCTGTACTTTCTACTTCTCACATGTTGAACCCAAATACCTGTACTTTCTACTTCTTACATGTTGAACTCAAATACCTGTACTTTCTACTTCCTACATGTTGAACTCAAATACCTGTACTTTCTACTTCTTACATGTTGAACCCAAATACCTGTACTTTCTACTTCTTACATGTTGAACTCAAATACCTGTACTTTCTACTTCTTACATGTTGAACTCAAATACCTGTACTTTCTACTTCTTACATGTTGAACACAAATACCTGTACTTTCTACTTCTTACATGTTGAACCCAAATACCTGTACTTTCTACTTCTTACATGTTGAACACAAATACCTGTACTTTCTACTTCTCACATGTTGAACTCAAATACCTGTACTTTCTACTTCTCACATGTTGAACCCAAATACCTGTACTTTCTACTTCTTACATGTTGAACTCAAATACCTGTACTTTCTACTTCCTACATGTTGAACTCAAATACCTGTACTTTCTACTTCTTACATGTTGAACCCAAATACCTGTACTTTCTACTTCTTACATGTTGAACCCAAATACCTGTACTTTCTACTTCTTACATGTTGAACTCAAATACCTGTACTTTCTACTTCTTACATGTTGAACCCAAATACCTGTACTTTCTACTTCTTACATGTTGAACACAAATACCTGTACTTTCTACTTCTTAGATGTTGAACTCAAATACCTGTACTTTCTACTTCTCTCATTTCCCAAACAGCTGGTTCCTTTAGTCTGAATGTGTGTTTGGTGGCGTGATCATTATTCTTTAGAGTCATTGCGTGCCTATTGATTTGAACACGATCCGTGTATCCATCATTTCCTGGTCTGGAAACATTCATTAGCTAACAATGACATTATTGTTCTATTAATATAAAGGGAGGTCAGGTACTCTTTAAAGCAGCTGCTAGTTATGGGTACTTTTTACTGAAGCACACTTCAAAGCCTCTTTACTTTCACTTGAGTAAAGACGTTTAGTCAGTACTTCTACTTTTACCAGAGTATTTTTAAACACGAGTATCTGTACTTCTACTTGAGTAAAGGATGTGTACTGTGTACTTATGCCATCTCTGTTAATTAGCTATTCAATTAAAAAGGTACAATATATGATTAACACATGGCAACTCACACCAGAATAATCTAGAGATGATTTGCACTACAGGTTAGAGGAACAGTGTGTATATCTTAATTTTGGGGAGGATCTCTCACTTTAACAGTAGCTAATGCAGGTTTATGAAACACTGACCGGTTTTCACCATCCATGGGCGGGTGGTGTGCAGATGGTTGACTCCAACACACGCTGCAGCAACATTCTTGGATACCTTTAAGACAATGGAAACAAGGACAGAAATACATATTATACAAGCGTCACATTTCGAGAAGCCGGTGACCTAAGAATTTCATCGGCATAACTACACTGTAGCTATGTTCGTATGACTAAATAAAGAACCTTGAAACAAATATTCTGTAATGCAGAATTTCAAACCAGGAAATAAACAATATCCAAAATATGAGACACCATCTAGTTTCATCTCACGATATTGATATGTGATCACCAGGTATTTCTTTGTTTTAGAATAAAAAAACAGATGCTTGGCTCTTGCTTAAAAACAACAGAGAGAGTTGATAAGTCATTTTAACTCCGATCTTTTTATTTTATTGTTGATATTTCATTGTAAAATGCCATTAGCAGCTTAAACCTATGAGCAAATGTCTCTTTCTACAACTTATAAATACATTTTAGGAAGGGCTACAGGTCAAACAGTTTTCAGGGTCACAAGAAAGTCCTCCACACTAGGTATATATATTAACTATAACATTATAATAAAATGTTAAAGCCACCCTAATAAAACACACAACTGTGCAAAATGTAGCCTGGCAAGTGCATTTTCAATAAGTTGGCATGAAAGCTAACCTGACCTCCAAACTATATGCGTCATTCATGCACTTCAGCTTAGTTATATCAATTTAAAATGCATTATCACCTAGTTTAAAGGTTAATTGCATGGTCTAATTACACTTAACTAATTAATGCAATATATTCCTGACAGCTGCTACTTCGTTACGTTTCACCACTGAGCGTAAATAAGCAGAAAAGTACCATATAAGGCTTAATGTCACCCTAAATAAATACACAACTGTGCAAAATGTAGCCTGTCTAATTCATTTTCAATTAAAGTTAGCATGAAAGCTAAACAAGCTAAAGTGGGACAATCCTGACCTCCAAACTACATGCGTCATTCCTGCAACTTAACTTAATCATATCTATTCAAAATGCATTAAAACGTTGTTGTAACGATTGCTATTGTCTAAATACTGTTACTAATACACGGTATTGTGTTTCTGACAGACACTTAGCGGTGTTTAGCTCAGTGAAGGGCCCAGTGTCCTCCAGACCGCCATGACTTTTTACTTTTATCTGAGTCAATTCGGTATTTTTGTAATGAATTAGACACAGATTTTGATATAATAAGAAGTAAGAGATGCTTACAAAGCCAGCCCTTTTTGGCAGGCTGCGGGCCAGAGCCGCTGCGACGCGAACAGTCAGCATGTTGTCCTGAAGTCTGAGCCCCGGGAGAGAGAAGGATGTCGGAGAGGAGCTGCAGACTGGAGAAAGGTCACAGTGAACCGGAAGTACTTGGAATCAAAGTCCTCGTCTTTTTTTTTTTTTTTATTCACCTTTTTATAAACATTCAGACATAACGGTTTTATTTTTTCCGTTGTTTTATTTTGTATTCATCTATTCAATGTCATACATGAACATCAGATATTTTAGCTGCATGTGTGACCATTAAAGAGGGGTTCATCCCTCCAATTCTATCTATCTATCTATCAAAAGTAGAAGTACTCAGATATTGTGCTTGAGTAAAAGTAGAACTCAGATATTGTACCTGAGTACAAGTAGAAGTACTCAGATCTTGTACTTGAGTACAAGTAGAAGTACTCAGATATTATACTGGAGTAAAAGTAGAAGTACTCAGATCTTGTGCTTGAGTAAAAGTAGTACTCAGATATTGTACCTGAGTAAAAGTAGAAGTACTCAGGTCTTGTACTTGAGTAAAAGTAGAAGTACTCAGATGTTGTACTTCAGTAAAAGTAGAAGTACTCAGATCTTGTACTTGAGTACAAGTAGAAGTACTCAGATCTTGTGCTTGAGTAAAAGTATTACTCAGACATTGTACCTGAGTAAAAGTAGAAGTACTCAGATCTTGTCCTTAAGTAAAAGTAGAAGTACTCAGATCTTGTGTTTGAGTAAAAGTAGAAGTACTCAGATCTTGTGCTTGAGTAAAAGTAGAAGTACTCAGATCTTGTACTTGAGTAAAAGTAGAAGTACTCAGATCTTGTACTTGAGTAAAAGGAGAAGTACTCAGATCTTGCACTTTAGTAAAAGTAGAAGTACTCAGATCTTGTACTTGAGTAAAAGTAGAAGTACTCAGATCTTGTACTTGAGTAAAAGTATAAGTACTCAGATCTTGTACTTGAGTAAAAGTAGAAGTACCCAGAGTGTAGGAATACTCTGTTACAGTAAAAGTCCTGCATTCAAAATGTTCCTCAAGTGAAAGTAGAAAAGTATTCTCATCAAAATATAGTGAAAGACAGTAAAAGTAGTCGTTGTGCAGATTGGTCCATTTCAGAATAATATATATGATATGTTTTATAATGATTGATCATGAAAGTGTTCTCAAAGCTGGTGAAGGTGCAGCTAGTCTGAATGACTTTGTAGACTGCAGGGTAGCTGGTGGATTTACTCCAGGTGGAACTAAAGTCTGATTTAACACTTGATTATATTTCACATCATTCATCCAGATCTGTAAAGTAACTAAAGGTATTAAATACATGTAGTGGAGTAGAAGTACACCATTTACCTCTGAACTGTAGTGGAGTAGAAGTACACAGTAGCAAAGCATCACATGGAAATACTCAAGTAAAGTATGTTGCAATGGAGGAGGAGCTTTGGATAGATTTACATTGCCATAATTACACAGTAGCTAGTGTACAGTGTTGTTATTATACATCCATGCAGTCACACAGTGTACACAATATGACAGAAAAGCATCTTGACTCTTGAGAAAATGAATGTATGCAGTACCAACACTCGACCCATAGGGGCGCTGTACTCTGAGTCAGGCCCGGAAGTGGCGCATGTATCTTTGTGAAGACGAACGGCTGATGGAGACATTTTAAAATAAACACACAGCTAACGGCTAACTGCTAACAGGGCTCGCGAAGGGGCGAGCGCACTGCGCCAAAACACATTATAATCGTCCCAAGTTCTTACCAGTTATATTATATTTAGCAGTGCATTGTTTAATAAATCGTAAATCAACGAGACTACGAAACACCGAAGATGTTGAAAAGTCTGACACTGGGAACAGAAGATTATAACTAAACCGCGGTGAGTTGTAAGCTAAATGCTAACGGTTTGACTGAGATAACGTTAGCCGTTTTATCCTGCTTTCTTCGCCCCTTGGTGGCTGAGATACAGCTTCCATTTATAGGATCTCCAGCTGCTGCCCTGCACCCTGCACCTTTCCACATGGCTCTCCTTCTGGCCAAGTTCATAGAGTTTAAGGTTATGATCGAGGTTAGCTGTTCCCTACGCAGCTAAAAGTAGTGTTAGCTTCAGCTAGCTCCAGATACAACCAGTGACAGAGGGGATTTACTCAAGCACTGTACTTAAGGTACGATACTGAAAGGCTTGTACTATAATCAGTGTATACTATTGTCTTATTTGTATATGCTCACACGTAGCTTTCATTGCTAAATGATAGCTTATTTTCATTGTGTGTGCTGTTCCTTAAGTTGTAGCATAAAACCTTAGTGATGCATTGTGAAAACTTAATAACAATATGTTTGATCTGAAAAGCTTCCTCATGCTGCCACTGCACAGAGGTTCATTTCTATATAGTGGTGTAAAGTAACTAAGTAGATTTACTCACATACTACACTTAAGTACGAGGTACTTTCCATGTTATGCTACTGTGTACTTCTACTCCAATACAGTTCAGAGGTAAATGGTGTACTTCTACTCCACTACATGTATTTAATACCTTTAGTTACTTCACAGATCTGGATGAATGATGTGAAATCTAATCAAGTGTTAAATCAGGCTTTAGTTCCACCTGGAGTAAATCCACCAGCTACCCTGCAGTCTACAAAGTCATTCAAACTAGCTGCACCTTCACCAGCTTTGAGAACACTTTCATGATCAATCATTATAAAACATATCATATATATTATTCTGAAATGGACCAATCTGCACAACGACTACTTTTACTGTCTTTCACTATATTTTGATGAGAATACTTTTCTACTTTCACTTGAGGAACATTTTGAATGCAGGACTTTTACTGTACCAGAGTATTCCTACACTCTGGTACTTCTACTTTTACTCAAGTACAAGATCCGAGTACTTCTCCTTTTACTCAAGTACAAGATCTGAGTACTTCTACTTTTACTCAAGTACAAGATCTGAGTACTTCTCCTTTTACTCAAGTACAATATCTGAGTACTTCTACTTTTATCCAGGTACTAGATCTGAGTACTTCTCAGATCTAGTAGTTTAATTCAATCGATAATACATTTCTCCTCCTCAGTGAAAGCATTCTGTGGCTGTTTGACAAGTAAAAGTAGAATAAGCCAAAAACCACTTTATATGCAAGTTTGTACTCGCTGAAAAATGTCTTGAACATGCTATCGTTGTATACCACATTTAGGGGGAGATCATGTTTCAAAGGAACATTTCATATTGTCCTAATGTTTGTGAGTTTCTACTAAATAGAATAATGCCTTTACATGTTGCCTGAGCAGTCAGACATCCAGACTCCTTCACAGTGCATTTGAATGAATGATTTGTTTCTCCTCCAGCTGGTGAGCTCCTGTCCAGGCACATTGGTCCATGCTCGCTGGACCTCTGGGCTTTGGGCTCAACTAGCATGAAGATGGCTGACTCGGACAAGGCAGAGGATTTTGTGGATGCTGAGTCCCCCACAGAGTGCCTTGATGAAGCACAATCAACCACAGGCTCTGCCCAGGATGAGCATCTGAAGACAGAGACCACCACCAGTACCAGCTCACCCCCCAGGGAAAAGGAGGCAGACAGCCCCTTGAATACAGAGGGTGAGCTGAGTCTCCTCTCCATGCCGTGCCTGATGAAGGAGCTCCGCAGAGACTCCCCAGAGTCCCAGCACACCTCCACAGGGAGCGACAAGCCCGCATCTCTTCATATCGATGAGAGCGACTCCTCAAACCCCTGCATGATGTCCCCCTCCTCCAGCGGACACCTTGCTGACTCAGACACACTCTCCTCAGGGGAAGAAGGGGCCACTCCTTCCACAGGAAAAGACGAAGAAGGAAACATGGATACGACAAACGATGGGCAGGCGACAGGAAAGCAATCATCTTCCTCAGCGACGGGAGGGAGGAAGGCTCGGCGGTTACGTTCAGAGAGCGAGATGCCGCAGAATGCACTGGCTGCAAAGAAAAACCGCTGCCAGCCCACCGTAGTAGCTGCGGGAGGGCCGGAAAAACAAACCAATGGCAAGCTGGCCAAAGTGAAAGGTCACCGGAGCCAGAAACACAAGGAGAGGATACGTTTGCTGAGGCAGAAACGTGAGGCGGCGGCACGGAAGAAGTACAACCTGCTGCAGGACAGCAGTACGAGTGACAGCGAGCTCACGTGCGACTCCAGCACCAGCTCCTCCGAGGACGACGACGACGACACTTCAGGAGGCAGCAAGACAATCAAGACAGACCTTACAGGTAACACCCACTGTACACAACACATGCTATTAGCACAGTACCACTGAGGAAGCACAGGGTAGCTGTAGCAGCAGCTCAGATATACACACTGCTCCATATAGTAACAGTCAAACATATAGCCACACATCAGAGTCAAACACAGCTGACTGCATTATTTCAACCCGAACCATTTCCCACTTACAACATATAGTAAGAACATGTGATGAGGTTAATCAGAACAGTACAGGAACTGCTTTGTTTGTGTTGTTTATCAATCACTTTCTTTTCTTTTTTGTTATTTCCTCAATCATCATCATCACGCCTCATTCACCGTGTCTTTAAATACTAAGACAGTCACTTGTCGTTATTTAATACATGTTGTGTCAGAAGAACTGTGTGTCATCGTTTGCATGCTGTGAAGTCTAGAGGACGTTCTTCCACTCATAAACGGAGTTGGGTTAATCTAACCTATATTGCGAGCTTTGCAATTCAACAAGTGAGCCATTTATATCCTCAGCCTTCGCTGTAAATAGACAATGAAGGAGGTATGATCACATCGTGTCAGTCTGAGTTTCTGCAGTTACTGTTGGGCATTGGTAGAAACACTGTCTCATATCTGCCGGTTTAGAGATTCAACTATATTTAATGTACCGTTTTGTAATGATGCTTAAAAGTCCATTTAGGGTAGTGTTTTCCTGCAGCTGAACATCCCCTATGTCTCTCACACATGTCTGCACAGGAAGCTGCTTAGACTTGCTAACAGGTGGTTCTCCTCCTCACTTTAATGGGCTCTGCCTGCAGCACCTGCTTAGTACCAACACACACCGACAGTGTTGTCTGCACACCGGCCCCGTGTTGGTTCCCTTAGTTCATCTTGATTTTCCTGATGATTGTAGAAATCTCTTGGGTGAGTTGAGTTTTTCATAAGTAGCTTTTAGCCTGGGGGTATTTACAGACCTGCTGCTGACTTCTGGTGCTTTATGCTAATCCTTTCACTGTGGTTGGGTTGGTTCTTCTTGTAGACCGCTTTCCAAAGCTTTTGTTTGATAAGTTAAGAGGTTATAGTCTAATGTTTTTGTCCAGGAGAACTACAGAGGTATTGTACATGGTGCCTATCGATGATATTAACCCCAACGCATATTTTAGTAAGAGGTTTTAGAAGACAATATATTTGGTTTCCTTGGTTTATAATTAATTGAAGTGAGTGTTTTTACCTCAAAGTCCAAACTAGGGCTGTGCAATTAATCGTATTTCAATCTCGATTTTGACTTGCAACGATTACGAAAACAACGTAATCAAAATAAAACGATTATTGTTTTATTGGTTTTTCAGTTGAATTATACTTAAAGTTCAGAGTAATCAACTGTTTTTTTCAATAAATGGATGTTTTCAAAGTAAATGGATAATCGTTTTTAATAATTGTGATATCAATTATTGACCAAACTAATCGAGATTATGATTTTTGCCGTAATCGCACAGCCCTACTCCAAACCACAGTCGCCGAAACATCAGTTACCTCCCCCTCAGGGGTCCGTTCCTACATGAAATGTTTTCAACCATTTTTTTACATCTCGCACCCAAATTTGAGTGCTTCAACTGCATGATGTAGTCCATCAGCATGTCGAGTCGATCTGCACGTAACCACAAAAAAACAAACTGTCATTTTCTCTTTTTTTTTTAAATACAAAAGTCCACATCCGAAGCATGAAAGTGCCACTGTGTTTTCTTATGGCTTGGCCTCAATGTCTTTAAAGCTGGCTTCAGACGTGCGTCGGAGAGATCCAGAGTGGGCGCCCAGATTCATGGGCTGCTGGACACCAGTTCGTGGGACAGGAACGGCATCGGCAGCGTTCTGGAGGAAGCCATGACGCGCTTTGCCGTGATGCAGCGGCAGACCGAGGAGCGCTTCAGAGTGTGGATGGAAAAGCTCTCGCACCTCGACTCGGACAACGACTCGTCCAAACGCTCCAGCGACGCCGTGGAGGGCCAGCAGCAGCGCCCGTCCCCCCCCAGCTCCTTTTTGCCATCGTCAGAGTCTTCAGAGACTATGGCCGCCTACATGTTGGCGCGAGAGAACAACAGCCTCACCTCCACCCCCATAAACAACAACAACAACATCCTACCTGAAGCGGTCACTCAGAACGGAAACCTAGCTGTTCCAGACCCCGGGATCTTGAATGTCTAAGATCTCTACACCACTCCTCGCTGTTTCACACTTTGATATTAGAGCTAGTTAATGCAGAAAGCATGGGCAATGGGTATTCATAGGTAAATGATGCGACACGGAGACACCATCGTCAGCGGCAGGACCCCCAGCCGGTCATTTGAACTGTGTGCAGTCCTGAAGACTCGCTGGCACTGAATCACTGTGAGATCTGACATTTATGAAAAAGAATTCAACCCACCTGTTTGATATCTGCAGCGTCCGTGACATATCTCAATAGACTGTTTGTTTAGTCAGGGCTCTTATTCTACTGCTTATTGTATTTTTCTTTGTTGTGTACCAGCTGTACACACACACACACACACACACACACACACACACACAGAGGTCTGGTTATGTCTTTCATACAGCACCTGTGCAGACATTAGTGCTAGGTGGGGTGCTGCTGCTAATAGCATGTGCCTTGTCGTTCTGATCTCACGCTGAATGATAGCTTCAGCATCACAGCACTGTTTCTTTAGAGGTGAACTCCAACACTGCATCAACCTGATGTTTGCACTGGTTCAGGACTTTTCACACATCTTATCTCAAGCTTTTATTTGTTGGTGGTATAGCTTTACTAGCATCAAAACATTTTAAAATCACAATATACATAAAACACGATATACTAACAAACACAAAAATCGAAAGACGTAATTAGATTAGCCGTGTTTACATTTTGTAATGTTTGCCTTTCTGTTACATTTGCTGCTATCGCTGCCTCTGCGCAGTAACAAGAAACTAGTGGGGGGGTGTGACTCCCAATGTTTATTTTTAGTAGCCTATGTATAGATTATGGACTTCAGATAAGGTTCCTATGTTGCCGCTATTAGCTGCAATGTGCATCTAGTCGTTTACTATTTGCCAAGTTATTTGATTCTTCTGGTCTGCCAGCTCGCCTGCGTCTCCTCGAGGCGCCGCGGGTCCCTCATCTTGCCTTTTTAAAACCGGCATCAAACTAACAGATACACAGCAGCGATACAGCTGCAGTGAATGGTGCATGGCAATGTTTACCCATGTCCTAAAGTGACTGATCAAGTGGCCTTTGGTTCAGATCCTGTGGTCTTTGAGGCGCTCCTCCTCACTCTGCTTCGACACTGCTGCTAACACTCGCCATCTCAGACATGGATGAAGGAGTCGTTGGCTTAATCATATTTATAGTTAGGGTGTTACAAAAAGTTACATTTTCTGTATGTGTATGTGTCGCCCGATGATGACGGAGCCACGGGCGTCGTTTCCCCCCTGTTAGCATGTGGTTTTATTAGCATATAGAATGTGCAAGGCCAAGTTAGTTTCATCAGCATGTGAGCTAACGCTGATCCACGGTGACTGACAGCTTTAGTTGTTCTTCTCTTGGCCTTGTGGTTTTGTTTCAGATTGTGTGAATATTGGTGTTTTGTTTTAGTTCACGTTGCATTGTTACTTACATTCTGGGTTTCAAATGAATCCAACAGCTGCTGTTCTGCAACTGCAACGACCTTTAAATCAACACGAGTGCAGACGATCACAAAGTAGTGTGTGCGTTAGAAACACGAAGGACAGTCCATTGTTTACCAAAGAGGCTCTCCTGGTTTACATTCGTCCTTTTTCTATCTTTACTACACTGCCTTTGGTACCCGCTACCCTCTACCCGCTACCCGCTACCCTCTACCCGCTACCCGCTACCCGCTACCCTCTACCCGCGACCTTCTACCCGCGACCTTCTACCCTCTACCCGCTACCTTCTACCCGCTACCTTCTACCCGCTACCCTCTACCCGCTACCTTCTACCCGCTACCTTCTACCCGCTACCCTCTACCCGCTACCTTCTACCCGCTACCTTCTACCTTCTACCCGCTACCTGCCTACTTCAGCCCAATCATCTGTTCATAGGCCTGCAGTGTTCTGTCACAGTACATGCTGTGCAGACCACACACACTCTCACTTTCTCACTCTCTCCCACTCACTCTCTCTTTCTCTCACTTTCTCCCCCCCTCTCTCCCTCCCTCTCACACACACTTTCTCCCCCTCACTCTCTCTCTCTCACTTTCTCCCCCTCACTCTCTCTCTCACTTTCTCCCCCCTCTCTCTCTCCCTCTCACACACACTTTCTCCCCCTCACTCTCTCTCTCTCACTTTCTCCCCCTCACTCTCTCTCTCTCTCACTTTCTCCCCCTCACTCTCTCTCACTTTCTCCCCCCCTCTCTCTCTCTCACTTTCTCCCCCTCACTCTCTCACTTTCTCCCCCCTCTCTCTCTCTCTCACACACACTTTCTCCCCCTCACTCTCTCTCTCTCACTTTCTCTTCCTCTCTCTCACTTTCTCCCCCCTCTCTCTCTCCCTCTCACACACACTTTCTCCCCCTCACTCTCTCTCTCACACTTTCTCCCCCTCACTCTCTCACTTTCTCTCCCTCACTCTCTCTCTCTCACTTTCTCCCCCTCACTCTCTCACTTTCTCTCCCTCACTCTCTCTCTCTCACTTTCTCCCCCTCACTCTCTCACTTTCTCCCCCCTCTCTCTCTCTCTCACACACACTTTCTCCCCCTCACTCTCTCTCTCTCACTTTCTCTTCCTCTCTCTCACTTTCTCCCCCCCTCTCTCTCTCCCTCTCACACACACTTTCTCCCCCTCACTCTCTCTCTCTCACTTTCTCCCCCTCACTCTCTCACTTTCTCTCCCTCACTCTCTCTCTCTCACTTTCTCCCCCTCACTCTCTCACTTTCTCCCCCCTCTCTCTCTCTCTCACACACACTTTCTCCCCCTCACTCTCTCTCTCTCACTTTCTCTTCCTCTCTCTCACTTTCTCCCCCCTCTCTCTCTCCCTCTCTCACACACTTTCTCCCCCCTCTCTCTCTCCCTCTCACACACACTTTCTCCCCCCCTCTCCCTCTCACACACACTTTCTCTCTCTCGCTCTCTCTCCCCCTCACTCTCTCTCACACACACGCACACTTTCTCTCTCTCACACACACGTTCTCTCTCTCTCACACACGTTCTCTCTCACACGTTCTCTCTCTCTCACACACGTTCTCTCTCTCTCTCACACACACTTTCTCTCTCTCTCACACACACATACTTTCTCTCTCTCTCACACACACACACACACACACACTTTCTCCCCCTCATTTTCTCCCCCCTCTCTCTCTCTCACACACACACACTTTCTCTCTCTCTCTCTCTCTCTCTCACACACACACACACTTTCTCTCTCTCTCTCTCTCTCACACACACACACACACACACACTTTCTCTCTCTCTCACTTTCTTCCCTCTCTCTCACACACACACACTTTCTCTCTCTCACTTTCTTCCCTCTCTCTCTCACACACACACTGGTCTGATGACCGCAGTGTGTGTCTTCTTACAGGGTAGAACATAGAGTTGTGCTCTGATTGATTATCCCTCTGCATTTCATGATCGGACTGATGGTTTTTGTAAATGACTGTATTTTAGTGTAGTTTTTACGTGAATGGCTGTTATTTTAAAAGCAATAAATGGAGAGAAAAATAAATGCTAACGTTTTTTTATTTACTCTTATATAAAGATTGTCTGATTCTGATTTCTTTAAAAGTCTGACCTTTCTTTGTTTCTCTTGGAACTATCATTTTAAATGCAATTAAAGTGAACATTATATATTATAATACCATATCTGCACCAAGTTAAAGGACTTCCTCTCAATCCAAGACACTTCAAATAAAAGTAGTCCAGATGACTTGACTGCTTGTAAAATCCAAGTAAGACTAAGTTTACCCGATTGATGTCTTTATCAGTAGCAATATATCAACTTAAAGAGGCTCTATTCTGCTTTTTGGGGTATTCCTTCACCTGTAGTAATGTAAACGTGTCACAGTAGAGACAAATGTGAAAATAAGCATAACATGTCCTCTTTAAAATACAGTTATTCCAAATGTTTTCAAGGTTCTTCCACAAGAGGCGCTTTCACACCGGAGTACTTTTCCCGTTTAGTTCCCATAGTTCCTGGGATTTTACGTTCACACCAAAGAGAATTTAGTTCATGAGAACTTTCCCCCTTTTTTAGTGCCTGCTAGAGAGGTGGGACTTTCCTGGGGAGAAAAAAGTACCAATTTCTATTGGCTGGGCGAATTGCAAACCACGCCCCGTAAAACTCTGAAAAGTTTTTTGAAGCTGCCATTTTATTTGCTGGCATTATTAGCATTAGCCCCGCGCACCAACGCAGAGAGACTAACTTATGGCACCACAAAATAAAACATGGGAGCGGTGGAGATGAGGAGGTGTCGGCGTTCTGGCGATTTACTCGGAAGGCTTCAGTAGAAGCTGCTGGGAGTCCCAGCAGCTTCTACTGAAGCCAGTCCCCAACTCCGGGGACTTCCGGCCGGGTACTCCGGGTGGCAGTATACGCCGTGAAGTGGTTTGCGGCCTGCCAGTAAACCCAAAGCAGAAGAAGAAGAAGTGACGTCAGCGGCTTCATTTGCCTAATCCTCCCTCAGGGAACTTATTCCGGTGTGAACGCGATCTGCTCTGGGGGAACTAAGTGCTGGGAACTAAGTACGGAAAAGTACTTGGTTTGAATTGGCATGCGTTTATGTAAATAAAAAAACACATAAGACTGACTGATGCATCTCTACTCTAAAAATATAGACGTTTTACAGCCGAACTCGTACTATCAATTTAAAATATACCAATAATAAATGATATTTCTATACATTTGACTGCATTTGGGAAGATAGTCTTGTTTCCTTGTGTATGTGCTGCACTACAGACTAAAGTCTCTGTTCCACGCAGAGCTGCACTACAAAAGCATGATTTGAATAATAAAGTGTTCTCTTTGTTTTCTGCAGACGGGCTTCCGATAGTGGGTCACTATGATATTTCAGACACTGATTCTAACCAGGAGAGTATGAGTGTGGACACAGTGCGGCCCTCGGTGATAAAGCATGAGCTAAAAACACACTCTGGGTGTATAAGAGCCCTGTGCTCTCTCTCAGGTCAGTTACTAACCCCTGAATCCAAACTGAATATTTCCACTGCTCTCAGTGACGGCAGGGTGCGAGGCGGTGAAATGATCTTATTAATCTCCCAGCTGCTTTTAAATACTTCTATGTGCATTGGGCGCTGCCTTGCTTCAAGACAAAATAATTGACCTTTTGTGACATGAATATAAAAGTCCACAATTAATGTTCTGTCCATTGTGTCTGTCTCTACTGTTCAAACACAGTGTCGGATTCATCATTGTTTTGCTGTGTTCGTGTCAAAGGCCAGAAGCGCTCGGCCCGTCCTCACAAAGTGTGACTGTGTCCTCTTGTTTGTTTCAGGCCACGTGGAGGCAGAGCTGTCGCACAAGGGAAGTTCTCTACACCACAAGGGCCAGATTCACATCGCCTCCTCCGACAGCGAGGTGGAGATAGTCGGAGTGCAGGAGAAAGCACGGTAAAGACTCACATAGGGGTTCTTTATTTTGTCTTTACCTGCCGTTTAAAGTCACATTTCTGAGTTTAAAGGGGACCTATCATGCAAAATGCACTTTTTGATGTCTTTTATACATAAATATGTGTCCCCGGTGCGTCGGGGAACTCACGCAGCGTCAGGAAATAAAACTAGGGATGCTCCGATCGAGATCGGCCGATACTCACTCTCTACCGATCGATCGGTGCTCTCTAAACATGCCGATCGCGAGAGCCGATCGCATGACGTAAAATACATCACACTTTTCTCTGTGTGCGGCAAAACAAGCTCGCCAACATGGCTTCACCGGTCTGGCATTATTTTAAGGTGTCCGAAAAAGACAGTAAAATAGCGGTATGCAACGTGTGTGAAGCAGAAATCCTGCAGCTCCGCCCGCTGAGAGAGAGAGAGAGAGAGAGAGAGAGAGAGAGAGAGAGAGAGAGAGAGAGAGAGAGAGAGAGAGAGAGAGAGAGAGAGAGAGAGAGAGAGAGAGAGAGAGAGAGAGAGAGAGAGAGAGAGAGAGAGAGAGAGAGAGAGAGAGAGAGAGAGAGAGAGAGAGAGAGAGAGAGAGAGAGAGAGAGAGAGAGAGAGAGAGAGAGAGAGAGAGAGAGAGAGAGAGAGAGAGAGAATCATTTCTCCCGTGTTATTCTCCAAAGTGAATGTAAACTTGAATAATGTTCATCATTTGAATGTAATAATTAAGTTGATAGTTGTTTGTGGAAGCTCCAGAGAATGAGCTCATTAACTGAGTTTTAAACATCACTTTAAATGGAAGATTTAAAGTGATGTTTAAATCTTCCATTTAGGCCCCGCCCACTCGATCGGATCGGCGATCGGCCGATACTGATTCCGGCGATCGGCCCCGAAATTGGCGATCGGAGCATCCCTAAATAAAACCCTCTCTCTTTTCCTCCGTACCCAAATCTTCTAAAAACGGGTGTACAACGAGCGGATACAGATTCCATCCGAACTGACGTGTCCATCTGAGGTGACGTCGGCGGACCCTAGGGCTGCTCAATTCATCTGATTTTAATCGCGATTACGATTATGGCTTGCAACGATTACGAAAACAACGTAATCGAAATAAAACGATTATTTTTTATTATTGGTTTTTAAATAAAAAATGTCAAGTTTTTCAGTTGAATTAAACTTAAAGTTCAGGGTAATAAACTGTTAAAAACACTGTTCACATTTTTTTCTCCAATAAATGGATGTTTTCAAAGTCGATGAATAATCGGCTTTAATAATCGCAATTACAATTATTCACCCAAATAATCGAGATTATTGCCATAATCGAGCAGCCCTAGCGGACCCACAGAAAGTTGCTATCAGAAACAATGCCTGACGTGTTTTGGACGTCTTTGTTTACATTAGCAAGCCTCGCTAACACTCAGAGCTAACCTGTACTGGAG
Organism: Pogonophryne albipinna; assembly: GCA_028583405.1. Taxonomy (NCBI): domain Eukaryota; kingdom Metazoa; phylum Chordata; class Actinopteri; order Perciformes; family Artedidraconidae; genus Pogonophryne; species Pogonophryne albipinna. The sequence continues at coordinate 444,515 of JAPTMU010000175.1, forward strand.
AGCACATGTGTTTAAAAAGCAGGAAATAAAAAAAGGAACTCACCTTGTGATAAACCCGCAAGAGAAAAAGCATTTGAGCTCCATACTGTTTCAGAAATAATCCTTGATGTGGTTTAGAACAGGATGGCGTTTTATCACAGCAGAATTTAACTTTATCTCCGGTAGAATTCTGATCAGGCATTAGCTCCGCCTCCTCTTCTTTTTTTTCCAAGCTAAGGACCCAACATCTGCGTTTCTCTAACAGGGCTGCAAAAGAGGGGTTAATGATTTGAATTGCCTCTGTGCTCTATAAATAACATCCGCACATTTAAATACCATTTTGAATATATTTGCTGACGCAGTCTATCCATACATTTGAAAGAAATTGCTGCATATTATATAACCTTTTAAAGTCTGATGTTGTTGGCTTGAAACAAGTGAAAAAAAGGACAATTTGTTGTTTTCTGGGTTTTATGTCCTACACTAGTTCTTGTCCTGGCGCCACTCTTTGTGCTAAGCTAACATGCTAATATGGATCTCTCATCTAGTCGTCACTCTTTATTAGAACGCAAAATAAGCGTATTTCCCAAAATGTGTTCCTTTTTAAAATCAACAGCTTTTGTTTCTGTTATTACAATAAGTACCCAAACAAGCAGAAAACCGCTGGTAAACAAACACTACACAATCTGACTTAGTTTCACCGCAGCACTACCACATGTTGGAGGTGTGTCGGCGATATACATCTAGTACTTATAGGTTGAAAGCCACAGAGAGACGCAGTTATCAGTGAATGTATGAACTTATTGTTTGCATGCTTTATCCTGAGTGACTAACTTTTTAATATTTGTAACATGCTCTTGTTTGTGGATCCAGATGTGCCCACCCGTGTGGAGGCGTGATAAAGAGCCTGTCCGGCTGGAAGGAGAGCTCCGTGGAGCAGCTCATCAGCACAAACCAACCCCAGCTCTGGACTACTGTTTCCCCTCAGCCCAACTGGGTGTCCCCCCCCGAGGTGGTGGACCTCACACTGGACGAGGACGCGGGACACAAATACCTTCTTTAAAGAAGCTGCACACTGAAGACTCCTTCCTCCTCTCCTCGTCCTCCTCGTCCTCCTCTTTGCCTTGCCTCCACGTTACGGCTGAAACCCTTCCCGTAGAATCGGCCTCGCCTCTCGTGGACTCTTCCTGCTCCGGAGTGTGTTTTTAAATCAATTGTATCAAAGCCATTCTACCAGAGGTGTGGACTCGAGTCACATGACTTGGACTCGAGTCAGACTCGAGTCACCAATTTGATGACTTGAGACTCGACTTGACAAAATCACAAAACACTTGCGACTCGACTTGGACTTGAACACCAATGACTCTGGACTTGACTTGGACTTGAGCCTTCTGACTTGAGGTGACTTGATCATTTAATTCAGAGGTCTCCAACACGCCGATCGCGAGCTGCCGCTAGAAGAGCAGACTCCCGTTGGGGAGAGCAGAATCTCCAGCCGCTCCTACTCTTGCTGTGAATCCTTGCAGGCAGGGGCGTGTCTTTATTTAGCTGGGACACCATGCGGCCAATCATATGCGAGGACACACTAGGATCATACCATTATGTGAAAGAAGGGTGGGGGGCACAGCAGGTGTAGTGGTACAGGCCAGCTGCACAGGGAGACGGGGAGACGGATTTAAATGCAAGCGCGTCGGAAAAAGTCAGGAAATGAGCGAAAACCGAAAAAAGAAGCAGCGTCTGGCTGCTTTTCAATGATATTGGAGAAATCAAAGCTGAGTGCAGGATTTGTAAAATTAAAATAACATTTTTTTGGTTACCTTTATTTTGGTAACCACTCAGGATTTACTGTCAGAGGTGGGAGAAGTTCAGATCTTGTACTTGAGTAAAAGTACCAGAGTGTAGGAATACTCGGTTACAATAAAAAGTCCTGCATTCAAAATGTTACAAGTAAAAGTACAAAAGTATTAGCATCAAAATATACTCAAAGTACCACCTGCAGAGGGATCTAGATGCAGGTGTTCTCTTCCCCATAGAGACGCCTGGCTGCACATTATCCCTGGCATAAAGATAGATTGTGGGTCCCTCACAACATGTTGTACACAGTGGAAATAAACATTCTGGTCACCTCAACATCAGGGATCCTATCCATTAAACTCCTTCTGAATCAAACCGTCACGGTAGCCTTACCTTACTGATCCCTCTTCAAATAGAAAAACACACATTACTTTACCAGCAGAGAGAAAATTGATTATTAAATTATTAATGTGACTAATAAAGAGCAGTTTGATTATTAAGTATTATTCTGTTGATCGATGTCATTACATTTGGTGAAAAACACATAATGACTCGTTTTGTCAAAGTTTAGGACTTGGACTTGACTTGAACTTGCCCAACCTGACTTGAGACTTGACTCGGACTTGAGCGCAAAGACTTGAGACTTGACTCAGACTTGCAAAACAATGACTTGGTCCCACCTCTGCATTCTACTGACGTGATTCCCTGATCAGCTCTGAATTTAGTCGTAATAAAAAAAGGGCACAGCATTTCATGTGCAGGTGGAAATGTGAGTAAGATATAATATGATATCAATATCCTACCTTCATTTATACCTCAGTTACCCCTCCGTGTAGGCTGTCTCTTGGTGTTGTGTGCTTGCAATCTGTGTAGAGAACACATCCAGTTGCTGCTCGAGGTCATGATGACAACATGGCGGCTTCACTACGGACTCTGGAAGGCACATTTTCAGATTTGGCATTTTGTACCTGCAGCTGAGACACAAACGGCAGCTGGTACACTTTTTCTTTTGGTCGCACCACAAAGTCGGCTTTGTACCGATTTCTAAGGGTCAATTTTCAAAAGTCTCACCACTGGTTTCACATGTTATTCAAACTGCATGGCTTCACATACAGGTTTAGGTTATCTTCAATCATTGTTTATCATTTTTGGGAAATATTCTTATTCACTTTCGTGTTGAGAGATACAGTGAGCTTCTTGTACAGCAACATATGTCCTTGTCTCGATAAAACCCTGATGCATTTTACAATGTGTAGTCTCTGTGCATGTGCTGTGACCGATGTCTATGTCAAGACAATTCAATAAATCATTGACGTGGAGGATAGTTGCAAAAGTGGCTGCCAATGTTGCCCAAAGAATCCTCCCAGCAGCACTTTCAAAGCTCAATAACTAACACGTTGATGGCTTGAAACAAGTGTACAAAAGGACAATTTGTTGTTGAGTTGAATGTGCCGCACTAGTTATTGTCCTGTCTCCACTCTTTGTGCTAAGCTAAGCTAATATGGATCTCTCATCTAGTCGTCAAATAAGCGTATTTCCCAAAATGTGTTCCTTTTGAAATCCACAGCTTTTGTTTCTGTTATTACCAGTGGCGAACCGTGTCTATCACAGATGGACCTTCTGTAGACACACAGAATATAATGGCATTATAATGTCCATCTTTCCACTGAATTGTCGTCTTGAAAATGGTACTCACAACAACTTCCTCTTCACCTGTTGCACTTGTCATTTCAACGTTAAAAACAAAAAAACGGCATGAATTGCTTCGTCGCATTCGTCTAGATCCTCTGTCTCGAGCCAGTGAACTAGCGGGCCTTCTAGAATACCCTGGAACCGAGGGGAACTCTGAAAGAGTACGCCCATTGGCTACAAATCAATATCTGATTGGTTGATCAAACTGTCAGTCCAAACGTACGCTCTCATTCAGTGCAACGGCCAGGGCATTCGATCAAGGATGTAGAATACCTTGTTGAAGGATATTCTACCCAGAGACCCAGAACAAGATCTGATTGGCTGCTTTCTTTTCTAACACAAACCCACTGAAATGCGTAGTGCATGGTCCGAGAAGGACAAACACATCAACGTAACACTGTGATATTACAGATCAACAACACGGATACCATTCTCATTTATTCATTTGTTTGTTTTATCTGAGTGTTCCAGGGTCTGGATACCTCGAAGGCCCTGACGGTTCGCCACTGGTTATTACAATAAGTACGTTTTTACCAAACAAGCAGAAAACCGCTGGTGAACAAACACTACTCAATCTGACTTAGTTTCACATGTTGGAGGTGTGTTGGCGATATACATCTATTACTTATAGGTTGAAAGCCACAGAGAGAAGTAGTTATCAGTGAATGTATGAACTTATTGTTTGCATGCTTTTCCCTGAGTGGATGCAACCTCCTTGAATCTCTGGGGACCCTTTACAAACAACTGAAGAAATGTATCTTCCATTGAATACGGCAAAGCAAGATGGCTGCCTGAATGCCTTGAAAAGTGCACTATTTTTCTTTGAGAAAAGCTACCTTAAAAAGCAGCGGATCTCAACAATAAATATTTTAATAATAGATGTGAATTTTAGCACACACAAAGTAGTATACGACGTGGTGTTGAGTTTGTAGCCACGTGTGAGGCGTTTATAGAAAGAGTTTTATGTATGAACCGTTTCGACCCTGATCCTCGGGGCCTGCCTGCTCTCTCCTGTGGTCTTATCTCCGTTTCTCAATGTCGAGTACACCTGCTGCAGAGCCACTATTTCAAGTATACTACGTCATCGAGTGGCGCCGAATGCTGGGCATTAAACATGCATTTAAACAGTCCTTCTACTTGAAATAGTGGCTCTAGAGCAGGTGTACTCGACATTGAGAAACAGCCTCTGTCTTCATTCGGTCACGCTGGGCTTTTATCTTACAAACAATCAAACTGTTCAAACGCTTGGGATTTACTTTGTCAGATTGAATAACGTCTACTTTCCTAAAAGACATGTTAAGAGAGTTGAAGAATCAAATGATTTGACTTCTGCTGGTCACAGAAGGGAAGGGAATATATAACAAGCCAAAGTCTAAATGGAATTAATGTTTTGTCTTATTTCTGAATTTGAAATTTGCTTCCATATTTTTTTTTTTATTTGCTCTGTAGGTCTAAATTTAATGTGAATTGAAATCTGTTTTAAAGTCAAGATACAGTTTAGTGTCCTGTGATTTTTCTTTTTGCTTGGCCAGTCATTTCCACTAAATGCAGCTTCTGACAATTCTTCAACCACACTTTTCAAAAACACAGTTCTTTTGTTCCTAAAGGTTATTTTCAAATGTTCTTGGATGTCTTTTGTGATGGTTTGGTTGCACATAGCATGTTGGGTCACATCTCACCTCAAGTCCGATATTATCCTCATTACCAGTCATTTAGCTTTGCTCTTCAGTTCTGTTTGTTTTTATTTTACTGTCAGTATTTTAAATTAACAAAAAAAAGGTGTTTATTTTGTTGCTTTTGCAAGTCCTCGACTTCCTTGAAAGTATGTCTGTAGAACAAAAAGAAACTATTTTAAAACTAAATAAATAGAGCGTTATTTAATGAGTCTGTTGTACGGCAATTTGATTTCCTTGTCTCTTGAAAACACTGGTTCAGTCTCATGTGCAGTGAATGTGGTTTTCCCTCTCCTGTAGTGTGTTCTGTAGGTTTTAGTGCATGTCAATGGTCTGCAGAGGCTAACATCTCAAAGTTCCCACCAGAGGTGTATATCAGTATGTAGTGTCTCTACTTTAAAGAGTCCTCTCCAGCTGATGATCAGGTGTATATCAGTATGTAGTGTCTCTACTTTAAAGAGTCCTCTCCTGCTGATGTTCAGGTGTATATCAGTATGTAGTGTCTCTACTTTAAAGAGTCCTCTCCTGCTGATGTTCAGGTGTATATCAGTATGTAGTGTCTCTACTTTAAAGAGTCCTCTCCTGCTGATGTTCAGGTGTATATCAGTATGTAATGTCTCTACTTTAAAGAGTCCTCTCCTGCTGATGTTCAGGTGTATATCAGTATGTAGTGTCTCTACTTTAAAGAGTCCTCTCCTGCTGATGTTCAGGTGTATATCAGTATGTAGTGTCTCTACTTTAAAGAGTCCTCTCCTGCTGATGTTCAGGTGTATATCAGTATGTAATGTCTCTACTTTAAAGAGTCCTCTCCTGCTGATGTTCAGGTGTATATCAGTATGTAGTGTCTCTACTTTAAAGAGTCCTCTCCTGCTGATGTTCACGTGTATATCAGTATGTAGTGTCTCTACTTTAAAGAGTCCTCTCCTGCTGATGTTCAGGTGTATATCAGTATGTAGTGTCTCTACTTTAAAGAGTCCTCTCCTGCTGATGTTCAGGTGTATATCAGTATGTAATGTCTCTACTTTAAAGAGTCCTCTCCTGCTGATGTTCAGGTGTATATCAGTATGTAGTGTCTCTACTTTAAAGAGTCCTCTCCTGCTGATGTTCAGGTGTATATCAGTATGTAGTGTCTCTACTTTAAAGAGTCCTCTCCTGCTGATGTTCAGGTGTATATCAGTATGCAGTGTCTCTACTTTAAAGAGTCCTCTTTAAATCATAATTATGGCAGCCCATTGATATCGAAAGTTTAGTTTATTTGTGTATAGTGTCGTGGACAGTCCATTGATTAACTGTCACAAAAAACAGTAAATGGAGCAGCTTTAGCTCGTTTCCAGCTGTTGTCCAGATGATAATAGACACCTTTTAAAATCACAATACATCAACAGCATTAGTTGAAAGTACTGCATATAGTGGCGAAGTCCCGCCCTTCTACTTCCGCCCCATGAGACCTTATTTCGGATCAATTATGTATTGAAGTCAATGGAGAGAGAAAGATTATCTTTGATCCCGTTTGAATTGTGCCACGAATTACACATATGATGTTTGTCAATCTTAAAAAATAATTTCCATGTCAAAAAAGTCACAGTTTGTCGTAAAACTGTTGAAATATAAGACTATGAAAAATACGCAACTAGAAAGACTACAAATCCCAGAGTCCCGGTCCCGCATGCTGGCTCTCACGGAACCGACTAACTCCCCTTGTGTGTGTGCACAGCTCTCAACGTGCCCAGACTTGGAGTGATTTTCACCTCTTTTAATACTTTCCGCTTCATTCTGAAAGAAAGAAGTGAAATGTTTCAACGTGACGGCCGTCTGGGTGTGTGGTGCGAGACGGGAGATGTAGTTCATTGAGCGGTTTCACACAAACAAAGTGTTACTTCACAGTTTTACGACACATTTAAAAAATGTTGACTTGCAAAATTATCTTTTAAATTGACAAACATCATATGTGTAATTCGTGGCACAATTCAAACGGGATCAAAAGGTAATCTTTCTCTCTCCATTGACTTCAATACATACTTTTTCAGAAATAAGGTCCCATGGAGCTCCCCGGAAAGGGAGGGACTTCGCCTTTCTATTAAAAAGTGTTATTCGCCCATAGTGAGTTCTGTGTGTAGGAGTGAGAGTAAGCGCCACCATAGGTACACAACATAATGACACGTCTCATTGTGGTCTTTCATCCTGTAGACAAACAGTCTAGACAACAGCCTCGTTGTGAACAATACAGCTTCACCCTCACCCACAGAGGTGCCATGAGGGGTCAGAGGTCAAACTGTGACACCTGCCGCTAGGGGGACATATGGAGCTCACAGACGGAGGACAATGAGGGGGAGTGGAGCTATGCAGAGAGAGAGGAAGGGCCTCCTGAAACCAAAGCTCTTCAGCCGGCTCTTTTCACCCCTCAGGGCAGAACATCAGCTGTATGCTAATTTTCTACAGGCCAGTGGTGTCCTCACAGAGCAGAGAGTGTGCTCTGAGAGACATAAATAAGTGTCTCGCAGATGTCTTTTTAGTCTAAGAGATGCAGCTTGAGCTTCTGTGTTGTACCACTGCTGCTGCGGGTTTATTCAAAGTGACAGCTCGCTTGTTAATGACCACCAGAGGGCTTTACACCAACACTCAAACGGCATGACTAATTCTAATCACCAGAGAGAAAAGTATAACGTTTTACACGCATGCTGGGCTAAAGAAATGTTAAAAGTGCAGCTGGGCTCTCACCAACTTTATTCTCTCATGGACTGTGATCAATTCTGCCAAAATAAAAGTTAGTAAGATGTTTAGATCTGAACTAATTCATACATTTATGGACAGAACAATTATCAGCAACTTTTTTAATGCATTAATCACATCCTTTAGTCATTTTTCAATCAAATATAGTGTGAAAAAGCAGAATATTCTCAAATTTCAGCTGAAAAATGACATGATTTGTTGTTGCATTTCTAAAAGGGTTGCATTGAAGTAGAAGACAATGTGACATATGGCCTTTTTTTTTTTTTTAAACAGTTCAAACGTTGCCTGGGCTACTGTTTTCATGTTATGCAGTAGATGTGTAGTATTAAGTGTTAGTTTGGACAGTACCTGTTATGTGTAAGTGAAGGACACTGTGAGGAGCTCTTTGTGTGTCTCCAGGCTTAAAGCATTAGATGGTGGGAACAGGAAGACGTGGACATATGGGACGAAGAGTTTTTGACCCCCCCCAGCCTCCCAAAGCCCATCTGTTCCTCCCCCTCAGGCTCAACACTACAGGCAGGGAGGATACCAGGACACACACATTTTCAGAGCATATCTGCTGTACAGCAAATGGCTTATCGTGATGTTTTTCAAAAGGAAATATAATGATATTTATTGTCATTATTATTTTTAGATTTTCTGAATTTAAATAAAAAATAGAGATAATACTGATATTTAAAAAAATTAAAGACAATAATAATAATATATTTTAATGTATTTCATATTTTCTTTAATTAATTACATTGTGAGTACCTTACATTATTTGTTGTGCTGGTGGATTCAGTCATGGAGGGGGCGGGCTGTCTAAAACACAGACGCCCCGCCCCTGCGCTCCTCCCATTGGTGGAACGCAGACACCCCGCCCCTGCGCTCCTCTCATTGGTGAAGCCGGCTGCCAGTCGCGGAGGGTCCTGATCGGGGGGGCGTCCGGTGATTGGTTGCCGGGATTGGTGTGTGCTTGCTGGGTTAGCCTGTCCGTTTGAAAGTGCTGGAGGACTGGATCATCATTTCCATGGACCATCTGTCTCTGCCCACACAACAAAGAAGGACCCAGGATGGTGTTAGTTCATGTTGGATATCTGGTTCTCCCCGTCTTCGGCTCAGTTAGAAATAGAGGTATGACTAGATTTATATATATTTTTCTCTTATCCTAACCCTAACAAACGTCTCGGCTTTTCCTTCTTTCTTTTTTAAATGTCCTTTTTAAATGACGTAAACTGATCTGACACCTGCTAGCCAGCATTAATAGCAACACTAGCTGCTAACTGTAGCGTAGCGTTAACAAAAATAACCCTTAAAAACCGTTACATTTTACAAAATACGAAATTTAAGAGGCATAAATGTGTATTTTTACCATGTTTCACGACATGTTAACGACCAAAGCTGCTGTCAATGGCAGCCCCTCTTTCTTCTGTTATCCGGGCTGGTTTATCTTTCACTGCGCGGTGTTTACGTGTTTATTAAACGGAGCTGACACCTGCTAGCAAACGCCAGCATTAATAGCAACATTAGCTGCTAACTCTAGCGTTGCGTTTAAAAAAAAATAGCCGTTAAAAACCGTTAACCGTGTTTAGTTAGCTTAAACTGAAGACATTTACTCCTGTCTAAGGGGCATAGATGATTGTTTCTTACGATGTTACATGGCATGTTGAGGACCAAAATGACTGCAGCTGTCAAATGGCAGCCCCCCTTTCTTCTGGTTTATCTCTCGGTGTTTTTGTTCAGTCACCAAAAAGCTAACAGAATAATAGCTTCACATATAGCCACATTTATTAGCTCTGCTGTAGCAACAAATAATAACCTTAGCTCGGCGTGGATTTGTCATTAATTTAAACAAGTATCTGAAGCTGATAACATGACAAGGGATGTTTGTCCCTTTGTGTGCAACTGGCATGGAGTCTGTGCTCTTTCTATCCGTCTCAATTAGGGGTTATTTCATTAAAAACATGTAGGGAAAAAGCCCAGATGAAAGGCTATTTTAAATTATATAAAATGGTGGCATTATGCGTTCATAAAAAAATAAATAATAAAGCCTGCAAAATGACTGCAGGTGTAGGACAAAATAAATTATCACACTCTGAATTGGACACAAAGATAATCATCCTACATTGCAGCAGGCTATCTGTGTTGATTATATAATAATAGTGGTAATTCTAAGTTGCATTGTTAAAACTACATGCAGTAGCACCAATGATTTCATTGTGCTTTTATTTGTGTTCTTTTTTCCTGTTCCATAGTATCGAGGCTGGCTCTACATTCCGCATTTCTCAGACCTTTGTCCCCCTCCATTGTGTAGCTAACGATCATCTGCTGCTGTCTGCCGTAGCCTCTGCCTGTTCTCTGCATCTAGCTGTATTGTGAACCCCTTCTTCCTCATTTCCTCTTTCCATCTGAAGACGACATTTGGCATTAAAACCGAGTTCCCACTCATACCGTATCCTTCTGTGTAACAGACTAAAGAATAACACCTTCTGTAGAAACAGTTTGTCTTTATTTAAACCTGTCATGTTGCTCTTCAGTGAATAACCCATTGTAGCATTAGACTTTACTCCAACAAACTGTCATTGTGATTCTCCCATTCAGTGTGGATAGACTACATTCTGCTGTAAATGTCTGTAAAGTGGATACATTTTGATCCTCCCCGATTCGATTACAGCCAGGCTTGATGAAATCCCCTTAGGTGCATTGTACCAGCTTTTGTAATCTTTAAATCCCATTATCCTAACAATCACCAATTGGCCAAAACCCGTAGTGCTAAACATCACAGCAATGTGTGTGATGTTATTCTCACCTTTTGATATGGTCCACTGCACCTGTTCTAGTGGTCGTAAACCCTCCCATGTGTGAAAGCCTTTGTTCCTGCTTGGTTCATTGATTTCAGTCACAATAATCTCGGCGAGACTAACTCATCTTGCCATTTAAAAAAACCAAAAAAAGACTCCCCCCACTACCATTCACAGTCTCTCCTCCAGAATGCTATCCATTTTACAGGGATGTGTATATCCTGCACTGCTGTAGAACTCCTTTTAGAATGAAAATGTCTTTTTATTCTTTGGTTGTGGTTTTTTTCTACCTTATGTTCTTGTATTAGATCCTAATGCATGTTCATTTCTTTATACTTTTGTTTTTCCACATTGAACAGCAGATTCCAATGTAAACTTTGTGTAGAGATGTCCCTGCTATACTGAAATGTGCTGTAAGCATACACATCTACTCATTGGATGCTGCTTCTGTTCTGTTAACCCTACAGAGAGCATGGTCGGGCCTTGCCTTTGGTCTTTATTTGCATGATATTATTATGGTTATAAAGGAAATATTACTCTTATTATCACACAGTGCCACACTTACTAATATTTTCCAATAAAGACTGTAGTTTTCTTTCTAACCTTCAGTGTGCTTTTTGCTGATTTCCATGTGTGCCTCCTTCCCCCCCCTCCCTTCCACACTGTGCTGTCACTGAGACGGCCCCTCACTCTCTATGTGCTCTCATTTCGAGTTTCTTCAACTTACTGCTCTGGTTGGCAACCAAATTTTCTATCCATTCTCAAAACAAAACGCAACCAAAACCAAACGCATGTTGTTACTGAAACACACCGGCTTTGATATTTAATGTTACACGCTGTCATTCCCTCCTAATCCATACACTTCTTTATAAACGAGACACAGCCTCCTCACATCCTCTCATTGGTGTTCACTGGTGATCAGATAACATTGGAACTACTTTGGCCGATATGGATCAAATCCTCTTTCTGGGTAATATCATTTTATATATGGTCACATATTCAATTTTCTCCAGAAAAAAAAATGAACTACTCGTGTATATGTTTAGCTAAGATATGCAAAAATCATCTCAAAATGAAATATGAATATGGATAATATGGACATTACAACAGTGAATGTTCTCACGGTATGTATCATAGGGCTCTACCGAATGTCTGTTTTTTACAGTGTGTTAAGTATTTTATGACGTCTTTACCCTAAAAAAGAAATCCTTGAAATGTGTCCAACAGAGATCTGAGAAATAATGTACTCATCAGTGCTTACCTCTTAAACAAACATTGTTCTTGAAAGTATAAACTCAACAAATATGAATTGAAGCATCATTGGATAAATCTAAGATGTGTTTGGACTTGGATCAAATGAGGAAACGGTAACCCTATACAACTAGTATTATGGAAGCCTAATCTTTATCTGTTATAATGCAGAAATACCGTCTTTAAAGGGAATAAATAAACATGCATTTACAAGTCAATAAAGCTTTAAACTATTTGATACAGCCCTAATATATATCATGATACTTTAACTTCAAAATCTCTCCTTATTTCATACAAACTAAGTCTGGGTTACATTTTGTGTGAAGGTTGCACAAGTCCGTCCTGTTTGTTATTGATGTATTATTTTGTGAAATCCTCTTCTGCCAGTTAGCTATTTAGCAGATCAATCCCTCCCTCATGTTTTAGCTTAGCTTAGCACAACGACTGGAAACGGGAAGTAAAACGCGTTCTAGGCTCTGTAGAACAATAACCTACAGCACCTCTAATCTCACTAATAACATGTCTCTTTGTTTGTTTTGTGCCCGGCTATTTCCTAGAAGAGAAATAGTCTCCAAGAAACAGTCATCCCATAATTCTGGTATGGATTCAACAACATTGAGTGGTATCGATGTTCTCATAAAACTCTCCCCCTTTAATATACAACTATCGATGGATTGGGAGTCTCCAAATGTTTAGCGTAATGCATTTGGTTAAATGAACAAATGGCAACTATTTAATGTGTGGAGTGTTATATCTGTGTGACGTTGTGAGAAGCAGACCTTGAGACTTATTCAAATGTAATCAAAGGAAAGAGCACGTCGCTGCTGCTCACTTTTTACAGCAGCAAGTCGGTCATATCATTAAAATAAACGCTCATTATCGTTCTTGAATAACGTAGGGATGTCTTTACACGTCTGACCTACAACAGTGTCTGTTTTTAAGATGATTGTTTTACCCTTTAAGGTTATTTAACATGCTCTCTCAGTTTAAACGATGCACTAAAAAGTCATGCCGTGCCATACATCTCACATTTGAACATAGAAACGTTATGTTTTAACGTCTGGGACTCCTTGCTTGTCCTCTTCTAGCTATTTCAGCCTTACATCTGTTCACAGCGACTGAAATAGAGCCAGTTATTTATGTGCAGACGCTAGGTGTGTCTGAGACGTGTGTGCTTGGCAACTTTCTCCTCTGCAGCGACAGACTTTGAAATAACTCAACAGCTGTACATGCATGAGTTTCTCCCCGGTAGCTGCCCTGCTCCAGGCACATCAACACGAGACACACACACTGTCCTGATGTGACTGATGTTTAGCATCAAGGTCAGAGCGTTGTGTGTGTGTGAGCACGTGGAGACATTTGTATGCAGATTCTCAGAGCAGCTGTGCAACATGCACGCTGATTTGACTCCTGATTGAGTGACATCACCTGATTTAAGGAAGGCTTTTCAATGTAGCTACAGAGTGTCGATAAGTCAATGAAAATCTGAGGTCACAGACTCCTCCAACAGAGCAACACAATAGTGCAAGTAAATAGAATAGTCTATACAAGTCATTGGAATATTGATATAAGTTGCAAACAGATGGATGTTCTTTTGAGAGTGATATCACCTGATTTAATGAGGGCTTTTCGATGTTAATCTGCACGCACAAGGCTCACAGTGTCACATGATAGAAGACCACCGCACCACGCAGAGGAGAGGATTATTTTAGGGGGAGGTGAGATCGTAAAGCTGCAGAGATGGGAGCAGGAGGGGGGGAGACAGGTTTGATGTCAGACTGCTGCAGTCGCGGATGGGCGGGGCTTACGGGCTGTCACTCAAACAGGGACGCCATGCCGCAGCCACACTGTGGGGGAGGGGCTGTGTGTGTGTGTGTGTGTGTGTGTGTGTGTGTGTGTGTGTGTGTGTGTGTGTGTGTGTGTGTGTGTGTGTGTGTGTGTGTGTGTGTGTGTGTGTGTGTGTGTGTGTGTGTGTGTGTGTGTGTGTGTGTGTGTGTGTGTGTGTGTGTGTGTGTGTGTGTGTGTGTGTGTGTGTGTGTGTGTGTGTGTGTGTGTGTGTGTGTGTGTGTGTGTGTGTGTGTGTGTGTGTGTGTGTGTGTGGTCTGCAGCTATCAGGCATTCTGTCTGCAAGTCAACCCACAGATGAAACAATAACAACACTGCAGTATGTCAGAACGTCCTGCTGTGAGAGCGGAGAGATACTCTGATGGTTACTGAACCCTTCTGTTGTCTTTGGGTCAAATTTGACCCGTCTATAAATGTTTTTATAATACATTACATTTATGTAGCGCTTTTCCTGGTGCTCAAAGCGCTTTACAAGCAAGTAAAATAACAACAAAAGTGCTAAGCTAGGTGGAATAAGGGCGAGTGGATTGGGAGTTTTTATGTCAGAGAAATAGGTTTTTTAATCTAATGCTTGAATGTTCTTTGCGAGAAAAAATGTATGATCACTATTTGCATTGAATTATGGCAGTGTTACGTATATCAAAATACACTCCTTACTAAACGTTGACCTATACCAGTGATACTTCTGATATTAACTAAAGTCAAAAAATGATGGGGTTATGATACTATAGGCTTTATCCACAGTCAAACCAGGACCAGAGTTGCACAATTGGGAGAAAGACAACACAAAGGTTAAAGCTTGACTCTTACCGGGTCAGAGGCTTCTTACAAACATCATGTCCAGCTGCAGCCAATCCAGAGAGAGCGTCTGCTGCCATTTCTGCTCTACTTCCTCAGACTAATGTTGTGCTCAGCGGCTCTCAGGGGTCACTGGCACCGTGTCCTCAGGCTGTGAGCAAGGCACAGAGTAACATGTCATATTAACAATAATGAAAGGAGCCGCTTGACATTTTGGGAAGGAAACATGCCTTCTGGTGGAGAGTCAGAAAGAAGATTAATACCCCGATATCAAGGTTTCAAGGCTGTTATTGTCATATAGCTACAGTGTAGATGTGTCAATGACATTCTGAGGTCACAGGCTCCTCCAACAGAGCAACACTAAAACAGATACAATAGTGCAAATCAAATATAATAGAAACTGCCATTTGTCTGTTAGCTAAAAGGCGGTTAGCTTAGCACAAAGAATAGAAAAGGAGGGAAACAGCTAGCATGGCTCGGTTTGAAGGTCATCAAACGTTAGCCCTTTCACGTTTTTAAAGATCAGTCATTTACAAGAATATCTTTTATTTTCTTATTGCATATAAAACCTAACATTCCCAGACTATGTATTGGATGGGAACAGTAACTTCACACAGTCACAAAACTAAGAATTCTCCACAACAGGCTTCATAAAACTACAAAATGGCGGGTGTTTTTTTCAACATATTGAAGAAAGAAAAATACATTGTAATTGAGTGATTTCAGAGATCTTTGGTCAGAGCTAACTGTTTCTTTTCCCACTTAAAAGCTATGCTACGCTAACAGGCTGTAGCCTTATAGCAGATTCTAAAGTGGTATTGATCCTCTTCTCTTACTCTCAGAGGGAGAAATCATTTCCTAAAGGTTGCATTTATCCTTTGAATAAACGTGAAGGGCACTCAGAGGGCGCAGACATTTGACGAGGAGAAATGAAGATGAATAATGCATCACCCGAAACAGCTCAAGCTACATCCGTTCAAAAAGGTTTAATGAAAACAGAAACGGACGAAAAACATAATTTCATGGAGTGGAAAAACAAAATAAATATACAAATAAGGATTATAAAAAATGGTATATCTTACAGACTTAAAATGTGTGTTAATTAGAGTTGTTAAATATATCACGAAGCATTAATCCTCTCTTCATATTAGACATTCACTGTCACTCCATTTAAGTGCAGCTCTAATCGGCCTGACTCAGCATGCAGACAATTATCTCCTCCCATAATGCAAAGCTCAATACTCCATTATACGCAGTCCATTAGGGCTGACACTCACTCTTACTTTCAGTTTCCATCATTTGTTTGCTTTTTAAAACATCAGAAAATAGTGAATCATCTCCTTTTGTCAGCCACTTTATAACACACAGGAAAGCAGGATATCTCCCTCTTTGAGAGTCTGAAAACTGCTTTTTGTTGGTTGCACAGAAAAAGACTTCGACACTCAATCAATGATCAATATATAAGTGACTAATGATCCACCCTCAGACCCTGCCGTCTGCTAAAAAGCTTCGATAGGCAGCTGAGACTTTTCTCTCAGCTCGGATTAATTCGTATCGATTGTTTTGTGCAACTTGAGACTCCGTTGATTCAGAGGCTCCAGCACACAGTCTCTGATAGGAAGGAAGAGAGATGGAGGCGGATAATCATCTGCTGGGTTTTCATGAGGAATCTACGGCTGCTCCTTCAAAACAGCAGACATGAAACGGAGATGAAATCGATTACATTGATTAGCCAGAGGAACCAAAAGTCAACCCTCGGTGCCGTAGATCTCTCCGGAAACACTCCAGGCTGTTTAGAGGAGATCCATCCTTCCTGCAGGCTGTGGGGGTGCAATCTGTGAAGGGTTGAGATGTCGCTCCACGGGGGGTCTCTGCATGTCTGTGTCCTCCATCTGCCGTCTGTCTCTTCCTGTGTCCTATTTGTATTCAATACAAAGATTCAAAGGTTTAATTGTCACATGCACAAAGCTACAGAGTAGAAATGGTAATGACATTCTTCTGACCTGAGCCCCTCCAACAATGCAACATATAGAATAAAAATAAAAAGACTATATCTCAATAGAATATGAAATTAAATAATGTAAATTAAGACAACATTAAATATGTTTTTATGTTTGTGTGAATGGTAACTGGCGTCATTTATGAGAAGGGACATACAAATGTTTTTAAATGGCCTTTTTTGTCCTCACAGCTTTTTAAAAGTAACATTTGTTCAAACAGTAACTTCCCACAGTCACACATTCTCCACAACAGGCTTCAGAGAACATGCCGGGTGGTTTTATGGTTTTTTCTGAACACCATTCTTCAACATATTAACAAAACAAAATACACTGTTATTTAGTGAGTTTAACACGGTGTCCGCGGGGTCTTAAAAAGTATTACAAGTTGATAAATCAATTTAGCGAAAATGAAGGCTATTAAAAAGTATTAAACGGCATTTTCCAAGGTTACACGTTGTAGCTTGTTTTCAATAAGTCTATAAATTGTCCAAAGAGGTTGTGTTCTACAGTCTGCCTGAATGTAATCATTGCGTAGGTGTGTAGTGTGATTCTGTGTAGTTTATTGATGGCATCCCGTTGGGTTTGACGTCATCTGAACAGGACGTCGCACGCTCACTGCTTGATAGCGCGCGAAGCTCCGTTTACGCCGGTTGCTAAGCAACATCGTTATGGGGAAATGCAAGTTGCGTCCAAATGGTTGGAAGATCAGGAGGAAGGACAATCAATACTGTATATAGTCAATGTGAGGTAAAGTGTGTCGCCAAGGTAACCGGTTAGAACTCCAAGTGGAAAGGGTAAAAAGATCCAAAAATACTTAAAGTTCCAAATATACTTAAAGTTCCAAATATACCATACATTCCAAAATACTTAAAGTTCCAAACATACTTGAAGTTCCAAAAATACTTAAAGTTCCAAATATACTTAAAGTTCCAAATATACCATACATTCCAAAATACTTAAAGTTCCAAAAATACTTAAAGATCCAAATATACTTAAAGTTCCAAAAATACCGTAAATTCCAAAAATACTTAAAAAGTTCAAAAAATACTTAAAGTTCCAAATATACTTAAAGTTCCAAAAATACTTAAAGATCCAAAAATATCGCAAATGGTTGGAAGATAAGGAGGAAGGACAATCAATACTGTATATAGTCAATGTGAGGTAAAGTGTGTCGCCAAGGTAACCGGTTAAAACTCGAAGTGGAAAGGGTAAAAAGATCCAAACATACTTGAAGTTCCAAAAATACTTAAAGTTCCAAATATACTTAAAGTTCCAAAAATACTTAAAGATCCAAAAATATCGCAAATGGTTGGAAGATAAGGAGGAAGGACAATCAATACTGTATATAGTAAATGTGAGGTAAAGTGTGTCGCCAAGGTAACCGGTTAGAACTCAAAGTGGCGATGAGGTCTTAAAATGTACGGAAAGGGTCTTAAAAAAGGTCTTAAAAGGTATTACATGTGACTTCAGGATTCTATTCCCTGTTTAAGAGATCTTTGGTCAGGGCTAAGCTAACTGTTTCTACCTTTGTGAGGTGAAGATGGCGCTAAAAGTCAAATTTGCGCACAAAGAAATGCGAAAAATAAGAACCCTTTAAGAAACATCGGTTTGCACAAGAAAACACGTCATCTTGAGAAAAATTCACGGTTGGTGGGTATGAGAGTTTACATTTGAAGTGACACATTTAGTCGTACACTTTGCAGCAGCAGGGTTCAGGCACTGTGATCATTGTCAGAAATAACTCGTATAAGCTTTAAAAGAATCCCCCTTAGCCGACTGATTCTAAAATCACTCAGAAGTGTGCATGTGCTGTTCAGAAACGTAAACACATTCTTAACAAAGTTACTTCTTGTCCAAGTTTTTCACGCTGAATGTGAACACGACAAACATTAAATGACAGAAGTTAAATCTACAGGAGCTTAAATATTTGAATACCTCATCATATTGAATTGTTCCTGGTGCCTGACTACAGTAGAAGTACATGTTTCTGGTATCTTTGCTCCACTACTTACGACGACTTTTTACATTGACTTCTTACATTTCTTACACAAATACCTGTACTTTCTACTTCTTACATGTTGAACCCAAATACCTGTACTTTCTACTTCTCACATGTTGAACCCAAATACCTGTACTTTCTACTTCTTACATGTTGAACTCAAATACCTGTACTTTCTACTTCTCACATGTTGAATACAAATACCTGTACTTTCTACTTCTCACATTTTGAATACAAATACCTGTACTTTCTACTTCTCACATGTTGAACCCAAATACCTGTACTTTCTACTTCTTACATGTTGAACTCAAATACCTGTACTTTCTACTTCTTACAGTAGAAGTAAGTAATTCTTACTTATTTTGCCATCAGGTCAGGTACTCTTTAAAACAGCTGGCAGTTAGGGTATTTTTTACTTAAGTACATTTCAAAGCCCGTTCTTTACTTTTACTTGAGGTAAGGAGTTTAGTCAGTACTTCTACTTTGACCAGAGTATTTTTAAACACTTTACTTCTCCTTGAGTAAAGGATGTGTGTACTTCTCTCTGACCCCTCCCCTCTCTCCCTCTCAGGAGCTCACTTCACTCGGCATCAGCACAGCCATGCTACCTCCTGCCGACACTTCCACCTGGGCGCTCCTCAGGCCCCCCTCTCAGCAGAGTTTCCTCTGGGACCCCCGCCCCCTCAGAGTGGTTTGGCCCCCCACCTGACCCCCGCCCCCCCCCACCACCCAGCGCCCCTCACGGCCCTGCCTGCACCCCCGCAGTTCCAGGATGTGCCCGGACCTCCATTCCTACCTCAGGCTTTACACCAGCAATACCTCATCCAGCAGCAACTCCTGGAGGCCACGCACCGCCGGATCCTGCCCCACTCCAGGTAGGAAAACTATATATACCTGCTTTAAAGGTCACCTAAAGGTCACCTATTGCAAAACCCACTTCTTCATGTCTCCTCTACATCAACATGTGTCCCCTCTTCTTCATGTCTCTTCTACATCAACATGTGTCCCCTCTTCCTCATGTCTCTTCTACATCAACATGTGTCCCCTCTTCTTCATGTCTCTTCTACATCAACATGTGTCCCCTCTTCTTCATGTCTCTTCTACATCAACATGTGTCCCCTCTTCTTCATGTCTCTTCTACATCAACATGTGTCCCCTCTGTGGAAAGAGACTCTGAAAGTTTCAGGAACAAAGATTCTCTCTCTTTTTGATCCATTTCTATAAAAACCTATCTGAAAATGAGCTGATCAGATTTTGGCCACTTTATGATGTCATAACGATGTTTTGTCTTGTGTAACCATTAGCCAATCAGCAACCAAGGTAACCCCCCCCCCCTTATCACCTGAATCTCCTCCTAGAGCACCATTAGCCGCTTTCACACCAAATACTTTGCAGTACTTAGTCCCCCCGAACTCTTTAGTCCCTCGAACTGTCCCAGCAGATCGCGTTCACACCGAAGATTACGCAAATGAAGCCGCTGACGTCTTCTTCTTCTTCTTCTTCTTCTTCTTCTTCTTTACTGGCAGGCCGTAAACAACTTCACGGCGTATACTGCCACCTGAAGTCCCGGAGCCCCCCGCACTCCGGGACTTCGGGTGGCAGTAAATCGCCACCCGAAGTTCCCGGCCGGAAGTCCCCGGAGTTGGGGAGTTCCTTCCTAGTAAATCGCCAGAACGCCGACACCTCCTCATCTCCACCGCTCCCATGTTTTTTTTTGTGTTGCTATAAGTTAGTCTCTCTCCGTTTGTGCGCTGGGCTAATGCTAATGCTAATAATGCTAATGCCAGCAAATAAAATGGCGGCTTCACAAAACTTTTCGGAGTTTTACGGGGCGTGGTTTGCAATCCGCCCAGCCAATCAGAAACTGGAACCTTTTCCTCCGCAGGAAAGTACCACCTCTCTAGCAGGCACTATAAAGGGGAGAAAAGGTCCCGAAAAAAAGTTCTAGTTCCAGATCTTTTTGGTGTGAACGCAAAATCCCAGGAACTATCGGAACTATTCTGGGAAAAGTACTCCGGTGTGAAAGCGCCTATTGTGTTCTTTTTACCAAACATCTCTCAGACAGACGGCAGAGCAGGTGGATCTTTTCTAGAAATATTTTTGACTTTTGTAAAATCACAACCTTTTGCCTCACAATATGACCAAAATGTGTTCTTAGAATCCTAGAAACAGTTAAGTTGGGTCTGAATTGAATGTGCAAAAAGCTCTGAATATGAGCAGATATCGATCTAAAATACATATTAGGTTTTTAAGTCTTTTTGAAGGTTTGTAAATTAAGATAAAAGACACAACAGAGGAGGGTAGTTTAAAGTGTGGGACGAGAAAAGTTGGATCTACAGGAGAATAAATACTCTCAATGCCTGAGAGCCTTGCTGCATCATCTTCCACTTATATATTTACACTTTGAAATGTCCCCTGGCACATAAACAAAAACATTTCCACCATAAATTGGTGCCTGACATTCCCCAGAATGCAGAAATAAGAAAGTGTGTAGGAGGCGGCGGGCCCCCTGCCTGATTTGTGTTCTCACAAATGTCTCAACGTCCTTGCAAACTTAGAATCAAACAAACAAATAACGTGTTTATCTCCTGTTTGTCTCCCCTCAGAAGAACCCAGGAGCGTCTCCCCCTGAACCCCCACAGACTGAGAGCAGGCTACGAGTTCCCCCCCCTCCACGTCCCTCAGCCAATCACAACGCAGCAGCAGCAGCAACAGCAGCAGCAGCAGCGGTACCTGGCCGAGGGCACCGATTGGTGAGTCTCTGACCACGTTTTCTCTCACTGATCCTGCTGTTATGTTAAATGTTTGTTGTTTGTTGTTCATGTGTTGTGTCTTGATATGTGTCTGTTGATGTTACACATGGAGCTGCTGTGATGCAAGTCAACTTTCAGACTTGATCTGACCATTAAAGTATCATCGTATCGTATGATGAGAGTCCTGCAGAGAAATGTTTTATTAGATTTTATTGTACCTTTATTTAACCAGGATAGGTCTCATTGTCCGGCAGGGTCTCAGTCAGTAGGGCTTGGACTGGGAGCCGGTTCAAGTCCCCGATCAGACCTAAATATGGAGTGTGGACCGCTACTTGGAGAGGTCCCAGTTCACCTCCTGGGCCCTGCCGTGGTGCCCTTGAGCAAGGCACCGGGCGCTGTACAATAGTTGCCCACTGCTCCTAATACTAGGTTAAAAGCAGAACACATGTCACTGTGTGTGCTGTGTGCTCTGCATGTGTGACCATCAAGGAGGGTTTCATCCCTCCCGTTCTAGAAGATTCTATTGAGATTACAAATATTATTTTCAAGATGGCAGAAGATGTGTCTGTAACTGTGCTGTGACATATTTAAAACACACAATCACAACACAGTCATACAACATGTTAGCCAAAGCATTTAGCCACAGCGGCTGCTTCAGCGTTATTTCAAGGTCATTTAGAGATTCTTTAAATGACCTTGAAATAACGCCGTCTGTGTGTCTCACAGTCAGGGTGATGATGTTGATCAGTCTCTCTCTCTCTGTCTCCCCCCTCCCCCCTGCAGGGACCTCAGTGTGGACGCCGGCCTCCCCCCCCCTCAGTACCAGCTCCAGCAGCTGCCCCAGCACTACCAGCATTACCTGGCCTCTCCCAGAATGCATCACTTCCCCAGGAACACTTCCTCTGCACAAGTGGTACGTCCTGCTGGTTTGCAATCTGAGTTTTAATTGTCATCATTATGTGTTCATTCTCTGCCACACTCAAGCTTCTGGGAGAAACTGAGTTTGGTGTGATTTTCTATTTCTACTTGTCTTTCATCCTTTCTTTATAAATTACAACTAATGCTGTTGATGTATTGTGATTTTAAAAAGGTGTCTGTTATCATCTGGACAACAGCTGGAAGTTAGCATGTTGGCTAAAGCTGCTCCATTTACTGTTGTTAGTGACAGCCAATCAATGGGGACTGTCCACGACACTATAAACAAATAAACCAAACTATTCACTGGACCAATAGGCCTAATATTGTACGTGCACATTGCTTACTGTTTGCTTAAGGACCTCTTATCATATTGTATTTTAAACCCTCTTCGACAGCTGACTCTTTGCCCCTTTGAACTGTCTGCAGGTGATAAACAGTTTTAGTATTTAAAGGCATCTCCAGCCATCTGCTCGGCTGAAAACAAGCCTTACTCTGAGCCTGTTTACCCGCATGGTGGCCTTTTGTTGTGGCTGAAAAACTCACATCCATAGATTTAGTCTCCTTCTTCAACTGTAGCATCTGAAGGTTTATTCCACAGCGGTTATGTTAGGATCCACTTAAGTTCGGCACGTTACAAGATGATTAAATCCCTGATCACAGGACATTTGAGTGAGATTCAGAGAGACAAAGCTGCTAGTTTATCCTGTTTGAAAGATATATTTTCCTATAAGCGAAGGTTTTTCTTGGTGGATTGAATGCTTAGACAAACTATGTTCTGCTTTGAAACATGTGGTGTTTGCTTCCCCTTCAGTATTCTCAAAAGATTGTGTTTTTATTTCTAAGAATGAATAAAAATTATTTTAAATGACTTTGTTTAACAGTTAGCTGTAATTTGATGAAAAGTTCCCCTTTTTCAGGTTGTGCATGAAATCAGAAACTACCCGTACCCCCAGCTGCACCTGCTGGCTCTGCAGAGTCTCAATCCTTCCAGGCACGCCACCGCCGTGCGAGAAAGCTACGAGGTAAACGCTTTTCATTTAAGAATCTATCAGAGCAAGGAGTCCATCTAACAAAAAAAAGGACTTCCTGTTCTTCTTGGCATAACGTTTCAGCTTAAATGTTGATTTCTTACCTTGAAAAAATCAGATGCACAAATAAATCTCACCTTAATCTCAATATAGTAGCTGTTTTTTAGATTGTACTTTATCCTACTCTAAACCCTATCCCCCCTTCCCCTCAGGAGCTGTTGCAGTTGGAGGACCGTCTGGGCAGTGTGAGCCGAGGAGCCGTTCAGACCACCATCGAGAGGTTCACCTTCCCTCACAAATACAAGAAGGTAGGCCCATGCCTGATGTACAGATACTCGTGTTTAAAAATACTCTGGTGAAAGTAGAAGTACTGACTAAACTTCTTTCCTCAAGTGAAAGTAAAGAGGCTTTGAAATGTACTTCAGTAAAAAGTACCCATAGCTAGCAGCTGTTTTAAAGAGTACCTGACCTCCCTTTATATTAATAGAACAATAATGTCATTGTTAGCTAATGAATGTTTCCATGCTGAACAACGGCAACATGACAACGTTTCCATTGGTCCCTCTTCTTTAGAGAAGACCAGGAAATGATGGATACACGGATCGTGTTCAAATCAATAGGCACGCAATGACTCTAAAGAATAATGATCACGCCACCAAACACACATTCAGACTAAAGGAACCAGCTGTTTGGGAAATGAGAGAAGAAGAAAGTTCAGGTATTTGTGTTCAACATGTAAGAAGTAGAAAGTACAGGTATTTGGGTTCAACATGTAAGAAGTAGAAAGTACAGGTATTTGGGTTCAACATGTAAGAAGTAGAAAGTACAGGTATTTGAGTTCAACATGTAAGAAGTAGAAAGTACAGGTATTTGGGTTCAATATGTAAGAAGTAGAAAGTACAGGTATTTGAGTTCAACATGTAAGAAGTAGAAAGTACAGGTATTTGAGTTCAACACGTGAGAAGTAGAAAGTACAGGTATTTGGGTTCAACATGTGAGAAGTAGAAAGTACAGGTATTTGAGTTCAACATGTAAGAAGTAGAAAGTACAGGTATTTGTGTTCAACATGTGAGAAGTAGAAAGTACAGGTATTTGAGTTCAACATGTAAGAAGTAGAAAGTACAGGTATTTGAGTTCAACACGTGAGAAGTAGAAAGTACAGGTATTTGGGTTCAACATGTAAGAAGTAGAAAGTACAGGTATTTGAGTTCAACATGTAAGAAGTAGAAAGTACAGGTATTTGGGTTCAACATGTAAGAAGTAGAAAGTACAGGTATTTGAGTTCAACATGTAAGAAGTAGAAAGTACAGGTATTTGAGTTCAACATGTAAGAAGTAGAAAGTTCAGGTATTTGAGTTCAACATGTAAGAAGTAGAAAGTACAGGTATTTGAGTTCAACATGTAAGAAGTAGAAAGTACAGGTATTTGAGTTCAACATGTAAGAAGTAGAAAGTTCAGGTATTTGGGTTCAACATGTAAGAAGTAGAAAGTACAGGTATTTGGGTTCAACATGTAAGAAGTAGAAAGTACAGGTATTTGAGTTCAACATGTAAGAAGTAGAAAGTACAGGTATTTGAGTTCAACATGTAAGAAGTAGAAAGTACAGGTATTTGTGTTCAACATGTAAGAAGTAGAAAGTACAGGTATTTGTGTTCAACATGTAAGAAGTAGAAAGTACAGGTATTTGAGTTCAACATGTGAGAAGTAGAAAGTACAGGTATTTGTGTTCAACATGTAAGAAGTCAAAGTAAAAAGTCGTAGTGGAGTAAAGTACTGATACCAGAAACATGTATTTAAGTACAGTAACAAAGTATTTGTACTCCACCTGTCTGACCCTACCTTCTGTGATCTGCTCTTCTCACAGAGGAAGCCTCAGCACCTGAAGACCGGAGAGGAGGAGGAGGAGGAGACGGACGTGGACGAGAAGTGCACCATCTGTCTGTCCATGCTGGAGGACAAAGAGGACGTCAGGTCAGAAACCTCAGTGTTCTTTAAAAAGGAGATTTAGAAAGATTAAAATAATAATGGGAAATACGCTTAGATGCTTGATGTCAGGGAGGATGATCACACTCATAGCTCATATATTAAAAACCTATCTTTGTAATTTGGGTTCAATTCTCACCGGTATCATTGTCCATGTTTTACTGTATTTTGCTTTTATTTTTCATTGTTTTATTTTCTTGTCAGCTTTAATTCAAGGGAATTTCATTGGGATCGCTGTTGATGTTTTATCTTGTTCTGTATTTATTTTAATATTGTTGTTGTGTTTTCTGTAAAGCACGTTGGGCTGCTTTGTGCGTGAAAGCTGCTCTACAAATAACGTGTATTATATCTGTACGGCAGGGAACCTGGTCCAAGCTCAATATCCTTTTAATAATAATAATAGATTACACCTGTCAAGGGACCCAAGGCCGCTTTACATGCTGTCAACAAACAAACAAACAAACAAACAAACAAGTACGGCAAATGATAATGTAAAAATTAAATAAATAGCAGTTGGAGTTTGATGGGTTAGGGGTCAAAGTAATAGAAGACTTTTCAAAGACCCTGTGTTTCCTTTGTCAATATGCTAACATTAGCTACAGCTGCCGACTGACGGTTAACTCCTGAACCCTTAACTTACAAAACAAGACCAGTCAAAAACGTACATTTCTCTTTGGTCTTTTCAAAATTAAACCTAACCCCAAGAATATAGAGATGGCTCAATATGGAGCTACAATCAACTTTAGAGGTGTTAAATACTCTGGTGAGCTTCTCTGCTAAAAGCTAGCTTGAAAACGTGTTGGTAGAGGTGTGTTTTTACATGTTCAAACCAGCACTACTTAGCTTAGCTTAGCATAACAGGGGCAACAGCTGGCCTTGGCTTTATCGTGCTGTAACAAAATCCATAGTATTTCTTGGCTCTGAGCTGTGGAGGGAATCGAAGACGTCTCTAGTTGCAGCCAAGAAATAGTCTGATACATAAACAACCATTAATAGCCACCCCCTGTAGCATTAGACATACAGAGTATCTCTATACACAAATCTGATCTGCCCCGTTCAGCGTGGAACAGTTGTCACAACAAAACAAAAATGCATTAGTACGCAGATTCTGTTACGAGCCATGCTAACTGTTCCCACCTGTTTCCAGTCTTTGTGCTAAGCTAACCACAGGTGGGAAGAAGTGGAGTACAAATACTTTGTTACTGTACTTAAGTACATGTTTCTGGTATCAGTACTTTACTCCACTACTTATTTTCCTGACGACTTTTTACTTTGACTTCTTACATGTTGAACCCAAATACCTGTACTTTCTACTTCTCACATGTTGAACCCAAATACCTGTACTTTCTACTTCTTACACGTTGAACACAAATACCTGTACTTTCTACTTCTTACATGTTGAACACAAATACCTGTACTTTCTACTTCTTACATGTTGAACACAAATACCTGTACTTTCTACTTCTTACATGTTGAACACAAATACCTGTACTTTCTACTTCTTACATGTTGAACTCAAATACCTGTACTTTCTACTTCTTACATGTTGAACTCAAATACCTGTACTTTCTACTTCTTACATGTTGAACACAAATACCTGTACTTTCTACTTCTTACATGTTGAACTCAAATACCTGTACTTTCTACTTCTTACATGTTGAACCCAAACAGCTGGTTCCTTTAGTCTGAATGTGTGTTTGGTGGCGTGATCATTATTCTTTAGAGTCATTGCGTGCCTATTGATTTGAACACGATCCGTGTCCATCATTTCCTGGTCTTCTCTAAAGGAGGAGATATATTATATATATATATATATCTCCTCCTTTAATCAAGCAAATAAGCGTATTTTCTAAGCTGTTATCGTTATCGTTGCTTGTACCCGATGACATGAGCATGTGCACAGACCTATTGGGGGTGTGAAATTCAGAGGATCAGTCCCAGCTCCTGGGGGGGGGGGGGGGGGGGGGGGGGGGGAGGGTCAGTTTACAGCATG
>JAPTMU010000175.1:472733-483668 GCA_028583405.1 Pogonophryne albipinna
GTAGAAAGTACAGGTATTTGGGTTCAACATGTAAGAAGTAGAAAGTACAGGTATTTGGGTTCAACATGTAAGAAGTAGAAAGTACAGGTATTTGGTTCAACGTGAAAGAAGTAAAAGTACAGGTATTTGGGTTCAACATGTAAGAAGTAGAAAGTACAGTATTTGGGTTCAAGTGTAAGAAGTAGAAAGTACAGGTATTTGGGTTCAACATGTGAAGTAGAAAGTACAGGTATTTGGGTTCAACATGTAAGAAGTAGAAAGTACAGGTATTTGGGTTCAACATGTAAGAAGTAGAAAGTACAGGTATTTGGTTCAACATGTAAGAAGTAGAAAGTACAGGTATTTGGGTTCAACATGTAAGAAGTAGAAAGTACAGGTATTTGGGTTCACATGTAAGAAGTAGAAAGTACAGGTATTTGGGTTCAACATGTAAGAAGTAGAAAGTACAGGTATTTGGGTTCACATGTAAGAAGTAGAAAGTACAGGTATTTGGTTCAACATGTGAGAAGTAGAAAGTACAGGTATTTGGGTTCAACATGTAAGAAGTAGAAGTACAGGTATTTGTGTTCAACATGTAAGAAGTAGAAAGTACAGGTATTTGGGTTCAACATGTAAGAAGTAGAAAGTACAGGTATTTGGGTTCAACATGTAAGAAGTAGAAAGTACAGGTATTTGGGTTCAACATGTAGAAGTAGAAAGTACAGGTATTTGGGTTCAACATGTAAGAAGTAGAAAGTACAGGTTTTGGTTCAACATGTCAGAGAACATAGAAAGTACAGGTATTTGGGTCAACATGTAAGAAGTAGAAAGTACAGGTATTTGGGTCAACATGTAAGAAGTAGAAAGTTCAGGTATTTGGTTTCAACATGTGAGAAGTAGAAAGTACAGGTATTTGTGTTTTCAACATGTGAAAGTAAAGTACAGGTAGTGTGTTCAACATGTAAGCAAGTCAAAGTAAAAAGTCGTCAGAAAAAGAAGTAGTTGAGTAAAGTACTGATACCAGAAAAATGTACTTAAGTACAGTAACAAAGTATTTGTACTCCACTACTTCCCACCTCTGGTTATAATTATAATTCTTTATGCATTTCCTAACGCTACTCTTCTTCATTGCAGGGTTGAAGGTCAAATCTCAGACGCGTCCGATGCTAAACTCAAGCAAGTTGTGTTGAGCTTCCTCTCCAGCTTCGAGTAAAGGCTTTGAGCTCCGGTTGTTTTCATGTTCACTTCGTGCAACGTCTGTTATACTTTCTATGAACTTCAACAAAAGAAGATAAGTGACGCTTCATCTTTAATGTACAGATATCTCTTAAAGCAGAATAAAGTATTCCAACTAGTCGACTCATCACCTTTTTGTGACTTTGAGCTCTTTCTGTTTGTCTTGATGAAGAAGCTGTTAGTAAGTCTCACTCCTCAGTTTGCTGTTACTACAGGGTGTCCGTTTACGCCGGTTGCTAAGCAACATCGTTATGGGGAATGCAAGTCTGCGTCCAAATGGTTGGAAGGACAATCAATACTGTATATAGTCAATGTGAGGTAAAGTGTGTTGCCAAGGTAACCGTTAGAACTCCAAGTGCGATGAGGTCTTAAAATGTATGGAAAGGGTCTTAAAAAAGGTCTTGTAAGGTCTGACTTCAGGATTCCTGCAGACACCCTGGTCGTTACTAAACATATAACGGTTAAAATATCCGTATAAATTCAAATAAAGCGCACAGCAATGCCTTCAAACTATTCTTAAAATCCTGCTTTATATACACATCCTATGAGCCTTTACAGACCATTTACATGCACTAAAACTTATATAAAAGGGAACTAGTTTGCCATGATTTAAAACAATGTATCTATGAAATCATTCTTGACATCTTCACAACATATTCAATCAATCAATGTTTATTTATATAGCCCAATATCACAAATGTTACATTTGTCTCAGTGGACTTCACAGTTTGTACAGAATATCAGTATGACAATACGAAACCCTCTGTCCTTAGACCCTCTGTCCTCAGACCCTCTGTCCTTAGACCCTCTGTCCTCGACCCTCTGTCCTTAGACCCTCTGTCCTCAGACCCTCTGTCCTAGACCCTCTGTCCTCAGACCCTCTGTCCTTAGACCCTCAGACCCTCACATCGTACAAGGAAACTTCCGAGAAAACCCACAGTTTAAAGGGAACATGGGAGAAACCTCAGGGAGAGCAACAGAGGAGGGATCCCTCTCCCAGGACGGACAGACGTGCAATAGATGCCGTGTGTAAATTGAAGAGATAATACATTTGCAACATAGGTAGTCCAAATGTTTGGAAATGCATGTGTGTATAATAGGAAGATGAATCCACGAGGATATCCATCCAGGACCTATGATCCAGGACCACAGCCACGACTCAAGATCCAGGGCTCGCGATGCAGGACACAGGACCGCAGGATCATCCATGACTCCGGATCCCAGCGTATATAGACACCAAAAAGAAAGAATTTGGGGAAGCTGGGTTAATCGGAACATGAGAGTACACAGGTATAGACAGAGAGAAGGAAGAAGTAAGATGTCCCCCGACAAACTAAGCCTATATCAGCAAAACTAGGGGCTGAATCTAATCAGCCCTAACTATAAGCTTTATCAAAAAGGAAGGTCTTAAGCGCACTCTTAAAAACGGATAGGGTGTCTGCCGCCCGAACACAAACTGGAAGCTGATTCCACAAATGTGGAGCTTGATAAGAAAAGGCTCTGGCTCCCATTGTACTTTTAGAGACTCTAGGAACAACCAACAACCCTGCATTCTTGGAACGCAATGCCCTAGTAGGACAGTAGGGTATAATGAGTTCTTTAAGGTAAGATGGCGCCTGCCCATTAAGGGCTTTGTAGGCGAGAAGAAGAATTTTAAATTCTATCCTGTGTTCTATAGGGAGCCAGTGTAAGGCAGCCAGAACAGGAGTAATGTGGTCCCTTTTCCTAACTCTGGTTAGTACACGAGCTGCAGCATTTTGAATCAGCTGAAGCTTGACTGACTTCTTGGTACACCCTGATAATAAAGAGTTACAATAATCCAGCCTTGAAGTAACAAATGCATGGACTAGTTTCTCTGCATCGTTTTGAGGCAAGATATGCCTGATTTTTGCAATGTTACGTAGATGGAAGTAGGCGGTCCTTGAAATTGATTTTATGTGGGCGTTAAAGGATAAATCCTGATCAAATATAACACCAAGATTCCTTACAGTCTCACTGGAGGCCAAATTAATGCCATCCATAGTTAGTATATCTTTAGATAATTTGTTTCGTAGATTCTTCGGGCCAAGTACAATAACTTCAGTTTTGGTCGTGTTTAACATCAAAAAGTTATATATTGGGAACAGTTTGAGAGTAATTGCACGGCTGAGAGCTGGTAAATGTATTCTATCTTTTTGTCCAGAAAAAAATGGAAGTGCTTTTAACGAATGGGGCTTAACGAGGATTTACATAATGGACTGAAATCTGTTTCATTACACTTCCCACAGATCAGACGCTTTGTGGAGAATCATTAAACTGCCACTTTGAAGGAAGAGTCATTATTATAATGGTGGCAATTAAGGCATCAAATCTTACAACAAGCATTCAACTCATTTTCTAAGGAACTGACTCTGGGTTTTCTTGTAGCCCGTTTTCGTAGTTACTTTAATATCACAACACTCTTTAAAGCTCCAGTGTGGCTAACAATGATCAACAAATCAAATTATTGTTTAACGACAGCCTTCTGGTTGCTTCTTCTCCAAATTGTATATGACGACCAATCATTAAATCAGGATGTCTCTTAATGTGCCACATTTCTACAGAAAAAGCTGAGTATCATCATGCCTATCTGTACCATGCATTTTGATTTTAACCCGCTGGAGTCTAAAGGGTAATTTCTGGATTCTTAGATATCACCTTTTGAATGTAATTGTTATAACGTGCCACATATCAAAATGTTCAGGACAATCTCTGGTCTTGCTAGAAATGCAAGTAGTTCATGATAGAGCACTGTGTGATGAGATAATTAGATAAAAAGCGGAACATTTGACATCTTCAAAACATGTTTAGCAGTTTTCTCTCTGGGTGGGCGGGTGACGAGATTTCCTTGATGGACACAAATCCAATCACACACAGCGTAACGAAAAGTCAAGTGTGAGTCGGGCAAAGTCTCGCGAGAGGTCGCGCAGGAAAGCTACAGTTCCAGCGATTTCGGGGGTTATCTGTGTAATCATATTTCTACTCCTTACAATCGAAAATATATTATTTAAATACGTAAAATATGTGCACTGGCGCCGACTCCAGAGGAACATCTATGGTACAAATAGATAGTTATGTAATGCGAAGGACAAAACCTACCAAACACTGAAACTACAGCGCCCCCTGCTGGTGTGGAGTAGAACTTTAATGTCTTGAAATCAGACGCCAACATATTCACAAATGTTTGACCCCACAGTAATTACAATCTGAAATAATGCTTTCTATTATATCAGGCTTGCAATCTAGAGCCCCGGCTTTAACATTATTATTTTTCTTCTACCAGATTGAGACAGTTTACATTTCCTGCACACAAACAATTAAAATGAAAATCAATGTTTTGAATCGGGGACACAACCCAGACTGTGAAAATTGATATTTAGAAATGAACAAATGGGAGTATTTATGATCTGGACCGAAGGATTTAAACTCAATAAAATGGAAAAATATGCAATAATTTACGGAAATATTAGTGTTTTTTTTTAAACTGAACCAAAGGTTTATCATTGTAATATTGCTTGAACCTCATGCTTTGATTTGTGTTTAAAGTCCCATGTCATGCTTTTCCGGTTATCACCCGTCCCCTTGTTGTTATGAAGGTTTTTCTGCATGTAACCGGTCTGCAGAGTCACAAACCCTCAAAGTGCACCCTGTAGGGAGTAAAGCTCTAACACAGAGAAGACCTGTCTGTGCTGCCCCAGAACGCCTCGGTGGACATTTCTCTTTCTCCATTGTTTACTTCTTGGGTACACACACACACACACACACACACACACACACACACACACACACACACACACACACACACACACACACACACACACACACACACACACACACACACACACACACACCACACACACACACACACACACACACACACACACACACACACACACACCACACACACACACACACACACACACACACACACACACACACACACACACACACACACACACACACACTCCAGAGATGCTGTGTGAGAAACCAATGTGAGTTTGGAACATTGAACAATATACATTTATTCTAGTAGACCTCAACAATGGAACTATGATCGGACCTTTAAGTGATTTCAATGGAAAGATAATCAACAAGCACTTCATCCTAAATTAGTCTTTATTACTCAGAGTGACACAAAACATGTAAATCATAACAGTGAATACAAAACCTTTTGTGAATGGAATCCAGAACTATGAACAGCCCTTTTAACATCAAAGAAGAAACCTAATTTAGAATAACACAAGTGAATAAGTGCATATTAAACATTTCATAATAACACGGGTGAAGAAGTGTATGGTTAATATTTCATAATTTGAACAAACTCAGTGTCTGCGTGCTTTCTTATTTACACATTGTGCTGATTAAATCCTTAGAGACACAAACTTAAGACTAAAACATGTATAGTTTAGTTAAATAATACAATAAGAAATAAATAACATTAAAAGGAGTTACACCCAGTACTGTTTGGGGTGCACGGCGGGGCGGTGGTGCTTGTGTTTGTGCACGTTGTTCTGTTTCACGTAGCACGGGTCGTAGTAATCCCACTCCAGAGCTGAGGACAGGATGCCGTTAGAGAGGCCGTCGCTGTCAGCAGACAGAATCCTCAAGGACACTCCTGGGGAGGAACAGGTACTTAGATCACTACTTTACTTTGTCTCTTCTACATCAACATGTGTCCCCTCTTCTTCATGTCTCTTCTACATCAACATGTGTCCCCTCTTCTTCATGTCTCTTCTACATCAACATGTGTCCCCTCTTCTCCATCAACATGTGTCCCCTCTTCTTCATGTCTCTTCTACATCAACATGTGTCCCCTCTTCTTCATGTCTCTTCTACATCAACATGTGTCCCCTCTTCTTCATGTCTCTTCTACATCAACATGTGTCCCCTCTTCTACATCAACATGTGTCCCCTCTTCTTCATGTCTCTTCTACATCAACATGTGTCCCCTCTTCTTCATGTCTCTTCTACATCAACATGTGTCCCCTCTTCTCCATCAACATGTGTCCCCTCTTCTTCATGTCTCTTCTACATCAACATGTGTCCCCTCTTCTTCATGTCTCTTACATCAACATGTGTCCCCTCTTCTTCATGTCTCTTTCTACATCAACATGTGTCCCCTCTTCTTCATGTCTCTTCTACATCACCATGTGTCCCCTCTTCTTCATGTCTCTTCTACATCACCATGTGTCCCCTCTCTTCATGTCTCTTCTACATCAACATGTGTCCCCTCTTCTTCATGTCTCTTCTACATCAACATGTGTCCCCTCTTCTTCATGTCTCTTCTACATCAACATGTGTCCCCTCTTCTTCATGTCTCTTCGACATCAACATGTGTCCCCTCTTCTTCATGTCTCTTCTACATCAACATGTGTCCCCTCTTCTTCATGTCTCTTCTACATCAACATGTGTCCCCTCTTCTTCATGTCTCTTCTACATCAACATGTGTCCCCTCTTCTTCATGTCTCTTCTACATCAACATGTGTCCCCTCTTCTTCATGTCTCTTCTATATCAACATGTGTCCCTCTTCTTCATGTCTCTTCTACATCAACATGTGTCCCCTCTTCTTCATGTCTCTTCTACATCAACATGTGTCCCCTCTTCTTCATGTCTCTTCTACATCAACATGTGTCCCCTCTTCTTCATGTCTCTTCTACATCAACATGTGTCCCCTCTTCTTCATGTCTCTTCTACATCAACATGTGTCCCCTCTTCTTCATGTCTCTTCTACATCACATGTGTCCCCTCTTCTTCATGTCTCGTCTACATCAACATGTGTCCCCTTCTTCATGTATCTTCTACATCAACATGTGTCCCCTCTTCTTCATGTCTCTTCTACATCAACATTGTCCCCTCTTCTTCATGTCTCTTCTACATCAACATGTGTCCCCTCTTCTTCATGTCTCTTCTACATCAACATGTGTCCCCTCTTCTTCATGTCTCTTCTACATCAACATGTGTCCCCTCTTCTTCATGTCTCTTCTACATCAACATGTCCCCCCTCTTCTTCATATCTCTTCTACATCAACATGTGTCACCTCTTCTTCATGTCTCTTCTACATCAACATGTGTCCCCTCTTCTACATCAACATGTGTCCCCTCTTCTTCATGTCTCTTCTACATCAACATGTGTCCCTCTTCTTCATGTCTCTTCTACATCAACATGTGTCCCCTCTTCTCCATCAACATGTGTCCCCTCTTCTTCATGTCTCTTCTACATCACATGTGTCCCCTCTTCTTCATGTCTCTTCTACATCACATGTGTCCCCTCTTCTTCATGTCTCTTCTACATCAACATGTGTCCCTCTTCTTCATGTCTCTTCTTCTACATCACCATGTGTCCCCTCTTCTTCATGTCTCTTCTACATCACCATGTGTCCCTCTTCTTCATGTCTCTTCTACATCACCATGTGTCCCCTTCTTCATGTCTCTTCTACATCAACATGTGTCCCCTCTTCTTCATGTCTCTTCTACATCAACATGTGTCCCCTCTTCTTCATGTCTCTTCGACATCAACATGTGTCCCCTCTTCTTCATGTCTCTTCTACATCAACATGTGTCCCCTCTTCTTCATGTCTCTTCTACATCAACATTGTCCCCTCTTCTTCATGTCTCTTCTACATCAACATGTGTCCCCTCTTCTTCATGTCTCTTCTACATCAACATGTGTCCCCTCTTCTTCAGTCTCTTCTATATCAACATGTGTCCCCTCTTCTTTCATGTCTCTTCTACAATCAACATGTGTCCCCTCTTCTTCATGTCTCTTCTACATCAACATGTGTCCCCTCTTCTTCATGTCTCTTCTACATCAACATGTGTCCCCTCTTCTTCATGTCTCTTCTACATCAACATGTGTCCCCTCTTCTTCATGTCTCTCTACATCAACATGTGTCCCCTCTTCTTCATGTCTCTTCTACATCAACATGTGTCCCCTCTTCTTCATGTCTCGTCTACATCAACATGTGTCCCCTCTTCTTCATGTCTATTCTACATCAACATGTGTCCCCTCTTCTTCATGTCTCTTCTACATCAACATGTGTCCCCTCTTCTTCATGTCTCTTCTACATCACATGTGTCCCCTCTTCTTCATGTCTCTTCTACATCAACATGTGTCCCCTCTTCTTCAGTCTCTTCTACATCAACAGTGTCCCCTCTTCTTCATGTCTCTTCTACATCAACATGTCCCCCCTTCTTCATATCTCTTCTACATCAACATGTGTCACCTCTTCTTCATGTCTCTTCTACATCAACATGTGTCCCCTCTACATCAACAGTGTCCCCTCTTCTTCATGTCTCTTCTACATCAACATGTGTCCCTCTTCTTCATGTCTCTTCTACATCAACATGTGTCCCCTCTTCTTCATGTCTCTTCTTACATCAACATGTGTCCCCTCTTCTTCATGTCTCTTCTACATCAACATGTGTCCCCTCTTCTTCATGTCTCTTCTACATCAACATGTGTCCCCTCTTCTTCATGTCTCTTCTACATCAACATGTGTCCCCTCTACATCAACATGTGTCCCCTCTTCTTCATGTCTCTTCTACATCAACATGTGTCCCCTCTTCTTCATGTCTCTTCTACATCAACATGTGTCCCCTCTTCTTCATGTCTCTTCTACATCAACATGTGTCCCCTCTTCTTCATGTCTCTCTACATCAGCATGTGTCCCCATCTTCTTCATGTCTCTTCTACATCAACATGTGTCCCCTCTTCTTCATGTCTCTTCTACATCAACATGTGTCCCCTCTTCTTCATGTCTCTTCTACATCAACATGTGTCCCTCTTCTTCATGTCTCTTCTACATCAACATGTGTCCCCTCTTCTTCATGTCTCTTCTACATCAACATGTGTCCCCTCTGTGGAAAGAGACTCTGAAAGTTTCAGGACAAGATTCTCTCTCTTTTTATCCATTTCTATAAAAACCTGTCTGAAAATGAGCTGATCAGATTTTGGCCACTTTATGATGTCATAACGATGTGTTGTCTTGTGTAACCATTAGCCAATCAGCAACCAAGGTAACCCCCCCCCCCCACCTGATCACCTGAATCTCCTCCTAGAGCACCAATGAGGTTCTTTGTAACCAAATGTCTCTCAGAGGGGCGTGGGGAGGGGCTCCTTATTTTCATCTAAAGTAACAGACAGAGAATCAGCACTTTGGAAACAGGGCTGAAACAGAGGGGATTATGGGTAATGCTGCAATGATCTGTTTGGTGTTTCAGCCAATCAGAGACAGGCTCTGTATATATCGAGACCTGTGATATATTGATGAGAAACAGTATGATAGGGGACCTTTAATATCTTAATGAAGTAGACAGATCTGTACCTGCACTGGCTCCGAAGTCGCTGTCCAGTCCCGGTCCGACTGCAGACGAGTTCAGACCGGACTCCTCTGACGTAGCGTTACTGAACTCACACTCCATCTTATCAAACACCAGCACGGCTACACCTGGACTCAGGTCCCTCAGCATCTGGTGAGTGCTGCTGCGACGCAGGTGACCCTCATGTTGGACCTCCTGCTGGGAAAACAAAGGACAGATGCAAGGTTGTTGAGGGCTTTGAAAGTGAAAAGTAATATTTTAAAGTCAATGCGGTGTTTGATGGGAGCCAGTGGAGGTCATGGAGGATAGGGGTGATGTGGTCGGAGCGTCGGGTGGAGGAAAGGGGTGATTTGGTCGGAGCGTCGGGTGGAGGTCACGGAGGATAGGGGTGATGTGGTCGGAGCGTCGGGTGGAGGTCACGGAGGATAGGGGTGATGTGGTCGGAGCGTCGGGTGGAGGTCACGGAGGATAGGGGTGATGTGGTCGGAGCGTCGGGTGGAGGTCACGGAGGATAGGGGGTGATGTGGTCGGAGCGTCGGGTGGAGGTCACGGAGGATAGGGGCGATGTGGTCGGAGCGTCGGGTGGAGGTCACGGAGGATAGGGGTGATGTGGTCGGAGCGTCGGGTGGAGGTCACGGAGGATAGGGGTGATGTGGTCGGAGAGCGTCGGGTGGAGGTCACGGAGGATAGGGGTGATGTGGTCGGAGTGTCGGGTGGAGGTCACGGAGGATAGGGGCGATGTGGTCGGAGCGTCGGGTGGAGGTCACGGAGGATAGGGGCGATGTGGTCGGAGCGTCGGGTGGAGGTCACGGAGGATAGGGGCGATGTGGTCGGAGCGTCGGGTGGAGGTCACGGAGGATAGGGGCGATGTGGTCGGAGCGTCGGGTGGAGGTCACGGAGGATAGGGGCGATGTGGTCGGAGCGTCGGGTGGAGGTCACGGAGGATAGGGGCGATGTGGTCGGAGCGTCGGGTGGAGGTCACGGAGGATAGGGGTGATGTGGTCGGAGTGTCGGGTGGAGGTCACGGAGGATAGGGGCGATGTGGTCGGAGCGTCGGGTGGAGGTCACGGAGGATAGGGGCGATGTGGTCGGAGCGTCGGGTGGAGGTCACGGAGGATAGGGGCGATGTGGTCGGAAGCGTCGGGTGGAGGTCACGGAGGATAGGGGCGATGTGGTCGGAGCGTCGGGTGGAGGTCACGGAGGATAGGGGCGATGTGGTCGGAGCGCCGGGTGGAGGTCACGGAGGATAGGGGCGATGTGGTCGGAGCGTCGGGTGGAGGTCACGGAGGATAGGGGCGATGTGGTCGGAGCGTCGGGTGGAGGTCACGGAGGATAGGGGCGATGTGGTCGGAGCGTCGGGTGGAGGTCACGGAGGATAGGGG
>JAPTMU010000176.1:0-135000 GCA_028583405.1 Pogonophryne albipinna
CGCATTTAACGTATGTGCAGAATGGCCCGCCCCATACGTGCCACCAGTGGCAGCGCCAGGGTGTGGCTGGGGTAGGCTACACCCATACCAAGAAATGGCTTAGCCCCACCATGAAAAATGATGTTAAAGTAAGCAAAATAAAGTCCGCCAACTCGCGCGGAGTAAATTGCACAGACAGCAGTTAGTAAGATTGATTTCAGTAGCCACTTGTCTGGAAATACCGAAGACCAGAAACGGTTTTGAAAACTTTTGTCACGTAGTGATCGTCTTCTCAATAGAACATCTTTGATAATGTCGGTGTTGTTGCAGGAAGTCCCGACGGAGAATACTTTTGCTGTAGTACAGGGGTGCACATAACTGGTACGCAGGTTATGTGCGTAATCTGAAACTTGTGTCACAAAGCGCATTTGCGTACCGACGTACTTGTGAAGCTTTTCCAGAAGGCGGTTAGATCACCGGACGACAGAGTCGGTCTCCGTGTGCACAGACAGGGCTGCTGTTAACGTCGGTCTGTACAACGGAATTGTGCCAAAACTACGCCAACTGGCTGCGGAGGGAGACTTCCCCCCCCCCCCCCCCCCTTCACTGGAGAACTGCGCTAAAACAGCTGATCACAACGTTCGCACTCTGTGGTCACGAAGTACTCCACTAGCCGCCGCCCCCCACGGTTTGATGATTGATAGGTGTGTGGGTTGTCTTTCATTTTGACACGCAGACATTTTTTATAATAAACATAGATACTGTATGTTAAATGGATATATCCGCCTTCTTTCATTTATCTTTCCATTCCCACAACAATATACATAAATAAATGCCATATTTTGGACATAGTTCGAATGGTGATTAATCATGATTAATTAATTTTTAAGCTGTGATTAATCTGATTAAAATCTGATTATCGT
The DNA here is from genome assembly GCA_028583405.1 of Pogonophryne albipinna. NCBI lineage: Eukaryota > Metazoa > Chordata > Actinopteri > Perciformes > Artedidraconidae > Pogonophryne > Pogonophryne albipinna. Next base: position 903 of record JAPTMU010000176.1, read on the forward strand.
TTGACAGCCCTAATATATATACTATATTTTTGGATCCAATGGATAAAGTAGCTTTTTTTGGCAATTTCTTTAGTTTCTAGATGTGAGAAGAAAACATTTTCTTAACTAAATGTGAAAATGTCAGTTTTTTTCTGCCCAACCCTGCGAGCTCATGTTGACTCTAAAACATTAAAACATTGACTTGTGTATGTTTTTGTAGCATGTACTACACCGGTTAGAAATGGCCGTTTTGTAACACATTCCCTTCATTTCTCCGCTCGTTGTGCGACTCATTAATGCTCCGCGCCGACAGCAATGAAGTGTTTCTGAAGAAAAAGCCCCGGAGAGCTTGGACAGTCTCCCATAAAAAGGGAAGCGTGATCATAAAGCTTCGGGCCCCCAGGGTGGAGCTACATCTCAAGTTGTATTCCTGGCTGCGCTGTGTTACCTTTTCCGTCTGCTCTGGATATATGAAAGTGGAATTACATGAGCATTTGACTCAAAGAGACAATTAATCACCACAATCACGGTCGCAGAAAGTCCCTCAGAGGAACTGTTATTTTCTTCCCCTTCCACCAGTATTCATCACAAACAGGTGACTAAAACATCTCAAATCTTTCTGTCTGGAAGCTTGTTTTTCCCTGATTAGAGTAGATGTTCTTAAAATAAGTGTATTTTTGAAATTACCCACAGTGAGGCCTGATTTGCTCAAAGCACAAAGCACGATCAAGCGCCTCGTATTAGCTCTTAAATGGTAATTCTTGTTTATTATAACTTATTTTTCTAGGTTTGGCTATTGTTTTTATTAAAGCTTATGTAACGTTGTAATAACCTGTTGAGATCTGTCAATTTAGCGTGATCACAAATTATAAACAAACCCGGTTTAGCCAAATTTGTTTGGAGGAAATTATGGTTGAATTGATGTTTGTTGCTAACATATAACACCGTTCAAAGACCAACTTCCTGGTTCCACTTCGACCTACTATACAGTTCTTATAGGGCTTTCACACCAACGCGATTCCCGTTCTAGCTCCGTGCGAGAGCTTTTCTGGTTCGGAACCGGCTTTTCTTTTCAGCCCCCGTGTTGTTCACACCGCCCAGAGCCCGGCTGGTGCTGCCGCTGCTGCGTCATGACGTCACCGTTTACGTCGCTGTGTGGTTGCGTTCTAGTGACTTTGCTCAGCGCTACTGCTTGCTACAACTTGTATTTGCCGTACTCGCCTTTAACTGTAAGCTCAGGTTAATCTCGCCCCCCTCAGACGTAAGCGTGACGTATGCGGTTCTTGCTTCTAGACCGACAATTATTTTTGGGTGCTTGAAACGAACCGGATTCCGGAGAAAAACGGTGCTTTTCAGGCTCTAGCTACGAACCGGCCCCGGAACCGCGTTGGTGTGAAAGCCCCATTAGTGTAGCTTTGCATATACTCACAATCTAATGGTGCGATGAACAGTTATTTACCGCAATTTGGGTGCAATAACTTTCAGTTTTCCCTACAAATAAAGAGGTTTAAATCATGCGTCTATTTGCCTATGACTCGCCTTATCAGAATTTGCTATGATCGTGTTAAGTATGTAGTTGAGAACATTGGATCTCATCCATCAACCATCTTAAGAAGTTATTCCCAAAGACCTACTAGAGCAGTTTTCACGAATACGTGTCATGAATCTGACGTAGACTCTTTTTTAAAGAATGAAGCAAAATGTTCCTATAACTGAAATGAACTGACTTTTCTTAAGTAATTTGCCAGGTTGTTGCCATACTTGTAGCTAGTTGAGTACATTGGGTCTCATCCGCCACACACTTTTAAGAAAAGATTCCCTGCAGTTTTCTAGAAGTTTAAAGACATTCAACTATGTTTCCTTTTTTTCTTTTATCTTAAACAGCGTTGGAACCAGCCGCACCGTCTCCAAAGAGCTGCAAAGAGTACATTGGTTCTCATTTATGTCATGTAGTTTCAACATGTCGGAAATCTGACGCAGACTATGTTTGTGAATGAAGCCAAATGTTATTCTAACTGAAACAAAACAGTTGGCAAAGTTAGTAAAATAAAACCACAGTTAGAATAAGTCGGTAGTTTTATAAATAATGTTTTAATAGTTATATTTGTTCCTCTTTGTTTAAAAACGTAATTCCTCTAAGTGCTATCCCTGATTCTGACTCTTGCTTTAAGGCCACTTTCGACGAGTCATGTTCTGTTTCATCCCGAGGAAAATATTGCATTATCTCAGTGACTAACCGGAGCTTCTTTCACTTATTATCTCTAAAGACTCATCACATCAGCACAGCCGTATGCATGATAGACTCTCTGCCTCCTGAGTGCATAAATAGTACAAATACTTTGTTACTGAACTTAAGTACATGTTTCTGGTATCAGTACTTTACTCCACTACTTATTTTTCTGACTACTTTTTACTTTAACTTCTTACATGTTGAACCCAAATACCTGTACTTTCTACTTCTTACATGTTGAACTCAAATACCTGTACTTTCTACTTCTTACATGTTGAACCCAAATACCTGTACTTTCTACTTCTTACATGTTGAACACAAATACCTGTACTTTCTACTTCTTACATGTTGAACACTAATACCTGTACTTTCTACTTCTTACATGTTGAACACAAATACCTGTACTTTCTACTTCTTACATGTTGAACACAAATACCTGTACTTTCTACTTCTTACATGTTGAACACAAATACCTGTACTTTCTACTTCTCACATGTTGAACTCAAATACCTGTACTTTCTACTTCTTACATGTTGAACTCAAATACCTGTACTTTCTACTTCTTACATGTTGAACCCAAATACCTGTACTTTCTACTTCTCTCATTTTCCAAACAGCTGGTTCCTTTAGTCTGAATGTGTGTTTGGTGGCGTGATCATTATTCTTTAGAGTCATTGCCTGCCTATTGATTTGAACACGATCCGTGTATCCATCATTTCCTGGTCTTCTCTAAAGAAGAGGGACCAATGGAAACGTTGTCATGTTGCCGTTGTTCAGCATGGAAACATTCATTAGCTAACAATGACATTATTGTTCTATTAATATAAAGGGAGGTCAGGTACTCTTTAAAACAGCTGCTAGTTATGGGTACTTTTTACTGAAGTACATTTCAAAGCCTTTTTACTTTGACTTGAGTAAAGAAGTTTAGTCAGTACTTCTACTTTTACTAGAGTATTTTTAAACACGAGTATCTGTACTTCTTGAGTAAAGGATTTGTGTACTTTTGCCATCTCTAACTGCAACCAATTTTTTAATAAAACAGCCTCACCGTCTCCAAAGAGCATCAGGATGGCCAGGTCGACGTGCCTCTTCCAAAGCGACTCCTTCTGGATGGCGATGCCGTACCCCGTGGTGGCGAAAATGTATCCGCTGCCGATGGTCACCAGCTTACAGCCCTCATCCCGACCGGCCATGTAGTTCAGCACGGCCGCGTCGTAAATGAAAGCGTCTAGTTTGCTAATGAAAAACAGAGAGAGAGAGAGGGAGGGAGAGAAAGAGAGAGGTAGGTTACAATTAATTAGCACTGAGGAGTCACACATCGCGGCTACAACAGTCCAATTAACCTGCTAAACAGCACTAAGCTGCTGATAAGCGTAATAGACTTCCTCTGCGTTTGCCAAAGGCATGAGCTGGCACACAGACCGGGAGAAAAGCAACGCTTGATGGAAAGTGAAGAGGGGGAGGAGAAGTTATATTGGAGGTGTTCAGAAAAATAAATAACATGTTTTACAAGAAACTAGGAAGAAAGCTGACTTTAGCATTGATGGAAATTAGCTAATTACTAAAGCTGGCATCAATTATCTCTCCTTCTTTTGAGATGAATGTGTTTTTATGCCTGGTCCTTGTTTATAAAAATGTATAATAATAATAATTTAAATGAATAATAATAACCAAAAAGTTATAAAACATAGTTATTATTTAATACATAATTGTATTATATTATTTTTTTAATTATTTCCATCACAAATATTAAATAAAATAAAATGTATTGCGATTATTTTTGCTGAAACTTTAATTGGAGAAATTATAAAAAATTAATTAATTATTATTTTCATTATCATTGGTAAATATTATTTAATGATTATGGTATGTCGAATACACTTTGTAGGCCAGGGATTCATTTTTAACACATACTTATCTATTAACCAAATATTGCACTTTATGCGATTTGTATAACTTAAGATTGGAAAATTAAAATCATATTATAATTCAAATTAATCAAATGTTTTCTTACGTAAATTTAAAACATCATTTTTTTTTGCCTGAAGCATTTCGGGAGGCTGTGGCTCAGTGGATGAGTGCGCTGATCTTCTAATCAGATAGCAAGTTCGAGTCCCACTGCAGTCAGCATGTCGTTGTGTCCCTGGGCAAAACACTTCACCCCAAATTGCTCCACAGTATTGTGTAAGTAAGTATAAGTAAGTCGCTTTGGATAAAAGTGACATGTAATGTAATGTCATTTACCTATCAATACATCCATCTCTAAATGATAGTCACCACTTTGTTAAAGAGTGACTTTAGTTTCAAACCTTATTTAAAATCAAAATCTCAAAATCTGCTTTTACAAATGAAACTCAAAGCCCCGCGTCAGTGTGTGGTTTCTCACCCGGCCTTCAGACTCCCCAGAGCTTCGTTGACGTTCTTCTGATGAAACTTGGTCATGTATGCGTGCATCTCCGGATAGTTGTTCCTGATGTTCCTCTCCGTGCTGCCGTTTGGGACGGTGCCGAACCGGAACGGAGGCGAGAAGTCGTTTGGGCTCTGGAACTAAAGGAGGTAAACGAAGCGTGGTCAATTCAAGTTAAAGGACGACGTGAAGACCAGGGTTAGGGTTTTATTTGGGGTCACATTATATTAAAAGTACAGTTTTGCAAATCATATATCTTTAGAGACCCGAAAATGAAAAATTAAATACCAAACAAAATTAGTAAAATTGAATAAAGATGAAAAAGTACATAGGGGTTGTTTGAAATGACAAATACAGTGATTCTCAAATGGGGGTACGCGGACCCCTAGGGGTACGATGGGGTACTGCATGGGGGTACGTGAGATTTAAAAAAAACGAAAAAAAGTTAATTAAAAAAATACCATGCATGATTACAAAAATAATCTTAGTACAATAAGTTAAATAGAAAACACAATTTTATATAAAATATTCCAAGAACCACCAAGGTGCTCCTCATATAAACATGTCAAATTTGTGTATTGTATTTTATAGTTTTGCATAATATATCATTTTGTTCATTGGTTTGTTAAACAGATATTACTTCAGTTGAAAAACTCCTTTTTGTTTAATTTTTTTTCCGTTATGTTATTTTTTTTCATGCATTAAATGAAAATATCCTTAGTTTGTTGTAATCCATGCATGAAGGAGTTAATACATCACACACTGAGGGAACATCACTATATTGGAATTATTTGTATAGGCTTTTTCAAAAATGTTCGGGGTCGGTCAGGGGGTACTCGGCTGAGAAAATGTTTCAAAGGGGGTACACTACTGAAACAAGTTTGAGAAGCACTGCTCTAACATATAGAATGTAATTTAGCAGACAAATACATACTGTAGATGCAACAGTGCACATTTCAACCAGACTGAATGAAAGAAAACAACTAAAGAAATACATTAAACACAAAGTAAATTAGATAAGTATACACGTTCTCGTAATAGACACAAAAACATTAACAATAAAAACATAACAATTATTCTAATCAAGCATAATTTGTTGTATTTATGATCGCTGTAGTGTCTGATTGGTAATCTTACACCTTATGTTTTGTAGCCTGACCTTCCTCTTTCTGTATGCTGGACCATGTGAGCTATGTACCATGTATGTTCATACATTTAAAAAAACATACAAAGCAAACGACAAACAAAAAGACAAAATATATCCGTGTTACCTTTTTGTCGGAGAGGCCGGTCACCTGGTCCACGTACTCCTCCTGGATCATGAAGGCGGCCAGGTTGGCAGTGTAGGAGGCGAGGAAGATGACGGCGAAGAAGGCCCACACCGACACCATGATCTTACTGGTGGTGCCTTTGGGGTTCTGCACGGGCACGGAGTTGTTGAACACGAGACCCCACAGCAGCCAGATGGCCTTACCGATGGTGAAGGACGGACCGTGAGGCTCTGAGAGAAGAAACAAAGACACGGTTTAAGAAGACGGGACGGAACAAATCGCTTTCAGACCAGAGCGAGAGAAACGCAGTTGGTCTGGTTTTACCGTTGGCTCTTTAGCTGATTCTGTTTGGAACCTGTTGATGTGTCTTCTTTCCAAACAACTCTGCCATGCCACTCAATTCCAGCACCAGACACTTCTTACGCTGCTATGGACAATCTTGCACTAATGTACATTCCCAAAGATATTGAAGTGACTGTTATTTTGTATATATTGATTGTTCTGTTTTTATCTTAATGTGTGCATATGTATGAATGTTTCAGTTGATAGGATATACATATTTTATACATATTTGTATTCGGGATTGTGGGAAACGGTATTTCGATCTCTCTGTCTGTGCACACAAACTGAAAGATTGACTTTGACGTTGATGTCATTCATTGTTAACGCTTGTTCAGAGTGTGAAATGTTGACTGCTTAGCGTTGTCTCAAATCGCTCATGGCGGCTGAACCCTGAGAGGAAGTGATGATCACCACTGTTAGTTAGCTGGTTAGCTAGCTAGAGTTAGCTATTGTTAACGGTAGGAAATCATCACATACTAATCAACTAACCGCGAAAAAGGCAACAGTGGCTTATTTTCGACACAAGAATAGTGGTAAGATAACCACAGAAATGTGTATAGTGCTGTGTCCTAGAGCAACAGCATTCTTATACGGTATTGCAACTTCTGTTACGTAGGCAAGATGGCCGTCGTTGAGTGTGAGAAGTGTCCGCTTAAAGAGATTAGCAAAAAACCTGAGCGTTTTGCAGTCATTCATGTCCCCATCAGGAGGGATTTTAATAACTTTGTGAACACTAAACTTCTGTTTTAGTGCCAACATCAGGTAACATTTGTCAGATACTTTGGTTTATGAACATCACTGCAGAACTAATGACATTCCCAGTAGCCTTAGCTTTGTTTTAGGTCCCATTTAGCACACGTTAGCATGCTAACAAGCTAAACATCATCATGTTTGCATGTGTGCATGTTAGCATTTAGCACAGCCTCACAGAGCTGTTGGCATTGCTTCAGACTCTTGTAATTTGAAGTCACTTACATCAGAATATCACCGAAGTGTTATAATAGATCTTTTGGGGATAAATTAGAGAATGTATTGTTCAATTCATCTCGGAGCTGGCAGAAGACGGTTTTGTTCCAGCCATTATTCTGTGATCAGCAGTTGGTTCATAATGTTTGTGTGGGTGTGTGAGCGGGAGAGAGAGAAAGAGAACGTGTGTGTGCGAGTGTGTGTGGGTGTGTATTGTTGCATGGAGCTTTTGTTAACGGACAAACCGACTCTATCGTGCCAAAAAAATCTTCCTTTGTGAAGTTCGCAAAAGGGAAAAGTTGGTTAAATGAATCGGGCAGCGACTTTTACAAATCTGCAGTCGGGCCATTGATACTTTTTTTTCAGTTTTGAATCCTTTGAGTCCAAGACTTCGATCTGCTGATGATACCAAACTCCCAGCGTGCAACGAGCGGATACAACGAGAAAATAACAGCTTTAGGGAGGAGTACATTTTCTCCAGAACATGATGAAGGGTGAAAAAAAAAAAGCCATTGTTTAAATATAGCCACATCAGAGATAGAGTTGTGGGAAGACATTGATTTTTTGTTTTTTGTTGTTTCTTATCTTTCTGGCTTGGGGCGGGGAGATCTAACACAAAGCTAGCCTCTTGCTGTCAGAGCCGGCGACACGTGAATTTGGGAAATATGGAAATTAATACAAATGCGTTTCAACACACCTGTACTGTACATGATTTAAAAAGAGAGCAGCATGGAGGAGGAGGAGGAGGAGGAGGAGAGGAGGAAGTCACGGGTCAGTGAGTACGGCTGGTCTATATGTGGAGGCGGCCCGCAGTGCGATTGTGCGTCTTTGTGCACAGAAAGACAATTTGTACATCTGCAGTGGAGATGTTACAGACAGGAAGCGTTTACCTGCAGAGCTGCTGGTTTGCAGCGGTGGAAAGACGATTCTCTACTTATTTAAAGGTCCCCTGTTATACTGTTTTTCATCAATATATCACAGGTCTCAGATATATCCAGAGCCTGTCTCTGATTGGCTGAAACACCAAACAGATCTTTGCAGCATCCCATAATCCCCTCTGTTTCAGCCCTGTTTCCAAAGTGCTGATTCTCTGTCTGTTACTTTAGATGAAAATAAGGAGCCCCTCCCCACGCCCCTCTGAGAGAGATTTGGTTACAAAGAACTCAATGGTGCTCTAGGAGGAGATTCAGGTGATAAGGTGGGGGGGGTACCTTGGTTGCTGATTGGCTAATGGTTACACAAGACAACACACCGTTATGACATCATCAAGTGGCCAAAATCTGATCAGCTCATTTTCAGACAGGTTTTTATAGAAATGGATCAAAAAGAGAGAGAATCTTTGTTCCTGAAACTTTCAGAGTCTCTTTACACAGAGGGGACACATGTTGATGTAGAAGAGACATGAAGAAGAGGGGACACATGTTGATGTAGAAGAGACATGAAGAAGAGGGGACACATGTTGATGTAGAAGAGACATGAAGAAGAGGGGACACATGTTGATGTAGAAGAGACATGAAGAAGAGGGGACACATGTTGATGTAGAAGAGACATGAAGAAGAGGGGACACATGTTGATGTAGAAGAGACATGAAGAAGAGGGGACACATGTTGATGTAGAAGAGACATGAAGAAGAGGGGACACATGTTGATGTAGAAGAGACATGAAGAAGAGGGGACACATGTTGATGTAGAAGAGACATGAAGAAGAGGGGACACATGTTGATGTAGAAGAGACATGAAGAAGAGGAGACACATGTTGATGTAGTAGAGACATGAAGAAGAGGGGACACATGTTGATGTAGAAGAGACATGAAGAAGAGGGGAGACATGTTGATGTAGAAGAGACATGAAGAAGAGGGGAGACATGTTGATGTAGAAGAGACATGAAGAAGAGGGGACACATGTTGATGTAGAAGAGACATGAAGAAGAGGGGACACATGTTGATGTAGAAGAGACATGAAGAAGAGGGGACACATGTTGATGTAGAAGAGACATGAAGAAGAGGGGACACATGTTGATGTAGAAGAGACATGAAGAAGAGGGGACACATGTTGATGTAGAAGAGACATGAAGAAGAGGGGACACATGTTGATGTAGAAGAGACATGAAGAAGAGGGGACACATGTTGATGTAGAAGAGACATGAAGAAGAGGAGACACATGTTGATGTAGTAGAGACATGAAGAAGAGGGGACACATGTTGATGTAGAAGAGACATGAAGAAGAGGGGAGACATGTTGATGTAGAAGAGACATGAAGAAGAGGGGAGACATGTTGATGTAGAAGAGACATGAAGAAGAGGGGACACATGTTGATGTAGAAGAGACATGAAGAAGAGGGGACACATGTTGATGTAGAGGAGACATGAAGAAGAGGGGACACATGTTGATGTAGAAGAGACATGAAGAAGAGGAGACACATGTTGATGTAGAAGAGACATGAAGAAGAGGGGACACATGTTGATGTAGAAGAGACATGAAGAAGAGGGGACACATGTTGATGTAGAAGAGACATAATGTGACCTTTAAGAGCACTAATACTACACAAACACCTAATTTCAATGAATGAATCCATTAATAATTGGTTAATTAATCAAATTCGCCATTAATCATAATATTATAAAAGATGAATTTACTTGGCCTGTAAACATATCTTTTGCACTCTTTGCATTAGAGCTGTTGCCTCTCAGTGTGCAACTTAAACTTATTATTACTGGCTGGTTCTTAGTTTGACAATTTATACTGTAAGTAAGTAATAATGTTACTCCTGTATCTTCTACCACACTACATTCTACATGTTACACTTCATTGATTATATAAATACTACTGCTGCTACTTTCTCTACTGGAACGTGTACTTTGTAAATTGTAATCATTTTGAATTGAAATGTTAAATATTATGTGCATGCCCCTCATCTAAGAGTGTTTGTTGTCTCTATCTTACTTTTGCTAGACGAAATTCTAATTCTGAGATGATGGTGTCGAATGAAAGGAAACTAAATAAATCCATGTGTGCGAGCGTCACCCTGGACTACCGGCCGGTCTGTGATTCTCCAGAACACACAGATGGCAGTCCGCCCATCTGAAGATTAACCTTTGCTTTCCTTTGTTCTGTTTGAACAATATGCCTTGGCAGATACACTCACTTTTTCAGCTGGCTGTCATGTAGATAATGTGGAAAGCTTTACCTCAATCAATCAATGTTTATTCATATAGCCCAATATCACACATGTTACATTTGTCTCAGTGGACTTCACAGTTTGTACAGAATATCAGTATGACAATACGACACCCTCTGTCCTTAGACCCTCTGTCCTTAGACCCTCTGTCCTTAGACCCTCACATCGTACAAGGAAACACTTCCAGAGAAAACCCACAGTTTAAAGGGGAACATGGGAGAAACCTCAGGGAGAGCAACAGAGGAGGGATCCCTCTCCCAGGACGGACAGACGTGCAATAGATGCCGTGTGTAAATTGAAAAGATAATACTACAACATAGGTAGACCGAATGTTTGGGAATGCATGTGTGTACCTGCCTACTTCCTGCTAAACACATTGATTTCAGAGTGCTTAAAAGTCTAACTTTAACTCTAAAGTACGTCACTTTTAGCACATGTTGCAAATGCATAATTGCCCTGGTGAATTCAACCTGAGCGTGCCCTCCATCTGCTGCTAAAACAACAACCGCTGAGCGAGGGTGGAGGCAGCAGAGCTGGAAGAGAGAATGTCTGCATGTATTTACATCTATATCCTCAAACATATGCATCCTCCCAACAGGTGTCTCTGTGTGTGTGTGTGTGTGTGTGTGTGTGTGTGTGTGTGTGTGTGTGTGTGTGTGTGTGTGTGTGTGTGTGTGTGTGTGTGTGTGTGTGTGTGTGTGTGTGTGTGTGTGTGTGTTGTAAACTCTCACCTCTGCCGTCAGCCAGACAGTGGTTGTAGCCCACGGGGCTGAAGTACTCGAATATAAACACAGCCATTGCTGACACCAGCAACAGCATCACGAACATCATCACCCACACATCCGCACTGAAGGGCTCTGGAGGGCGAGAGGAGGAGGGAGGAAGGGAGGGAAGGAGGGAAGGAGAGAGGAGGGGAAAAGGAGGAAGAAGAAGAAGAAGAAGGGGAAGAGACGATGGAGGGAGGAAGAGGGAGAAAAGACGAGGGCGTCAGAGAACAGGAAGCGAGGGAGGGAGAGGGCAAGAGAGATATGTAAATTGAGGAAGAGAAATGGAGTAGGAGTGGGAGATATGAGAGGGCAGGGAGCGAGAGGCAGAATAAATAAACAGTTAGCATCATTATCATGCACTCCAGTCTGCCTCCTCGTCACACACATGCATTACAACTTGGCTGTAATCACTAAATCACTTTTAGTTCAACTTCCGAAGGTGTAAAAATGCACGAGGACCTAAAGCGACCTTTGCATATGGCTCTGCAGTCTGTCAGCAGCGAGACGACAGTTACATCAAACTCAAACAATGGCAAAACTAAATCCCCAAAGTTTTGCATATCTCACAAATTGCCGTTAAACAAAATGATGTACGTGAACGAAACAAGATTTTTTCGGGGGGTATTTAATGTACAATTTGATTTAATTCAATCCCCTTAATAATTATATTATCATTTTACATTTAGGTACTGTTCACACCTCTTTATAAGTAATTATGCTGAGTTTATTTGTTGGAAATGACTGTCTATTCTATATCAAATGTATATTTTTGTATCCATTATTGTATTTATGTTAATAATTCTCTTTATGGGAGTATGATACAACACAATGTAAAAACATAGAGGGCTGCCAACATGTTTTCCTGTATTATAGTGGGCCTTATGGTGGAGATTTGACGACCTGTACCTGTCCTACAAATTGAACGTGGATAAGGCTTCAGAACCACTTAAAATAATAATAATAGCTACACGTGCCAGCAAATACACAAGGGTCACAAATCACACATCAAATATCACATTATTATATTCAAATACATTAAAGGTGGGGTAGGTAATTTTGGAGAAACCGGCTCGAGTGCGCAAGAATTTGAAAATACACAACCGGAAGAAATCTGCTACTTCCTTACAGAGCCCCTCCTCCAACACACACGAACGCGCACATGACCAATGAGGGCACGAGATAAGTTTGTGCCCAGATGGAAGGCTGACAGGCAGGAAGGCCATCCAGTTATTTTAGCCGGCTCAGATGATTGGTCGTGCTTTTTACAGCGCCACAGCTTCCACAGATGAAATGTTGTTATGGATTCGTTGTCAAAGCATTTAAGATATTCATTGCTATCGGGATGTTAAGAGCATTCCATGGAATATAACAACAAGTGTATCTCGAGCCGGTTTCTCAAACTTACCACCTTACCACCTTTAATATCGATATTATAACGATAATGTTTGCCAGTGGATGAATGTCGATCAAGTATTGTATTTAAAGATTAGATTATATTAGATTCCTTTTATTGTCACTACACAGAGTTAAGCGAAATTCCAAGCATTCCCGATGGTGCAATCACACAAAACAGACAGTACAAGTATAATTTTGACAATACAAGCTAAAACCTTTTAATATATAATATATAAAGTGACCTATGATACATTGAACAGTACGATTACAAAACCATACAACATTAAAGAGGACATATTAAGCAAATTGTTCCTAGCATCTTCTAAAAAGACGACAAGACTCAGCGGTTTTTTAAATACAATGATCTCTTTAGGATAATGTTGCTACTACCCAATTATTTTTGTTTTAATTTCAAGTTTGTGTAAGGTATGGCATGTCTTGTAACTATGTTGTTTAAAAGAATGAAACATTTATAAAACGTATTAAAAATAAAAAATACAATGATCTGTGCTCCTTACCTAAGAAGGCAGAGGGCGACACGGTGCCGTTGCTCCTGGAGACCATGACGCTGATGCCCGTCTCGATGAAGGGGACGGAGAAGTCGATGACCTCCGACCTCTCCTCGTTGATCGTCAAGGAGCCGACGGCCATGTGAGCGTTCTTCAACACCACCTAGAGAGGGGAGGGTGGAAAACAGGAAGCGTCCGTTATTCAAACATCGTTCCTCCATTTAATCAAATATGTCCTTAAAACCTTTCGTCTGGGTTAAATGTGTTGCTTGCTTTAAAAACAAAACAAGATGAGTGTTATATCGTATACCCAATGAAAAGATCTTAGACAACTTTAAGGGGAAACCTGGAGACTTTCAAAAGATATGGCGTGGTTTCTAAGGTTCAAGGTTCAAAGGTTTTATTGTCATAAAGCTACAGTGTAGAAATGGCAATTCAATGCTTCTGACCTGAGCTCCTCCAACAACGCAACATATTACAATATAAAATACAAAGTGCACAAAAGGCATATTGATATATATTGAGATTCAACAATATAACTCTACTTTTATATTAAATGTTGGCATTTATCAAACATGTGAGTCAGATATATCTCTCATTTCATTGGTCATTGTTTCTTTTCTTTTGTTTTTATTACCTTGTGATGATAACTAAATGTAGAAGGGCTGTGATCAGTTCACCGCCTGTTGGAGCCACAATGCTTCTTTATCGTTTGTTCATTATTTATATTATTATGATTATTTGTTCACACCGCACACATTTAATGGGTCACTGTTGGCCATGTGGTTGTACTTGAGTTATTTTTTGTTTTATTTCCTTTATTAAACATTGTGAAACTTAAAGTGGACCTGTTATGCTATATTGGAAACGTATATTGTAGGGCCATACCTGCAAAACATGTCTGTGAAGTGTTTTGCTTCAAATACCAAACAGATCACGCATTGTAGCCACGCCTCATACTGCTCATACCCCTCTTTAGCAGCCCTGTTAGAGAAACGGGGATTTTGGGTCCTTGGCTTGAAAAAAAAAAAAAAAAAAAAAGGAGGCGGAGCTAATGCCTGATCAGAATTCTACGATAAAGTTAAATTCGGCTGTGATAAAACGCCATCCTGTTCTAAACCACATCAAAGATTATTTCTGAAACAGTATGGAGCTCAAATGCTTTTTCTCTTGCAGGTTTATCACAAGGTGAGTTCCTTTTTTTATTTCCTGCTTTTTAAACACATGTGCTCTCCAGTACAGGTTAGCTCTGAGTGTTAGCGAGGCTTGCTAATGTAAACAAAGACGAGATTACGTCCAAAACACGTCAGGCATTGTTTCTGATAGCAATTTTCTGTGGGTCCGCCGCCGCTATTACATTACATTACATTACATTACATTACATTGCATTTAGCTGACACTTTTATCCAAAGCGACTTACAATAAGTACAATCGACCAGGAAGTACATCAGGTTTCATAGAGCCAAACATTTCAAGTGCTACTCAACTGGCTATAGATAAGCCAGTCCTTTATTAGTATATAAGTGCTCTGTTAGCAGTTCATTGTTAGTAATTCTATTGCTCGAAGTGGAGTCGAAAGAGATGAGTTTTCAGTCTGCGCCGGAAGGTGTGTAAGCTATCTGCTGTCCTGATGTCAATGGGGAGCTCATTCCACCATTTAGGAGCCAGGATAGCAAACCCACGTGTTTTTGCTGATGGGAACTTGGGTCCCCCTCGCAGCGAGGGTGCAGCGAGTCGTTTGGCTGATGCAGAGCGTAGTGCACGCGCTGGGGTGTACAGTTTAACCATGTCCTGTATTACGTCACAGCGGATGGAATCTGTATCCGCTCGTTGTACCCCTGTTTTTAAAAGATTTGGGTACGGAGGAAAAGAGAGAGGGTTTTATTTTCTGACGCTGCGTGAGTTCCCCGACGCACCGGGGACACATGTTTATGTATAAAAGACATCACAAAGTGCATTTTGCTTGATAGGTCCCCTTTAACTTTGGTACAGCCTCTATCTTGGGACGCGTCAAAGTGATGAGGGGTAAAACTAATAACATTAACTAACTAATTGGGAGTTTACTCGCTATACTGCCTTTACGAAATACATTTTCAGGATAAAGATAGACTACGAAAGTGTGTAAAACCAGCATTAAAACACAAGCATGAAAATGATATATCACATCCTTCAGCTAATGTTAAGGTGATGTGCTGAAAGTCTTTCTAAATCCAGATGAGAAAATGTGAAATGGACAAAGGTGGACGTTGTTACTGCAGTCCCAGCGTTTTAAATGTCATCGTGCAAACATTTGAACAAATAGCTTTTTACCATTTTATGGTGGACTCTGCTCTTATATCACTGGGTGAATGAATAAATGTGACTGGGCCTCTTTCGGCAATTTAATATGAAGAGTAAATATTAGGTTACAGTGTCAGCTCTTATAATCCAGGAGCAATATCTTCTGTCTAGACACATCGCTTTACACTGACACACACAACCCATTGTGGAGGAGCAGTTTTTCAAGCGTGCAAAAACTATTGTTCAGAGTAGAGGGGAAAGCTAACGTCCGGTCCGCTAAGATGCACGAAGCTGCAGCAGCAGATGAATGCACTCTCTGTGTTAGCTGTCAAAAGGTATTTTTGGGAAATGTAGGAAATCAAATTTGACAAAATATCAGAACGGACAGGTTTGAAGGAAAGTGGATGCATTAAAAAAGCGGAGAGGCAAAGTGAGCAAAGTGAAGAAACATGAACATGGAGATAGGGGGGGGGGAAAGCGGGCTGAAGGAGTTCTTGTAGGACTGGATGGTCACTGGTTTGAATCCCAGTACGGAGCACAAAAGAAAAATATGTAATAACATTATTCGTAATAAATAAAATAATGCTGTTTGGACAGATGGGATTTAAAAAGAATCACACCATTATCTTTTGAATCTATATTTTTATTTAAGAGAATGGTGTAAAAATAAATGTTGTTTTTTTCCGTTAAAGGTCCCATGTCATGCTTTTCCGGTTATTACCCGTCCCCTTGTGTGTTATGAAGGTTGTTCTGCATGTAAACGGTCTGCAGAGTCAAAACCCCTCAAAGTACACCCTGTAGCGAGTAAAACTCTAACACAGAGAAGACCTCCCCAAAACGCCTCGTTGGAGATTTTTCATTTTCCATTGTTTACTTCCTGGGTACTGTGACGTGTGAACACCCAGAGGCCACACCCTCTGCCAGCATTCCACGAAACAAAGCTTCCCAAACCTTTCAGCGATTCATGCCGGATATGTACAGCGTAGGGCACTGAAGAACGATGCTGTTCCTACTCTGTTTGGACCGGCGGGAGATTCGGGTACACAACCTGTAAGTATTCATTGTTGTTTGTGTATTTATGATGTTTAAAACAAACAAGGTATCTACCACGACTGTTTAAATGGGTAAACGTTTTTCGGACTACTAAGTTGGGATCCATTCTCACAGCGTTATCAACCTTTTTCTTACTCAATATCAAGCCACACTTATTGTTTTTACTTCGGCTGTGAGTGTTTGTGTGCTCAGAATGAGTTTAGCTTGTTCTCGCTGTATCGCCGACCCGGAAACCTGTCTGCGAGCAGCAAGGAGCCTCTCAACGTCGCGAGCAATCGGAGCACACTGGGCTCACAGGGGGGGGGGGGGCAGGAGCTCCAACAAGCCGTTTAGGACAGAGAGTGAATACACATACTTTACAGAGATGCTGTTTGAGAAACCAATGTGAGTTTGGAAAATTGCACAATTTAAATCTATTCTAGTAGACCTCAACAATGGAATTATGATCAGTTGAAATGGCCATGACATGGGACCTTTAAAGACAAACAGTGTTGTTTTCTGAAATAATTAATAGAGTGTGTTTTTGTTGTTCTTGTTTATTCTTTTGTATTGTTCTGTAGTTGAATTTTTTTAAATAATTGATAACATTTACAAATGCTAACCTCTGCTCTGAATGCCTTTATTTAATATATATTCAATGGTAATGTATATAATTCAGTGGCGAGCCGTCAGGGCCCTCTAGGTCCTCTGTGAGGGCCTAAGATATTCTAAAAAATAATATTTGAAAACATTAAAAAAAAAGTTTTTTAGTTTTACCAAAATAACTTGATTTAATTGTATTTAAAAATAATATTTCCAAAGAAATAAATCCTTCGAATCTGCCTGTTCAGTTTCTGTTGGAATGTGAAGGTGTCGAATTCCCTCGACAGAAAGCAATGGGATTTCTCCAGAGGATTTTGGAAAATAGCTGGAAATAAGGTCTGTGGAAAACGAACCTGTTTGATAAATGCACGTTTTGTTCAGCCGGATAATATCCACATGTCTACCCTACTTTTATTATTTTCGAATCATAAATCTAAACGATAGATTTATGATCGATAGATTTATGATCGATAGATTTATAATTAGCATAAGTTCGTTCATGATGGCTCACTTCAGTGATAGTGATGACATCGTTGCGAAATTATTAACCGAGTCATTTTCAAGATTGAGTTACAATGATAAACTGGAGTGGCAAAGGATCAGCTGCATGACCCGCAAGTGCTTCATCCAGAAGGACAGGAGGATGGACTTTGTGTTTAAGTGAATTGATCATCAAAGGTAGGCCTAAGTCATTTTCAATGCGGGCGCCGTGCCGACTTAATTCATTGGTAATTGTTACTTGGCTGTGGGTGCTCTGTCATGATAGGTGTTTATATAAATGGTGTTGTTTTGTGTGGTAGTCATTGATGCGTTTTGCACCCCGGGCCGCTGTTTTGATAATCCGCTGAAGTATACGCTGTGACGTAATATCTCTTCTTTTTTTTCTCGAGGGAAGGGGGGTCAGAGGGCCGAGGTATAAAAGTCACGGCTCGCCACTGATATAATGTTTCAAAAACGGTCATTCCCTCTAATATCACAATTGCATTCAGTTTTTTTTTTTGCAGCCCTACAAAAAGGTAGAGCAGGAGGACAACGCAGGACACTCGTGATGCGTCTCGGGGAGGGAAAAGGGGGAGAAAGACAGAAAGAAGGAGGAAGAAAGTGGGTTACCACAGTGGGTCATGGCTGCTTGAAATAGCCGTCCCTCCTTCGTCTACCTGCCTCTGCTCAGGTTGTATATTTAGCCCCAGATTTATTCAGCCCTACAGCACAGGGGCAAAGTGGGCCACCGTCTCACTGAGTTAATAGAGAGGGGCAGGGGCAGGGATGATGTATTATTGTAGGCCGAGCAGGAAGTTAGCATCACAATAGCTCCCTCGACAAAATGCTAATGGCTTATTTTCATTTTTTATGATGCCGATTTTGTTCAGCAGGATAATCTCGACATAGTAACACCACTTTATGATTTTTTGAAGCACTTGCGAGAAGTAAAAAACTAATGTTGAGCTATAAAGGAACTACAGCACGGTCACATGACTTCACGTAACCACCGCTAAGCTAAAGGTGGCTAATGTTGGGCTATAAAGGAACTACAGCACGGTCACATGACTTCACGTCACCACCACTTAGCTAAAGGCGGCTAATGTTGGGCTATAAAGGAACTACAGCACGGTCACATGACTTCACGTCACCACCGCTAAGCTAAAGGCGGCTAATGTTGGACTATAAAGGAACTACAGCACGGTCACATGACTTCACGTCACCAGCGCTAAGCTAAAGGCGGCTAATGTTGGGCTATAAAGGAACTACAGCACGGTCACATGACTTCACGTCACCAGCGCTAAGCTAAAGGCGGCTAATGTTGGGCGTGATGACGTTTAGTTGTCTCATTTAGACACTTGTTAGCAACCGCGGTTTTTAACACATTTAAAAGCTTCATACATTCACCAGTGGGGCATTTTCTGTTGTATTTTCTGTCGTAGAACAAAAAATCTCTTAATCTCAGACCTTATTTCAGGCTTCTAACCAAAACAATGTAAAAAAAAACATTGACTTTGAGAGGCGTGAACATTAAGTGTTGAAAAGCTAACTGTCGTTTGTATCCATATCATCTTAAAGAAAATATACCACAACTATATAACACACTACAGGAAAAATAAAACCCTAAAAAGCACTCACAGCTCAACAAAAGGAATAATTCACAAAACTGCATCATGTTTGAGATGACAGGAAGCAAAAGGGCTAAAATGCTAACTCATTTCCAGTCTTTAGGATTCATTCCTGCACACCTCTATAAGCCATCTGTGTCTCAGAGCTCCAGCGTTAAAGTGTGTGTCATAAAATGGAAAAAGACAGCGAAAGAGAAAGCAGTGAACCTTTGTTCTCCACCTGTGAAGTGGACCTTTACAGGCAGCAGAATAACAGCAGCGCTACATTATCTGCACTTTTCAAAGTGTTCTTCTGGCGTCTGTGAGTGTGTCTGATTGTGTGCATTTGTAACTTTTCTTGTCTTGTTTGTTCTATCAGCATGTAAAGTGCATGTGTGTGTGTGTGTGTGTGTGTGTGTGTGTGTGTGTGTGTGTGTGTGTGTGTGTGTGTGTGTGTGTGTGTGTGTGTGTGTGTTGCAGCATGAATGTGTGAATGTCTCCCCGGGGATGAGAGTCCATCCAGCAGTGTACTCACTTCCTCTCTCCATCTCCCTCCTACGACTTGTTCTCTCCGTGTTATGAAAGTGACCCATGTGGGTGTTATTGAGAATGAGCGAGCGCAGATCTGTGTATCAGCTGGTGTGTGTGTGTGTGTGTGAGACTGTGCTAGCGAGGCCAAACTCATGTAATCAAGTGCATTGCCTCTAATATTTCAGATTAGGAGCATTAGGGCCGAGCACCAGTCAATGCCGCCCGAGAAATCTGACTGAGATCCAGTTATGACAAAATGTCGGCCTGCTTTTGTCTTCCAGAGCTTTGGTAAATTGTGTAAAAGGCCCTTAGTGATCTCTGAGTGATCAGGAGTGTGCATGGGCACGTCCTAGTGTGTGTGTGTGTGTGTATGTGTGTGTCCAGATTTCTGTCCATTAAAGGTGTGAGATATACTGAAGCTTTGGCTTTGTTCAAACTGGAGAAGAACACAGGTTTTGATAGATACATAAGATGATGGTGAAGTGTGTGTGTGTGTGTGTTTGTTTATGTGTGTGGGAGGGAGCTAAACTGACATAACCAGTATGTTCTCTTTCTGCACATATGGTAACAGTCAGTTTTTCTGTGGTTACGCCTGTTGTGTACATTTGTTAACATTTATATAAGCATTGTTTGTTTCTGCGATCGTTCGTACACAAGCGTCCCTTGCCTACATGCTGAATGTGTGTGTGAGCATCAACGTTTTGATCCATTAAAGGTGTGAGATGTACTGTAGCTTTGCACACAGGTCGGATTTGTTAGATATATCAGGTATATGGTCGAAGCGTGTGTGTGTGTGATAAACGGACATTCTGTATTGTCTCTCTTTACACCAAAATTAATAATTCCATGTGTTTAAATGGGCTTACATTTACAGGGATAGTACTTGTCTGCATGTGTCTGCGTGTGCGTGTGTGTGTCTCGACTGAGTGTGTGTATTTGTGTGGTAACAAGCATTCCCTCTTTTATTACATGTTACATATGAAAATGTTCAGTCTGTATGCCTGCCTGTGTACATGTTTTCCTTTGTTTTGGGACAGTTCAAACACAAGTGTCATTTGTCAGGCAGGTGTATGTGTTTGAGTGAATGTGTGTGTGTGTGTGTGTGTGTGTGTGTGTGTATGTGTGTGAGTGAATGTGTGTGTTTGAGTGAATGTGTGTGTGTGTGTATGTGTTTGAGTGAATGTGTGTGTTTGAGTGAATGTGTGTGTGTGTGTGTGTGTATGTGTGTGAGTTGTTGAAATCCTCCCTTATCCTAATGACCATTCATCTGTAGAGGTGAGGTGGAGACGTCACACCTGTACGTTTTATAACAGGTGACCACGCTACAGACACATACAGGAAGTGGCTTTATATCATGGATCCAATATGTCAGTTTGAAATAAAATGACAAGCAAAAATGTCACCGCATAAGAAAAGAAAAAAACATCTTGTCTGTGACTCGTGAAGGTTGTTCAAACGCTGGCGTGTCCACACACAGAGTTGTGTGTTTCCAACCTTTGGGCTTTTATCAATACGTTTGCTATTTCCTTCATTAACAAATGGCCAAAGTCACGCAGCAGAGGATCAGCTCGCTGTGGAAGAACGAGAACTGACAACGACCTTACCTCGGGAACAATGTCCATTAGAGAAGGTTTTAGTTTGTTGTTGCAGCTGACTGCGTTGTGAGCAGCCCAGGGCTAGGTGCTCAGCCCACATGACACAAGTGTTGAAAAAGCGGTTGACCCGGAAGGGAAAGCTCATAATCCGAGGTATGAAAACACACTTCAGAGAGGAAATGAAGCCTTCAGGTAGCTGCTATAGAAGCTAAATAAAGCACATTTCACACAAGATTTAACTCTCGTCTCCCCTTTGAGCATTTAGCGTTGTGTTCTTTTCTGTGTCCAAGTTCAGGGGTGTCAAATCGTGCAATATGCAGATGATACAAACTCTATTGTTGTTGGAACTATTGATAATTGAAAGGGTGTTTAAAATCAATTACTCTACCAGATGATAGATAATAAATAATGTTGGGGCCACATTGTGATTATGTCAGATCATGGCTTGCATTGTTCATTTATACAAACCTATATTACTTGGTATATTAAAGGTCCCATGTCATGGCCATTTCTACTGATCATAATTCCATTGTTGAGGTCGACTAGAATAGATTTCCATTGTGCAATTTTCCAAACTCACATTGGTTTCTCAAACAGCATCTCTGTATAGTATTCACTCTCTGTCCTAAACGGCTTGTTGGAGCTCCTGCCCCCCCCCCTCCCTATGAGCCCAGTGGCCTGCGGTCTGCGAGACAGCGAGACACATCGAAACCCAGCCCGAACACACACACACACACACCCGCAGCCTGGCTGTGAGTCTGTGTGTGTGCTCACACACAGACTCACAGCCTCGCCGCGTCCCGCCGTCTCAGGGAGGAGAAATCGGTGGAGCTGCAGCTGAGAAAAGATTGAGTGTGTGTGTGTGAGGAAGTCCGTGGATTGGTCAATTTGGACCAATCCACGGACTTAACGTAAAGGCTCCGGGGACGTAACGTAACGGCTCCACGGATTGGTCCATTTGGGTATGGTCACGACACTGTACCCAGGAAGAAAAAGAGAAATCTCCAACGAGGCGTTTTGGGGCAGCACAGACAGGTATTTTCTGTGTTAGAGTTTTACTCACTACAGGGTGCACTTTGAGGGTTTGTGACTCTGCAGACCGCTTACATGCAGAAAAACCTTCATAACGCACAAAGGGACGGGTAATAACCGGAAAAGCATGACATGGCTTTAAGAAAAGCCATGTTTAAATGCTAACTTCTGTATATTAGGAAGTTTGTATTTTAAAGCTTGCTGTCAGAAATATGTCCGTTTCTCTCAATATGCATATCTTCATATACAGAAGTTTAAATGTGACTGTATTCAACAACATATAGAAAAAAGGCACTCCTAGTTCTCTCCTCACCTCTCCCACCATGCCGTTCCACGTGCCGTTGATCTTCTTTCCGTGCTTGCCGTTGGTCACCAGGTAAAGGTCGTAGGTGAACTTCACCTGCTTGGCGATCTTCTTCAGGATGTCGATGCAGAATCCCTTACAGCAGCGCTTTATGTAGATCCCAGAGTCCTTCGTTTCATTGCTGCATAGACAAAAAAATGGAATGAACCCCCTTTTTTCAAAGATTCAAGATCCAAAGGTTTTATTCTCATATGCACGAAGCTACAGTGTAGAAATGGAAATGCAATTCTTCTGACCTGAGCTCCTCCAACAATGCAACATATACAAAAATACAAAATAAAAAGTTGTGCAAAAAGTCTATATACATGTCAATAGAATATGATATGTACAAGAACAGAGTATGAAATGTTTTTTTTTTTAAGACAAAATGAAATGCAATGATTACTTATTATCGACGACACCATCCTGACATGATGCAGCACGACTGAGCTATGAAATGATCTACAGTGCAACCACACACACACACACACACACACACACACACACACACACACACACACACACACACACACACACACACACACACACACACACACACACACACACACACACACACACACACACACACACACACACACACACACACACACACACACACGCACACACCAAACATGCCCAGGTTGCCTTTCATGGACCAAGGCTGAGATGTGTTTTCCCACTATATACCCAAAAACTAATTTTCAGGGATAGGCAAATGGCGGCCCGGGGGCCTTGTCAGTACTGATACCGTCCACTAGACTCCTAGTTACGTCGCGAGCTGCGTACATGATTTCGTTCGGCAGCCAAATACCGCAAACTAATCTGTGACGCGTTTGTGTGTATTGTGTTTGTTCACTCACAAGAAACACGGGCTGTTGTATATGGTGGAAATTACTTTAGCAACACATTCATCGCAAGGAAGTGTAGCAAAAGTCAAGGCCGCAGATTCCTCGATGTATTCTGCCACAGAGCAAATTCGTCAAGTTGTAATGACTGATTTGAGAGGTTGTAATAACCAAGTTGCAATTGTAATGGAAAATATATTTTAAAAATATGTATTTTTCTACAAGAGAACATTTCATCACTAAGTTCATTTTTTTCCTACAAGCTACAAAACTTTTTTTTTTCTTCTGTGACTTCAAATTTGGTTCAGTTACGTGGATATTTGATACAAGTGTAAATGTATGCACACAAGCTCAGATATTATTTCTGCAAGTGCTCACATCAGGTTTTACAAGCTCTCGCATTTTGCACCATATCTACCTTCATAAAAGTTGCCCATCCCTGATTTATATGAAGTATAATTTATTTCTAAAGTAGTAGTAAAGTAGTTGTTTAATATTTTAAGGGATTATTATTATTGTTCTCTCGTTTTGATTTTTGTGTTGGACAGACTAAGAAAAATTCCCGGAATATTCTTTTTTAATTTGTATTTCCCTCTTTGTGTGATTATTATTTACATTAAATATAATTATTTTTCATTTAATAGTTTATTTTTTATTAAGGATAATAGTTATCATTATTATTACTATTTTATTATTTATTCATATATATTTTACTTGAATGTTTTCCGATGCTTTCAGATATGAGGCATATAATAAAGCATGTTTCTGTGTCTTGAATTCTTTATACTGCACGTAAAAAATGACTTTGAATCGGAAACAAAGCGCATGTATCGACAAACTGAGTCAATGACTAAAAAGTAATAAAACAACCTGAATACTGAATGAAATATGTGCTCCTGAATTGGCATGAAGTGTTAATTGTAGTCGTGATTTGGAGTCTCTGGCAGCGTCACTCTCACACCGATGAAGTGTGAACTGATTCTACCTCTGGCTCTGTGGAGCTGTCGTGGGAAATCATCATTCACAGCAAACATTCAGGCAGTTTCATTTAGATTTTCTTCATATCTATTCATATATAAATGCTTCATATGTTCGACTTTATGCTTGTTTTGATACTAGAATATCCTTTTCTGGTAGTAGGTTTTGGGAAATCATCATCATTCACAGGAAACATTTAGGCAGGGTTTTCTCCGTTTCATCTCTTCTGGCAAGTATTTTTGAAATCATTGCTATCTATTCATTTGTGAGTAGATTCACATGTTAGACGTTATGCTCATTCTGATATTAGAATGCCTTTTTCTGGGCGGAATCATTCAAGTAGGTCTTAGGTCATTGCTGGGTCACACCAGTCAGATAACAACAGCTGTGTTTGAGTGTGAACATATTTTGTTTACAGACAGATTTATCCTGAGTCAGATAAATAAGCACAGGCTGGAAGAGTTTGGCAGATTTGACTATAGCTGCATCTCACTTCGATTAAATGGATTCCTTGCGTCCTTCACTTGCGTCGTTTCCCTGCGACTAGTCCCTCCCAGACGCAAGGAAACCACGAGAAGCAGGGAAATTAGTTTTAAGAGCAATGGGACGTCCTTTCCTCCGGAGCGCCACGTGAAGCGACGTCCATTTGTGATGACGCCACACAGCTGATCGTCTGACAGCAGCCAGATCAGTGCATGCGCTGCATCGTCCAATCAGTGAGCGATACACAGTAAGGGAGCGGGGCGAGTGTCTGAGGATTTCACCGGAGGATGGTCTGGTAGTTCCTCGATTATCGCTCCTCGATCCTCTGGCAAAAATAAGGCCACTGGGACGCTACTCAAGATGGCGCAGACACAGGGGTGGACTAACCCTAACCCTAACCCTAACCCTAACCCTAACCCTAACCCGGCCCACATCGTCCGACCGGCCCACTTCAGTGCCGGCCCATCGGGATTCGTCCCGAGCGTCCCGATGGGCCGGCACTGAAGTGGGCCGGTCGGACGATGTGGGCCGGTCGGATAAGTCACTAGCACTAGTACCCTCACCCCCCCCCCCCCCATCGACAATTTCCTAGCGGTATTTACTTGCGGTACCGAGGTGGACCGGTCGAGAGTCCCGGGCTGATTTGTAGTCCCAGTCCGTCCCTGCGCAGACAAATCAACTTCCGGTGATACCGAGCTCGAGGAGCGAGGAAATGAAAAATAAGAGAAGTGAGACGCACCCTGTGCCATATATTATGAACACTTCTTCGTGTTCTGCTATATATTTGTTTGTTCCCTTGGTTAAGCTCAAGATCAATTTGGAAACCTTAACGCGTTAAAACAAGTTTTTTTTTTTTTGCTTTAGAGAAGTGTTTGAAAATGGTCAGGTTTTACGCCAGATCATTAATTCATGTTATAATAAAGTAAAATACCCTCTGATTTCTCCTGAGAGTTTGTCATGCCTTTCTTCATTACAACACATCACATATATTTGTTTTATTGCGCCCCAAAACACAAGCAAATACTAGTGTTTTCAACTTGTGATTAACACGATTACATCTATTGACAACACTAGTTGTAAGACATCAGACCCAGTGTTCATTTTGTTTTCAGTTGATGCTCCTATAAAATAATGTACTTCACATCCACTTGACTTCTACAGTTGTCGATCTGTGGGTATCTATATATGCTGAGGTCCCTTTTCAGAAACATATTTTACTTCTTGACAATCCTATTCTAGTTTTTCTTTCTAAAACTTGGTGTATCTGAGATTTAACGTTCCCTGTTAGAGCCAGTATTTTGTTTTTATAAGAAAGGCCACCTAATTGTGACGCCTGTAGTCAACACACTATAAAAGACTACAATTCCCACGGCGCCTGCTCTAAAGTGACAGTGATGGGCAAACTGAAGAGAAATGACTACTTCCATTGTTGCAAGGATAATAAATACATGTATCCTGATATTGAAGCTCAAGCCGGTGACGAGCGATATCTTTCTAACGGAAGCGAAGACACTCACAGTGTTTTTAACTGTTTCCGGCAGGGCACGGTGTTCCTCATGCAGGTCCCGCTGAGCGGATCCACGTCTTCCACGATGACGAAGGGAGCTTCCTCCAGAGTCACGATGGACAGGTGGTCGTCCTCCCTGGTTGCTGCCCCGCCATACAGTTCGTAACGAGGCCACACGTGGTACTTCATGGACAGGGAACCGTTCTCCCATTTACCCACCTGCAGAGAAACAAAACAAACATTCAGATTGCCTTAAAGGTCCCATATTATTCTGTTTTTCATCAATATAGTATAGGTCTCAGATATATACAAAACCTGTCTCTGATTGGCTGAAACACCAAACAGATCATTGCAGCATTACCCATAATCCCCTCTGTTTCAGCCCTGTTTCCAAAGTGCTGATTCTCTGTCTGTTACTTTAGATGAAAATAAGGAGCCCCTCCCCACGCCCCTCTGAGAGACATTTGGTTACAAAGAACACAATGGTGCTCTAGGAGGAGATCCAGGTGATAAGGTGGGGGGGGGGGGGGGGTTACCTTGGTTGGTGATTGGCTAATGGTTACTCAAGCCAAAACATTGTTGTGACATCATAAAGTGGCCAAAATCAGGTTTTTATAGAAATGGATCAAAAAGAGAGAGAATCTTTGTTCCTGAAACTTTCAGAGTCTCTTTCCACAGAGGGGACACATGTTGATGTAGAGGAGACGTGAAGAAGAGGGGACACATGTTGATGTAGAAGAGACATGAAGAAGAGGGGACACATGTTGATGTAGAAGAGACATGAAGAAGAGGGGACACATGTTGATGTAGAAGAGACATGAAGAAGAGGGGACACATGTTGATGTAGAAGAGACATGAAGAAGAGGGACACATGTTGATGTAGAAGAGACATGGAGAAGAGGGGACACATGTTGATGTAGAAGAGACATGAAGAAGAGGGGACACATGTTGATGTAGAAGAGACATGAAGAAGAGGGACACATGTTGATGTAGAAGAGACATGAAGAAGAGGGGACACATGTTGATGTAGAAGAGACATGGAGAAGAGGGGACACATGTTGATGTAGAAGAGACATGAAGAAGAGGGGACACATGTTGATGTAGAAGAGACATGAAGAAGAGGGGACACATGTTGATGTGGAAGAGACATGAAGAAGAGGGGACACATGTTGATGTAGAATAGACATGAAGAAGAGAGGACACATGTTGATGTAGAAGAGACATGAAGAAGAGAGGACACAGGTTGATGTAGAGGAGACATGAAGAAGAGGGGACACATGTTGATGTAGAAGAGACATGAAGAAGAGGGGACACATGTTGATGTAGAAGAGACATGAAGAAGAGGGGACACATGTTGATGTAGAAGAGACATGGACAAGTGGATTTTGCATAATAGGTGAACTTTAAAACACAGATTAGGATTTCTTTAAATGCTGCATTCTGGACGTTTCACTAAGGTTTCACTGCAATCATGGAGACTCAATGCTAACAACTAAATACACAAAATGAATCACTGGGCAGGAATCTAATTAAAACATGAATGCAGATTAAATTCCACGCTGCAATGAGTCCAGTCCATCAAAAGCGCTGCTCTTGTAAACAATTGGCAAAAAGCAATGTGGACTTTGAATGCTTGTTACGCAAAAAACATCTGCTTTCTGGATTTAGATGTGATTAGTCCATCTGTCAGTAGAACGACAACGAGGCAACAAATGAACGGGAGAATTTCATGATATGAGGATAAACATGATGAAAGACAGTGATGGGAATAAGTGAGAGGAAAAAGAAAGACGAGAGGAGAGGCCTGGGACCCAGAGTATAAAACGAGAACAAGGTTAACGGGAAGGACGAGAGTGAAATGGGGGAAAGAGCAGAATTCAGATCAAGAGGAGAGGGTGCTGAGGGAATTAGATGGAGCGATTAGACTAAGAAAATGAGCGGCTACATTTTGCCTGAGAGAAAGAGTCAAGTGAGTGTCTGTGTGACGGAGAAAGAGAGACAGAAATGGAGCCCTTTCAGCTGTTGGTCTGGAGAGCCCTCAGCGATTGTGGCTCCACTCGACAAGACGAGCATCATAAATGGCTACATTTCCCTCAGATGGCGCTAACGTGAAACCAGACTTTTGTCCTGACACACAGGTTGAAAATCACGGTGTGTCTACATTTGGATATTTCTCTTTGACTACCATAACTAGCACTTTGAACACATACACAGTGTGTGCATTTTGACCATTTTGTGTTTTTCCAAATTGCATAAAGCTGCTGTGCTCTTAAGGCCCGATTTCGGCCGTCGATAGATGTCTGGCCGTCGATGAGCGTCGTGTCGCCCTACTCAGATTGGTGTGTCCCGATCGGCCAAAGGCTGTCGGTCAAATAAATCACTCTGATTGGCTGTTCAGCTAGCAAATCAGTGCATGAGAAGCGAAACGGAAGTGAGGGACCCAAACAAACGATTAAGAAGGCACACAAAGACAGCTATTGTTTTTCATTTTCATCTCAGCTGGACGCAAGAGTTTATTTTTCATCATAGCGATCTGGAATGAAGAAACCGAAGACCAACGCACACGCTATTTGTTGTTTGTTTATATCTGTTCTTCTTCCCTCGGTGTATCACGCAGTCTGTCTTCCGGTTGTTGCCTTTTTTGAATGACGAATATACACTACCGCCGCCTGCTGGTAAGGAGAGTTATTGCCACTCACGCATGCGCAGTTCGTACGTGCTTCTTGGCCATCGGCTGAAGTCTTTGCGGTGTGTTCCAGTGCGACACATGGCCAAGACGCAGAGACGTGAGACGACGCAACAGTCGTGTTCCATCGGGACGTGTCCTTTGGTGTCAGTTTGTCTGGGCCTTTAGTGGAAGTGATGATGGCCAGTGTTAGCTAGTTGGCTAGCTAGCAACAATCGTTCACGGTACCAAATCATAAAAGACTATTAAATTAACCAAAACAAATAACGATGGATTCTTTGTGACACTAGTATAGTGATACATTTCTTAAATAATGAAAAAAAACGTGTTTTACACAGTGCTGTGTTTACCGGAGTAATCGTATTCATCGCCTAACTTCGGCTATGTAGCCCGGATGGCGGTCGTTTAGTGTGTCTACCACACTCAACTTTTGACTGTTAAAAGGTTGAAACTCTTGCACTGTCTCAATTTGGATACTTCCCTAAATACCCTGCCATGTCATACAATGTTAATTTTTGCACAATGTGTGAATTTCGAGAGTATAGCGTTCTCTTAAATCAAACACAACTGCTATGCCATCACAGGAAATGATAATGGCTGCTCTTAGCTAACTAGATAGCGAGCAACAAGTGTTAGCAGACTGCTCAATTAACCCATTACAGTTATTGGTGGCCTATTTTCAACATGGTATGGTATGTGGTATGTTAGTTAAGCAGGGAAACAACCCACATGTATAACTTTTATTTGTACAATGCTGTTTTTCCCGCCATTTCCATTATGTACCAACCGCTCATTGACTTTGGGAAGTGTCCAGTGTTCCTCACTCAACTTTTTCACGGGTTTGAATAAACCATCCAGGTAGCATTATCTTAAACAGCTAACAACCGTTCATGTTGCCAAATCATTACAGATAGCTAAATTAGGGCTATTCAATTAAGGTAGGCTTATTTTTGACACCATTATAAATGTACGTTACTTATATAGTGATACCAAACCATTTAGATCTCTGAGTGTGCGAAGTGTCCAGCGTTAGACACTGTTTTGACCATTATGACTTTATGAGTGCACCATCCAGGTACTCATAAGGCGCGTTCACACCAAGTACTTTTCCCACAAAGGTTCCTGAGAACTACGATTTAGTTGCGTTCACACCAAAAAGTCCCAGGAACTAAATTAGTTCTAGAGAACCTTTTTTACCCCCTTTTCAGTCCCTGCTAGAGAGCAGGGACTTTCGTGGGAGAAAAAGGTTCCTATGTCTGATTGGCTGGGCGGATTGCAAACCACGCCCCGTAAAACTCCCAAAAACTTTTGTGAAGCCGCCATTTTATTATCCTCGCATTGCATTATTAGCACTAGCATTAGCCCAGCGCAGAAACGCAGAGAGACTAACTTATGACAACACAAAATAAAACATGGGAGCGGTGGAGATGAGGAGGTGTCGGCGTTCTGGCCGTTTACTCGGAAGGCTTCAGTAGAAGCTGCTGGGAGTCCCAGCAGCTTCTACTGAAGCCTTCCCCAACTCCGGGGACTTCCAGCCGGGGACTTTGGGCGGCAGTATACGGTGTGAAGTTGTTTGCGGCCTGCCAGTAAACCAAAGCAGAAGAAGAAGAAGTGACGTCAGCGGCTTCATTTGCCTAATTCTCCCCCAGGAACTAATTTCCGGTGTGAACGCGGTCTGTACTTAGTTCATGAGAACTAAAGAGTTCTCAGGAACCTTTGTGGGAAAAGTACTTGGTGTGAACGCGCCTATAGTATCATTTTGCTATTTTTCGCAGTGGGACACACTTTTTTAATGCAGAGGTACGCGATTTGAGACACAGCATACGCCTCTTACGAGCTCTTTCCTCTAGAAATGCCCACTTTAACTTGTAGGAAGATGTGGGTGGACATGGATCTTCAGCTAATTGGACAGTGTGTAACAGGAGAGAGGCGCCAGAGTGTAAAGTTTGCACACTCGTTAAGTATGTAAATGAGCACACACACATATATTACACTCCAGGGAACACAAACTGGCCAAGGCTGCCTGGGTTGGACAAGCTGAGGATTTGTATCTCCGAGGCACAATGCAGCCTCGTTGTATCTGGAGGGGGTAAAGAAAGCGTGAGTAAGGGAAAGACGGATGGAAAGAAAAGGGGGGAGGGAGTCCGTGTGAAAAAGGGGTTAAAATCCGCCCGGAGGAGAGCAAACTGGACTAGACACTCCAGAGTATTCACACTACTTCAAAGGTGCAGAAGGAGCATGGTTGTAGGAGCTGGAACTCATTAGGATCCAAGAAAAGTGGTTCAGCTGGAAGTCAAGCTAAGAATTAAACATGAGGGAGGGAGGAAAGGGGGAGAGAAGGGGAGGTGCAGACTGCAAGGGGAGAAAGATAGAAAGGGAGAGAGGAGAGGAGCGATTCACCTTGTTCTCTGATCAGAGGACAGAATATAGATTAGAGAGAAACTCAGGGAATAAAGAATAGGGCGAGTCAAAGGGGTCAGACTGCAGACACAATGGAGGAGAAGGAGGATGGTGACTTTGCAGGAGGAGCAAGTTCCTTTAAAGGTGGGGTAGGTAATTTTGGAGAAGCAGCTCGAGTGCGCTAGAATTTGAAAATATACAGCCGGAGAAAATCTGCTACTTCCTTACAGAGCCCCTCCTCCAACACACACGAACGAGCACATGACCAATGAGGGCACGAGATAAGTTTGTGCACAGATGGAAGGCTGACAGGCAGGTAGGCCATCCAGTTACTTTAGCCGGGCCGGCTCAGATGATTGGTCGTGCTTTTTACAGCGCCACGGCTTCTACTGATGACATTTTTTGATGGATTTTTTGTCAAAGCACTTCAGATATTCATTGCTATCGGGATGTTAAGAGCATTCCATGGAATATAACAAAAAGTGTATCTCGAGCCGGTTTCTCAAACTTACCTAACCCACCTTTAAGCTTGTTGGTTTCTAAATGTATGCTTCACCAACATCTGCTTTCCACCTGTACTAAGAGAATCTATTCCATTTCTCTACCTGTACTATAAGAGCTTTCTTCAAACTTCATTTATTAGGAGGAAAGCTGACTGTGCATTTATAAAGTTTTTTATTCCTAAGTCTCACATATGGTGTGAAAAAGGTGCTGCTTTCACAATAACTATGGTTACATTTCACTGTTCGTTTAACGATTTAAAGTTTGAATTGTCATTATACGTTGTCTGAGTTTTTATTTTCTTACAATGCAAGTTTTTTATGGTCATGAAAGTCAATGGTAACATGTTGGTCGCCCTAAGAAGTCTTGATTGTCACACCGTCTCATGTTATTTCTGGTTCCAAAAAAACCAAAATGACGATAGACAAAATCAAAGATGGCGACTGCACAAAAAACTAGGTGAAAATGGGCAAAAACAAAAGTAGAGAAGGTGGAAAAATCAAAGATCGCGTCGTAAATAAAAAACAGATAACAATGGCCAAAAGACAAGATGAACGCTGTTAGGGATTAATTTTGTCTTTACTCCTTAGACATTTAACCTTATTTTGTGTGTTGACATGTACGACCTTCCCTGCTTCTAATCTCCCGTAAGGAATGTGTTGATGCAGTCGTATGTTGATACTAGGTTTTACAGCTTGACCTACAGGGCATAGGGAGGGTTTGCGAGTGTGAGAACGCTAGTTTCTAAGCTCCAGAGATGGGAGAGATATCTCCTGT
The DNA here is from genome assembly GCA_028583405.1 of Pogonophryne albipinna. NCBI lineage: Eukaryota > Metazoa > Chordata > Actinopteri > Perciformes > Artedidraconidae > Pogonophryne > Pogonophryne albipinna. The sequence continues at coordinate 33,625 of JAPTMU010000176.1, forward strand.
GTCTGCAGATGTGTTTACGCCATGATTTACGTCCATCCCCAATATGTGGATTTGACTCTCTGTAAACTAGTTAAAAGGTCTACCAAGATGCGAGGCTGATCAGATTTGACATGGCAAACCACCCGTGCAGTCAGAACCTTTGACTGTGTGACTTGTGATGTGAATTTCTCCGGCCGATGCTTGTATTAAATATCAGTGTTTGACATCAGAACTCCTGCTCGTCCCGTGTCTCCTTCATGAGTCGGTGACTCCCATTGCATTGCTACACAGAAGTTTCCTCCACAAACACCACTAAAAACAAAGATGGCAATGGAAGGAGAAACATGATAACATAAGGCCAAAAACCAAGATGACAACCAACAAAAATCAAGATGACAACCAACAAAAACCAAGATGACAACCAACAAAAACCAAGATGACAACCAACAAAAACCAATATGACAGACATAAACAAGATGTACCTAAAACTCTGAATACCTAACTCAAGGCTTCAAAACCAAGGTTCATAAACCCATGGGTGACACCACGTCTACTTCTTTGTATACAGTCTATAATAAAAAAATGTCATGTGGAAATACTCTGTGTGCAACAGAGGCAAACTGAAGGATACATACGTAAAAATACTCATTCAATGATAAGTGGTATGTTATAGCTTCCTCAAACTTTTAAAAAACGAACACACAAGCATTTTTACTACCCCAGCGCTCTGGAGCCTGAGCTGCAGAGTGTTGCTCAAAGGCACCTTCACCCAGTAGATATCATCTAATCAGAGAAGTGCCTGTAAAGCTTTCGGCTTAAAATGCTTAAAAAGTGAAAATGGGATGATAAGAGATTCAGATAGACGGACAGATACTCGAGCACCAACCAGGAACTGTACTTACAGGATACAGCTGAATATGAGTACACACTTATTCACACACACACACTGCTCACCCTCTCCCACTGCCTCTCCTTGTTGAGCAGAATGATGACTAGCTTGGGGTGCATCTGGTATCCGTCCTCGCTGAACGACAGATTACGCCCCTCGAACGTCACATTCATCAGGTACCTGCAGAGGGAAACATCCAGGAAAAAGACACTCATTCAAACATGTATCACTTCCTGGAAAAATATCCGTCAGTAACCACTCACACGCAATATTTTATTACTCTAAGGTTTTATGTACATATGCACAGCAGCTACAGTGTCGTTATTGCCATGAAAATCCCCAGGCTCCTTATGTGTAATGCATACAGATGAAAACATCCATATCATGACTCTATTTCCCAAACATTAGAGTTTAATGGTACGAAACATCCTCTGATAAGCCACTATCTTCCCAGACAAACCTGCTGACATTACATAAATGCATCATCTGCCAGGAAACAGCTTTCGGCCAATGTCTGCGTCGGCTTTTCATAAATACATGAATATACATTAGTCATCAGCTGCTCTTCAGCTAAACAGCAGTGGTGGTTTTAAGATCATAAGGAGAATTCATTTCAGAAAATTGTCGTATGTGCAATGCCTTGTAATGTTTTTAATGCTGCTGCAAAGCAAACATTTCCCAATATGGATATACATCCACGGTTCAATGTGTGCAGCCTTAAAGGAATGGTACGTCGTTTTGGGAAATATTTTTGCTTGCTTTTTGGCCGAGAGTTAGATGGATTTAACTCTCAGATCTGTTCATTAGATATGAAGCTAAAGCTAGCAGCTGTTAGCTTAGCACAAAGCCTTGAAACACAAGAAACAGATAGCTTGGCTTCAACTGTAGGAAAACCCACCACTAAATCTCCCAAACTTAAACAGTCTACCCTTTTTGTTTTATTTGTATAAGTGTAAAAACTATTGGCTCACTTTTTACTGGGACTTGTGGTGAAATATTTGTTTGTCGTTAGCAGTTAGCAACTAGCTTAGATATGAAGAAGAAACACTGACTGGTTTCTACAGTTTTTTTTGTTTTGTTTTCTTTGTTGTTGAGACAATACGAAATATATATAGTGAAGTGAGCATTATACGTTCTTATTGGGATCTTTCTTTTACAGTAAAACAGAGCTAGGATAGCCATCGTTCCACTATATACATGTACATACCATTTGTATGAGAGAAGGATTTGCTTATCTTTGTTGTAGTATTTGTTTTCTTGCCCTCAAAGATCTACATTTGGAGCGTAAAGAAAATATCATAAAATATAAATTCACAAATTTGAGTCCCATTGACAAATCCCAAAGCGAGTTCTAGAGAGGGCGTTAAAATAATAACACAGCAGCTTCTCAGATCACTGTGTGTGTGTGTGTGTGTGTGTGTGTGTGTGCGTGCGTGCGTGCGTGCGTGTGTGTGTGTGTGTGTGTGTGTGTGTGTGTGTGTGTGTGTGTGTGTGTAATTGATGAATATGATTTGACAACAATAACACACAATTATACTTGTTCTTATTTATTTGTTTGATTCTATAATCTCTGGCTTTTTTTGCCGTTCATCAGGAACTGAATTTCAAAATAAAGTCACCGGAAACAGACGTTTGAATCCAGTTTGGGATAGTATGCCGTGGGTTTCGTTCCATTTCAAAGAGCTGTTTGGCGCTCGGCGTAACCTTGGCGCACTGTCACTCCAACATCCAATCCCATTAATCATGGGGTTTGTCAAGCAAAGGGACTGTAGTCCCAAACGATAGCTGAGGATTATGGGTAGTGTAGTGTCTTCGGCCATCCTAAACTCGGAAATGTTTTTTGGATTTCATATCGCATAAACACCATATCCCAACTTGCATTGCGGCTAAAACATCCAATCAGCGAGCTTAAATCATAGCTGAGGATCTTGGGTAATCAGTTCAGTGGCTGTGTATCGCAATGATGCTCGAAATGTCCCATATAGGCCTACGTCTGTTTCCGGTTATTTTATTTTGAAATTCAGTTCCTGAGGAACGGCAAAATATTATAGAATTAAAAAAACAAATAAAAACAAGAATAAGTGTGTGTTATTGGTGAGTAAATAACAGTGTGTTATTTAGAAAAGAATAACAAATTAGAAGGAAAAAATATTTAAAAACTACAGATTTCAGTATTCTGAGGCTCTGAGCCATTTATTTTCCTCACAGACGACAAAAGAAGTCTGACATTATACGATTTAAAATAAAAACAATAATTGTGGCTTGATATTGAGTAAGAACATGTTTTTATGAACCACACAGCTTCCGGTCTTCCAAGACCCGACCGGACAAAAAGACGTGTTGCAGGCACGAAACATATTACCAATAGAAATACATTGCTTTGAAAATCGTTCTGTTTGACACGAAAAAAAGGGTGAAATTGTGTTGGTGAACACGAATCAATAGATTAAATGTTGTGACGATAACACGAAATGCCGTGAGACTGGGTTGGTGTGTGTGTGTCTGCTTCCGTTTGTGTGGAGGAGAAAGAGAAAGCGACAGAGAGAAAGCAGCATTGTTTCTGTCAGGTAAAATAATTTCACCTTTCTTCAACTAAACACACACACACACACACACACACACACACACACACACACACACACACACACACACACACACACACACACACACACACGGACACACAAAGACACACACACACCACTGTATCCTCTTGCAGTGATTATGGTGAATGTACGTGGGAGTGTGTAAGTGTGTGTATATGAGAACAGGAATGTTTAAGTCAGGTGAACTCAAATCACTTCACTGTCATCCCACACACACACACACACGCACACACACACACACACACACACACACACACACACACACACACACACACACACACACACACACACACACACACACACACACACACACACACACACACACACACACACACACACACACACACACACACACACACCGACGAACACACACTTTACTCTCTCTCCTCTTCCCTCCCTCTGACTGTTTCCATGGAAACACTCTGCCTCATCATAACCCTGCACACCATATATATATATATATATATGTATGTAGATGAATATATATATAAATAATAATAAAAAAGATGTCTAAAGAACGGGACAGACATAAGATCACATGCATGTCCAGCAGAATCCTTTTGTCTTGATCAGATCCTCTTAAACCATCCTGTCATGTTAATAAATACTGATCAATCCCTCCAACATGGTGAATCATATCACAATAGCAGTGAGAAATGAGTTGTTCTTGTAGCCCTAATCATTAAGTTGTGCCTTTAACCCAGTCTGCCATTTGTGAATCTAATTTAAATGTAATTGTTTTTTGGGGATTTTAGTTTATCTAATTAAAATTGAATCTCTTTTTTAATATAGTAGAGACACAAGATACAAATAAAGGAATGGAAAGTATTATGAGAGTAAATGTCATACAACAAATAAACAAACATAATCATATAAAAAAGAACATTTCAATTTATTTTTAATAGGAAAGAAATAGGACATCATCTTCTCACACAAGACAGAATAAATAAATATTAATAAAAATAGGTCTGCAGTTTGGGTATCTTATGTCTCCTGTGTACTCCATCATTTCTTTTCTTTTCTGATTTTATAAAAAGCGTCTTTGAGCATTAGGAAAAGCGCTATAAAAATCCAATATATTATTATTATTATAATGTAGTAACTTCAGTATTTACTGTAACCACATTCCTGATTCTACTTCCTGTATTAAATATTGATGTTTCCAACAGGCTGTGTTGAGCGTCCGGCTGACCGTCCCGTAGAGATCTGGCTCTGATTCAAAGTGCACAGAATCTGCTGCATAAATCATGAGCCATTTGCAAAATGACATGACGCTGCACCCCTCCCACCCCCCCCCACCCCCAAACACTCCCCTTTAATCTTTACTAGCGCTGAGCTATTGTTACGTGCAACAATGTGAGGCCCCTATGTGTGTGTATATATGTATGTGTGAGTTCCTGTATCCTGCGCACGTTGTAACGGAGCGAAACACAAGCATATGGGTGTTGCCATGGCACCCACAACCACTGTGACATCCAAGCCAATCTGCTGGGTTGCTATGGAGACGGTAATCTCGCAGAGGGTGCAAGAGAGAGAGAGAGGGGGGGGGGATGATGGCATGTTACTATTACAATGCATCGCTCTGTTTTCTAGTCAAACTGGACACATATTTACCTGGGACATGTCTCCATGCTTTCATGTTCAAAAAGCTCTTTATTTTTCTCTTACTGCCTGTGCTGCAGCACCTCTTTTCACCCTCTGTCTGAAACCAGAGCCCAGTCTGCTCTGATTGGTTAGCTGGCCGGCTCTGTTGTGATTGGTCAACCGCTTTGAGATGTCCCGCCCCTTAATCTATCACGTATAATGTGTTGGAGCGCTAGCCAATAGAAGCGTGATTGTAACAGAGATTTTAGCCTTTGCAGACCATTGACATGCACTAAAACCTATAAAATACAAGGGACAACCTCCAAAAAAGGGCCTCTTTAATGTATTAGTGTTCATTTTAATTGCATCTCTTTTTTTTATGAATGCCCTTCAACCATATAAAATGCAAAAAGATTTTTTTAAAACAGCGCAAAACATCACTGGTTAAAGCACTCAAACAACAATTAATTGAGATTGTGACTGCTGCTCAGATTAATTGCCTTAATTGAATAACAATAGGTAAAAATATACAGTACATTTGATTTAGGGGAACACTATCCCTATAAACAGTGAGGGTTTATTCAGCATTTACTTGTAGAGCTTTAAAAAGGGGAGAACACAGTACATCCTAGGGCTGCTCGATTATGGCAAAAATCATAATCTCGATTATTTGGGTCAATAATTGATATCACGATTATTAAAAACGATTATCCATTTACTTTGAAAACATCAATTTATTGGAGAATTTGTTTTTAACAGTATGTTTGTAACAGTTGATAACCCTGAACTTTAAGTATAATTCAACTGAAAAACCATTTTTTTTTTTCTTTTTAATAATAATAAAAAAATTATCGTTTTATTTCGATTACGTTGTTTTCGTAATCGTTGCAAGCCATAATCGTAATGGCAATTAAAATACGATTAATTGAGCTGCCCTAGTACATCCACATCTGGAATCGGCCCAGTCAGTCCTCTGATGGCTCGGAGGAAAACTGAAGACAGATTTCTTGCCTTCCTTTCCATGCCAGAAACACAAATAAACATGTAAACACAAATCTGCAGCCCCCACCAGCTGTCTCTACTGTATGTGTCATGAGACGGCATTAAGTAACGTTCACGCTAAGAATGCTAGTATGCACACATCCACCCACACACTTTATAAAGCCCTCTTACATGTCAGATTGCAGCGCATAGAATCTCACTGTATGTGCAGTAGGTGAATCTAAATTCAAAGAGCAGCAGCTGTCTCCACCTGGAGAAGGAGAGCGAGTGACACCGACCCGACTTCTCTTATTTCCTCCTCCAAAAGACTGAAGCTTGTACATCTCTCTGTGTATTCAGCACATTTCTGCACAATGCAACTGCTATGTTACGATATGATTGGATACATATATGATACGTAACGATTCGATTTGATAAGATTCGATAATATTTGTAACAATACAATATGATACCATACATTATGTTATGTTACAATTGGATGTTACAATTTGATATGTTACAATATGATTGGATAGATAGTATATGATACAATATGATACCATACAATATGTTATGTTATAATTTGATATGTTACAATTTGATATGTTACAATACAATATGTTATGACTACGATACAATATGTTACAATAAGATATGTTATGACTACGATACAATATGTTACAATAAGATATGTTATGACTACGATACAATATGTTACAATAAGATATGTTATGACTACGATACAATATGTTACAATAAGATATGATACGACTACGATACGATATGTTACGATACGATATGATATAATTAGATACATTACAATACGTTGAATATGATAAGATCTTATTGAATACGTTTCTCTAGATTACAATTTGATACAAATAAAAACATAGCAAAATAATTTTAAATAATTTTAATGACTTAAATATTCATAGATACTAATACTTTTTTTCAATTGGTATGATGATTATTAAACTAACTTGTTGGCTAGTTTAATTTATATCGAAATATCCTATTTTAAAAGCTCTTGTTTTAGATGCTAATGATAATCTATATGTGTACAGTTACTACAGCTGTAGAATACATGTATTAAAGTTAAAAAAAAATACATGTTACCTTTTAATTTACTGAGTACTGAACGTCAGTAAATCTACGATGTTACATTCAATGACAAGTGCCACACACACACATACAAACACACACACTCAGACAAACACACACACACTCAGACACACACACACATGCCCTGACACAGATACGTTTTAGCGCATGTTCAGCTGTGAATAATGGAGGAGTTGTGTGAAATATTGATAAGTCAGGTTTAATAAATTAACCCTGACATGAATTAGTCATGAATTACACTCCTTAGCAATTACTGCTGTGCAATGTCCTTATTGGCTCTTACAGAGGAGAGGATCTATGGAGGATGGTGACATGCCCCATATGGCAGATAGAGAGAATGTAAGTTGGAGTGGTGTGAATCAGATAGAGGTGTGAATCTGGTGCATGTATGCATCTACAGTGTGTGTGTTCAGACGAGGGAAGTGAACGTGCAAACAGTGCAATAAGTTGTGCTAATGGAAGAGAGCGTGAAACCTGGTTTATTTTTGACAAATGATGGACAGCACTTGTGACATGTCTCCATAGGCGCATTCACACCGCAGTACTTTTCCCACAAAGGTTCATGAGAACTTAGTTCATGAGAACTCTTTAGTTCTCATGAACTATAAGTACAGATCGCGTTCACACCGGAATAAGTCCCTGAGGGAGGATTAGGCAAATGAAGCCGCTGACGTCACTTCTTCTTCTTCTGCTTTGGGTTTACTGGCAGGCCGCAAACCACTTCACGGCGTATACTGCCGCCCAAAGTCCCCGGCCGGAAGTCCCCGGAGTTGGGGACTGGCTTCAGGAGAAGCTGCTGGGACTCCCAGCAGCTTCTACTGAAGCCTTCCGAGTAAATCGCCAGAACGCCGACACCTCCTCATCTCCACCGCTCCCATGTTTTATTTTGTGTTGCCATAAGTTAGTCTCTCTGCGTTTCTGCGCTGGGCTAATGCTAATGCTAATAATGCTAATGCGAGGATAATAAAATGGCGGCTTCACAAAACTTTTTGGGAGTTTTACGGGGCGTGGTTTGCAATCCGCCCAGCCAATCAGAAATAGGAACCTTTTTCTCCCTCGAAAGCCCCTGCTCTCTAGCAGGGACGGAAAAGGGGGTGAAAAGGTTCTCATGAACTAATTTTAGTTCCGGCTCTTTTTGGTGTGAACGCAACATTTCGGAACTATATCGGAACTAAAGTGGGAAAAGTACTGCGGTGTGAACGCGCCTCATGCGTTAATGTTCAAAAAGCTCTTTATTTTTCTGCCTGTGCCGCAGCACTTCTTTTCACCCTCTGTCTGAAACCAGAGCCCAGTCTGCCCTGATTGGTTAATGCAGATTAATCCATATGATCCACAACAGTAAGGCTAGACCCAAGATTTCATTCATTTCATGGCATCTTATGACATTTATTTTTGTTTCAGTTTCTTGTAGTACTTAGAAAAAACCCTTTATAAACTTATTGTAAATAATAAAAATATTTTTTTAAATTTTTTTAATGATTTTTTTTATAATGATTAAAAAAAAATGTAATTGTTATTATTTTATCTTTTTTAAATCGCTTCTTAAAACCCACCTCTTCTCCTTAGAGTTCAACACTTTGTAGAGAATTGCCTTTGCTTTTGAAATGGTCTATTGGTTTTACTATATGACTGTTATTATTTGATGGTTCATGAGCTGTGTGATTTTGTATATATTATTTTTTTCTCTGCACAGCACTTTGGTCTGGAGGTTTTACGCCGCTTCACAAATAAAACTAGAGAACTGAATAAACCTGGCACAGTAGAAGACATTTAGTGACGGAGCAACAGTGATATACAAATAAATTAAGAAGAGGGAAGAAAGAGGGCAGGAGCCTCCTGACCCAGATCCAATCAGACCCCGTCACACACACACACACACTCTGTTTAACGCCTCCCACTGGCCCATAAACACACACTCCAGTTTAAACACTCAGACTGAAATAGCATCACAAACACCCAGGTGGAAACGCTGTCCGTAACGCTGGCACACACTCATCCTTTGGCTCACTAGGGTCCAAACGCTGCTTTAGGAGTACACTAATGTTAGGAAAATATCACTGGTCCCCGGCTTGAGCTTCAACCTCAGGATCCATGTATCTGTGATCCTCTCCAGAATGGAAGTAGTCATCACATACAGAGCATCAACTAGTTCCTGAACAGTGTCCTTCACATGCTGAGATCCAAGAGAGGGAGTTACACAGTCACAAGATGGAGGAATAGAAAGCAGTATTCAATGTTTACTTCAGATTAGCTCCACGTCAGAAATGAGCATGCTTGTCATATGTCTCTCTCCATAGAGGCTGAATCATCACGTTAATCACATAGCTATCATATGCCTCAAACAGTCCTGATGCTCTTCTAGGTCATCACACATCCTGTCATGTTCACAGCTACAGTTGGGATACCTTTGTTATCATGTTACTCTCATGTTGGAAGAGGACATTCAGTATTTTCCTAACAACCACACACACACACACACACACACACACACACACACACACACACACACACACACACACACACACACACACACACACACACACACACACACACACACACACACACACACACACACACACACACACACACACACACACACACACACACACACACACACACACACACACACACACACAGTCTATTGAAGAGCCTCGCCGGGGCCACAGAAGTTCAGAAATGTCCACAGAGCTTAAAAGCACTTGACACCTTTCCAACTCTGAGCTGATTTGGAACCTGTCCACGTCTGGCAAGGTCAGGGCGGCCGTTGTCAAACTCATGATTCGAACACTGTTGTGTATTCCTCTCCCCCACCCCCCCTCTCTTTGCTCTTCTTTCTGCTATCTTCATTTGTCAGGCCTTAGCTTGAATGTCACACTGCTGGCAACACTGGACTTCCTTTACTTAGCATCGCGTCCTCCTCTCGTGGTTTCCCGCTGAGTTTTTTAAGGAAATGCAAAGCAGAGAGGGATCGGCGTGAATGTATAACGGATTGAAAAGTCGACTAGATGGCCGTGACCGATTCTTCATCGTTCAACAGCAGACTGAAATGTAAAACCAGATGTGATTTACATATTTCTATGCATCCCCCGTTTGTTATCTGCAAACTACAAAGTCATGTGTGATCATCTCCATTAGTCACAACCCTGAGTATCAGACTGCTACACACAGCTGGAACACCACGCTGTGTTCAATGTGCTCCGGCATGTATGACGTACTCGCCTTGAGACCCGTGGTGATCGAGCGCTCGAGGCTGTGGCTCCTAAACTATGGAACGCTCTGTCCGCAAACCAACGGTCCGCTGAGTCTGTACTCTTTTAAATGTCATTTAAAGACATTCCTGTTTGGGTAACTTGTGTGCTTTTATTCTATGTTTGTGTTTTTCAAAATGTATTGTGTTTTTAGCACTTCTTCATTCGTATGATGTTGTAATGCTTTGTCAAGCACTTTGTGACTATGTCTGTGAGAAGCGCTTTAAAAATAAATTGTACTTACTTAAGCGACGTGGCTTAAGAACCAGAGGGTCGCCGGTTCAAGCCCTTAAAGCTACCAACCACTGCAAAGGTGCCTATCAGCAAGGCACTGCTCCACGGTGCTGTACATAATCGCTGCCCCCCAATCCTTATACTAAGATGTGTCAAATACAGAATTTGTTGATGTGGGAAGATCCACCACTCGCCCTGAGCCCCTCCTTCGATGTTCTTGGTGTGTCTTTATGTTTTAATTTGTTTACATTTTTGAATCTCCTTTTCCTTATATCCATTCCTTAATGTGTTCTTTGTGTTGTCAACTGCTTTGCGGGAAAAAGTTCAATAAAAACAAGCACAGAATCAGGGGGCAGGCTCAGTCCAAATGGGCTTGAACTGGTTTCCACATGGACAAAAAAACCTCATCCTGTAAATCAACCCAGAAAGTTTGCAAGATGGGACAAGACTAAAACATGTGTAATTGCTTGTAATCTCAAGCATTGTTTTTTAAGTTTATTTAGATTTGTGGGGTTATTAAAACCTCACTTAAAGGTGGGGTAGTTAAGTTTGAGAAACCGGCTTGAGATACACTTGTTGTTATATTCCATGGAATGCTCTTAACATCCCGATAGCAACGAATATCTTTAGTGTTTGACAAAAAATCCATAAAAAAAAGTCATCTGTGGAAGCCGTAATACTGTAAAAAGTACAACCAATCATCTGAGCCGGCCCGGCTAAAGTAACTGGATGGCCTACCTGCCTGTCAGCCTTCCATCTGTGCACAAACTGATCTCGTGCCCTCATTGGTCATGTGCGCGTTCGTGTGTGTTGGAGGAGGTGCTCTGTGAGGAAGTAGCAGATTTTTTCCGGTTGTGTATTTTCAAATTCTAGTGCACTCGAGCTGCTTTCTCCAAAATGACCTAACCCACCTTTAATGTCTTTTTGAGAGTCAGGTCATCCCGTAACCCCGATTTAGGCTTTATTTAAGCTATTGCTAGGGTTAGGGTTTAGGGTTAGGCCATTCTCCAACACTAAGTCACAATGTTGACATTTTCCAAAAGAGCCTTTTGATCAAGCTGCTTCCCTTCCCTTTCCACTCGTCCATTGATTCACTCCGCAGTGAACCGTCTGGATAACGGGTCAAACATCCCAACAACCAACCAGCGCTTCATTCACTCTGCAGTTTATAGACTGAAGGCCAAACGCTAATCTGCCGATTGAACACTTGAAGACAAAGGTTATCACAAAACAGATTTAGTTAAGGCAGCGAGGCGAAAGATCTCTGCAGAGCAAACTGATCTAATCACTAACATGGGTAAGTTGATTAGAGGAGAGGAGAGGAGAGGAGAGGAGAGGAGAGGGGGAGAGGAGGGGGAGAGGAGAGGAGAGGAGAGGAGGAGAGGAGAGGAGAGGGGGAGAGGAGGGGGGAGAGGAGAGGAGAGATGAGAGAGGAGAGAGGGAGAGAGGAGAGGGGAGGGGAGAGAGGAGGAGAGGAGAGGAGGGGAGAGATGAGAGAGGAGAGAGGAGAGAGGAGAGAGGAGAGGGGAGGGGAGAGGAGGAGAGGAGAGGGGGAGAGGAGAGGAGGGGAGGAGGGGAGGGGGAGAGGAGAGGAGAGAGGAGAGAGGAGAGGGGAGGGGGGAGAGGAGGAGAGGAGAGGGGGAGAGGAGAGGAGAGGAGAGGGGAGGAGAGGGGAGGAGGAGAGGAGAGGGGGAGAGGAGAGGAGAGGGGAGGAGAGGGGAGGGGGAGAGGAGAGGCGAGAGGAGAGAGGAGAGGGGAGGGGGAGAGGAGGAGAGGAGAGGGGGAGAGGAGAGGAGAGGAGAGGAGAGGGGAGGAGAGGGGAGGAGGAGAGGAGAGGAAATGAGAGGAGAGGGGAGGAGAGAGGAGAGGAGAGGAAAGGATATGAAAGAATAGGAAAGGAAATAAGAGGAGAGGAGAGGAAATGAGTTGAAAGGAAAGGAGAGGAGAGGGAAGGAAAGAGAGGAAGGAAGAGAAAATGAAAGAAGAAGAGAGGAGAGGAGAAGAGAGGAGAGGAGAGAAGAGAGGAAAGGAAAGGAGAACATTTTAGGCAAATGTTATACTTGCTACTCTGCAGATAATTATTTTTAATTCAAAATATAAATCAGCTGATTAATAATGATACAGAGTCATTAACTAAACCCCACCTTTACTTGGTGCGTTCATTAAGTGAGGCACAACGCATTACTTTGAATACAATAATGTGGTACAAATATGACTCTAAATGGGTCATACTTGAGTACAACATTGAATGAGTATTTTCCCACTGCAGTATTACTACCTTTACTAAAGTGAAACATCAGAGCACTTCTTTCACCTCAGGATGAAGCAGAGCCGTTTCAGACAGAAGAGAATAACGTGGAACAAAGCGGAGTATGAAAGCAGACCAGAGGGGAACAAGTGAGAGAGGACAGAGAGGAACATGGCGGAGCGTTTTAGAGTAAAGAGACGAAGAAGAAACCACAGTAGGGTTGAGCAGAAGACGCCAGAAGAACAGGGGAATTGCATTCTGGGACAACAGCAGCTGCCATAAACTCCAGGTTATCTCAGAGCCGAACAAACAGACCAGTTGAAATGACATCTGAGGAGTTTATTGGAACGGACTGAAGCGCTGAGTACAGGATGCAGTTAGACTCGGAGCGTGAACGGAACAATGACACATCCAACAAGGTGTGTTTCTACAGGCTCTGTTTCTGCTGCAAGAGGGTGAATGTGCAAACTACTTTTTCGGTAGTAATGGCTGATTGAAGTAATAATAATAATAATAATAATAGATTTCATTTGTTAGCGCTTTTACAGGTGCTCAAAGACGCTTTACAGATATAGTGAAGAGAAAAGAAAGTAAGTAAGCAGTCTGTCTGGTTGGCTTTTTTTGGGGCTTGATAAAATACAAAGAAATATATTTAAAACCGGGGGAGTACTTCAGGAAAGTCGACGGGGGGGGGGGTTAGTGGAGTACTTGTGACCACAGAGTGCGAACGTTGTGATCAGCTGTTTTAGCGCAGTTCTCCAGTGAAGGGGGGGAAGTCTCCCTCCGCAGCCGGTTGGCGTAGTTTTGGCACAATGCCGTTGTACAGACCGACGTTAACAGCAGCCCTGTCTGTGCACACGGAGACCGACTCTGTCGTCCGGTGATCTAACCGCCTTCTGGAAAAGCTTCACAAGTACGCCGGTACGCAAATGCGCTTTGTGACACAAGTTTCAGATTACGCACATAACCGGCGTACCAGTTATGTGCACCCCTGTACTACAGCAAAAGTATTCTCCGTCGGGACTTCCTGCAACAACACCGACATTATCAAAGATGTTCTATTGAGAAGACGATCACTACGTGACAAAAGTTTTCAAAACCGTTTCTGGTCTTCGGTATTTCCAGACAAGTGGCTACTGAAATCAATCTGACTAACTGCTGTCTGTGCAATTTACTCCGCGCGAGTTGGCGGACTTTATTTAGCTTACTTTAACATCATTTTTCATGGTGGGGCTAAGCCATTTCTCGGTATGGGTGTAGCCTACCCCAGCCACACCCTGGCGCTGCCACTGGTGGCACGTATGGGGCGGGCCATTCTGCACATGCGTTAAATGCGTTAAATATTTTAATGCAATTAATTCAAAAAATTAATTACCGCCGTTAACGCGATAATTTTGACAGCACTAGTTAAAACGTATTCCGTTACATTTGTTACCCCCATAGTTATAACACTTTACATAAGATTTGGTTTAGCTGATGCTTGTATCCAAAGTGAATTCAACCATGAAGAAACTCCAAAGAAATAATCCTGCAGGTTCATTTCCTATCTTTAAGCCCAACCAGATGTAGTGCTACTGCATTAGCTTCACATAGAGACAGTGCTACGGACAGAAGAGAGATCTTATAAGTGTACTTTTTTATCATTGTAGTGGCCAAGGATGAGTCGAAACAGGCCATGTTTTTTAGTCTGCCACGCATGATGTGTAGACTTTGATGCTGGACTTTCCACCATTTTGGCACCGGGATAGCAAATCTGATCCTGAGCAAAGTGCCCTTGCGTGAGTGTATGGCTAACCATTCCTCTTATAGATGCTTTTGGATAAATAGTCCCTTACAAACTCATCACATATGGTCATCTCTCCATTTCAAACCAAGCTAAAATAGTGTATATGTCGACTTAATACAAGTGTGAGTCAGTGCGAGAATATGTATGTCTTTGTGAGTGCTGCTTTTCAAACCCTTTCATACCTATACACACATATGGCCTTCTCTTTAGCACAATGAAAACTACACACAGCTACATCTAACACACGCAGGGTGGCCGAGGGCCCCTGAACGCATCACAATGCTGAGCTCTGCAGCGCGACAGGGGCCACTGTTCCTCGACTCAAACGCCATTGGGACCAATTAGGCATCGAGCAGAGCGACGCCGCGCTGCACGAACAGTTCAAAAGACCTGCTGCTGAGACGGACAGCTGGGGGGGGGGGGTCTCCTGGAGGATGGGGGCATGAGAAGGGGTGTGTGTGTGTGTATGTAGGGTATTATTACAGAGGGGCGATTATCACAGTGCAAGGGATGAAAGGTGCATGTGTTTTGAGTGTGTGTCAGCATCTAGACACCAAAGCTGTTGTGCAGTGACACTACTGATGTGCAATATGTACTTTTTACTTTTTAACATTGTTATTACTGACTGAACAAAGCACATTCTGCTCAGTGTAGAAATACTATGGTACAAATAAAAAGTCTGGCTTCAAAATGGTTAAGCCTTTTAGTTCTGGCAATTGAATGTATGCCTCAACAATTATGAAAGTGGTGTTAATGTCTCAAAATGTTTCTGCTGAACCAAAGGTGTATGCATCACTCATAGGACGTCAATTTGGACCAAAGTGTCAGTTAAATGCAATTAAATCTAATATCAGAAATGTTTGTTTGCCCCATTTTCTGACATATTCCAAAGTCCAATGGTAAACTCCCATTGGCTTTTTGTCGAGGGAGGCCTCGTGATGATAACTTCCCGAGTCAGCCGACATAATCGCTGCACCCCTCAACATCTAGACTTCAGAGATGGCAAAAGTACACACATCCTTTACTCAAGTAGAAGTACAGATACTCGTGTTTAAAAATACTCTGGTAAAAGTAGAAGTACTGACTAAACTTCTTTACTCAAGTAAAAGTAAAGAGGCTTTGAAATGTACTTCAGTAAAAAGTACCCATAACTAGCAGCTGTTTTAAAGAGTACCTGACCTCCCTTTATATTAATAGAACAATAATGTCATTGTTAGCTAATGAATGTTTCCATGCTGAACAACGGCAACATGACAACGTTTCCATTGGTCCCTCTTCTTTAGAGAAGACCAGGAAATGATGGATACACGGATCGTGTTCAAATCAATAGGCACGCAATGACTCTAAAGAATAATGATCACGCACCAAACACACATTCAGACTAAAGGAACCAGCTGTTTGGGAAATGAGAGAAGTAGAAAGTACAGGTATTTGGGTTCAACATGTAAGAAGTAGAAAGTACAGGTATTTGGGTTCAACATGTAAGAAGTAGAAAGTACAGGTATTTGGGTTCAACATGTGAGAAGTAGAAAGTACAGGTATTTGTGTTCAACATGTAAGAAGTAGAAAGTACAGGTATTTGGGTTCAACATGTAAGAAGTAGAAAGTACAGGTATTTGTGTTCAACATGTAAGAAGTAGAAAGTTCAGGTATTTGTGTTCAACATGTGAGAAGTAGAAAGTACAGGTATTTGGGTTCAACATGTAAGAAGTAGAAAGTACAGGTATTTGTGTTCAACATGTAAGAAGTAGAAAGTACAGGTATTTGTGTTCAACATGTAAGAAGTAGAAAGTTCAGGTATTTGTGTTCAACATGTGAGAAGTAGAAAGTACAGGTATTTGGGTTCAACATGTAAGAAGTAGAAAGTACAGGTATTTGTGTTCAACATGTAAGAAGTAGAAAGTTCAGGTATTTGTGTTCAACATGTGAGAAGTAGAAAGTACAGGTATTTGTGTTCAACATGTACGAAGTAGAAAGTACAGGTATTTGGGTTCAACATGTAAGAAGTAGAAAGTACAGGTATTTGTGTTCAACATGTAAGAAGTAGAAAGTACAGGTATTTGTGTTCAACATGTAAGAAGTAGAAAGTACAGGTATTTGTGTTCAACATGTAAGAAGTAGAAAGTACAGGTATTTGGGTTCAACATGTAAGAAGTAGAAAGTACAGGTATTTGTGTTCAACATGTAAGAAGTAGAAAGTTCAGGTATTTGTGTTCAACATGTGAGAAGTAGAAAGTACAGGTATTTGGGTTCAACATGTAAGAAGTAGAAAGTAATAAGTCATCAGAAAAATAAGTAGTGGAGTAAATTACTGATACCAGAAAAATATACTTAAGTACAGTAACGAAGTATTTGTACTCCACTACTTCCCACCTCTCCTAGACTTATATTGTGTTGAACAAGTGATGTTTTAGAATGGCTCTCAGTAAACACTAAAACATTAACCCCAGCCTCCCCTCACCTGAGCACTTCGTTGGGGTTGCCTGAGATGGGGGTCTTCTTGTCCGGAGCTCCGTGGCACTCGGACTTCAGCAGGGTGTGCGGCCCGCGGTCCATCATCATGGTGGACGTTGCCATGGTGATGATGGCCACGCCGTCACGAACACGGGCCTCCAGGTTGTAGTCCCACTCGTCGTAGGACACAGAAAGCAGACCTGGGAGGACAAGAGATGAGAGAAGGATTAGAGGAGGTGTGGAATAATGAAAGATGGCGAGAAGGAGGAGGAACAAACACCCAGGAAGTGCGCCAGAACATTTCAAGGTTCAAGGTTCAAGGTTCAAGGCTTTTATTGTCATTTGTGCAGCAGCTACAGTGTAGTTATGACAATGAAAATCTTAGGTCACAGGCCCCTCCAACAGTGCAACACAATAAAACAGATAATAGTGAAAGTAAATAAAATAAAATACAATATAGTAGAAATAGTCAATATACAAGTAATTGGAATATTGATATTTATAAGTTGCTAACAGATGAATGTTATGAATGTTCTTTCAAAAGTCCAGGTGTTTAACAGTCTGAATTTTGTTGTAGTGATCAAACGGTGGTATTACAACTTCCGGGTCAGTCAATGTGACGTCAATGTACCCAAAAACACTTTTTCCCATTGACTTACATTGGGAAAGACACATCCGTCGCTTACTTCAGCATATTACGTTTTTGAGCAAAATCAGATACCCAGTGTGAATACTTGAATGGCCTTTGTACCTCAATGGGTCATAAATGTGGTACAATTAGCTAAAAGCTAAGTTTATTTTTCTCTCCATTCACTCGACTGAGCCGAAAAATATGTGATGCTACCTTG
The DNA here is from genome assembly GCA_028583405.1 of Pogonophryne albipinna. Lineage (NCBI taxonomy): Eukaryota > Metazoa > Chordata > Actinopteri > Perciformes > Artedidraconidae > Pogonophryne > Pogonophryne albipinna. The sequence goes on from JAPTMU010000176.1 coordinate 51,601, forward strand.
AAGAAGCAAATTGGAGGCGGGGCTTTGTACATGGATTAAAATATTGGATTGAATTAGATATTTCAATCGATTGACATACCTCCAGACATAAAAAAGAAAAGGTCTTATTTCAAAACATGTACTGTAGTTAACTAAGTTTGAATGTATTCATGTATTTACTAAAAGACGGTAATTACCTCAACAATTACGTAACAGTAAGAACAGACCTGTATGGAAGGATTCAGATGGGTAAAGTAAAGAGACGGACAGATGGAGATAGCTAAAGCGAGGAGCCATGGATAATGCTGTCAGGATATACAGAGTGTTTTGAACACTATCCAAGAGACAGAACACACACTACGTGATTACTCAGAGAGCAGATGATACCCCCCTGTCTGTCTGTCTGTCTGTCTCTCTCTCTATCTGTCTGTCTGTCTGTCTGTCTGTCTGTCTGTCTGTCTGTCTGTCTGTCTGTCTGTCTGTCTGTCTGTCTGAAGGACTGTCGGTCTGTCTGTCTGTCCGTCTGTCTGTCCGTCCGTCTGTCTGTCCGTCTGTCTGTCTGTCTGTCTGTCGGTCTGTCTGTCTGTCTGTCTGTCTGTCTGTCTCTCTATCTGTCTGTCTGTCTGTCTGTCTGTCTGTCTGTCCGTCCGTCCGTCCGTCTGTCCGTCCGTCTGTCCGTCCGTCCGTCCGTCCGTCTATCTGTCCGTCCGTCTGTCTGTCTGTCTGTCCGTCCTTCCGCCTGTCTGAAGGACTGTCTGTCTGTCTGTCCGTCCGTCCGTCCGTCTGTCTGTCTGTCTGTCTGTCCGTCTGTCCGTCTGTCTGTCCGTCCGTCTGTCCGTCCGTCCGTCCGTCCGTCCGTCCGTCCGCCTGTCTGAAGGACTGTCTGTCTCCGTGTGTTGGCCTCTGCTCTGTCTCTACGTCTGTTTATCTGTCCGTCTGTCTGCTATCTATTGACAATCTGTCTGTTTATGGACAATCATTTGTAGGTTAGGTGACCTTTCACCCCGTCCATCAGCTCATTCAACTCTTTGCCAGAAAGCCCGTCTTCCTGAATCAGAAACACGTTGATTTCTAAGCAGGTTTACACATAACGATACGATAACACTCAACAGATCAAGTCTGACATTTGACTTGCATGACAGCAGCTCCATTTGCAACATCAAACCAGGATAAATATTAAGACACGATACAAAGAAAAACAAACATTTACCATAACATCACAATCACTGAAGAGCTCAAGACCATGAAATGCACATTTGTCCTGGGATTTAACTCTGTATTTAATTTGAGGATCGTCTGGTGCTTCAGTCTAACTTTATTCAATCGTGGGACCCTGTATCTCCGATTTGATGGTAACAATTCATATTCACTGTTCTGTACATGGTTGGGGTTGGAGATGATGTTAATATGTTGTTATGGTAGGTTGATTTATGGTTTCTCACAGGGTTGACCTACAATCTTTGATCAATTGGTGGAGCAGTTTAAAGAGGTAGACAAACACTTTTACTATGTTTGCAATACATGGACATTTATTTTGTGTATATGGTGCATACATAATAACAGAGGAGATCAATTGTAAGAAAGGGACCAAACAATGTAACAATTATAAAAAACTATTTAAAAAAAACAACTATTATAACATAAAAATATAGAGCAATATTTACTTTAACCCTCCTGTTGTCTTCGGGTCAAATCTGACCGATTTATTACTTTCATCAATCATAACTTTTTTGTTTTACATTCGATTGCATTAAGGCTTTATGATATCCTTCACAGTAGACATTTGAACATATAAAATGGCTGATCACCACTTTCATTGGATTTTGGATGATTTAGTCAACTTTGTAACACCCATGGTGTTCCAGGTCCGGACCGCCATAAAGAAAAGGAATTAGTAACCATCCGGATCAGATAAAACACACACACAAACACCCACCCACCCACCCACCCACCCACACACACACACCCACACACACACACACACACACACACACACACACACACACACACACACACACACACACACACACACACACACACACACACACACACACACACACACACACACACACACACACACACACACACACACACACACACACACACACACACACACTCTAGATGTCCCCGCCCCCTTATGTGCCCATCCCCCCCATGTGAATCACACCTGGCACACACATAAACACACACAGAACAATTTGACACATTTCCCGCTCTTATGTGCCCCTCCCCCCACACGGATCACACCTGGCACACGCAATACATGTTCAGTGTCTGTTCTTTGTATATTTACTGCCGTTTTTCATGTATACCAGTAGTCTGATACAATATGTACAGTTTGAAAGGGTGTTAAAAGACATTTGGTGATGATTAATGGTTTTTGTGTTAATGTAATAGCAGTTAAAACAGGACCGGTCAAATTTGACCACAAACACCAAAGTAAGGGGGAAACGAAGACAATAGGAGGGTTCTAGATGTACCAACAACAAAAAAATACGTACAGTCTGATATGACAAAATAAAATAACTTCAGGACAGTATTTCTCTACCCTACTGATCCTCTTGTCTTCTTCGTTGGTTAGAGATAAGATACAGAAGAGTTGATTCATTATGAAACTTCGGCTATTGTGCATCCATTCAAACATGGCTGACATTTTGATAATGACGTTCATTTATATTAAGCTGCCGTTATTGATAATATAATTAACTCATGACAAATAACACGCTTTTAATTGATGACACGTTGGCCAGCGCGGAGCCTAGTGTGCAACGTTTATCTCTTTTTAATGGCCAATCATTCAGCTCTAGTTCAACGCTGTCAGGGTTTTATCAGGTCGGCGCTAACCGGTTCTTGGGCACGTTTATCAAGGGGTCTTTTATCTTAGGGATCCTTAAATATAGACTTCATATGCTTATGCTTGCCAGGTCATAGGTCCTTGTTGTACAGGGTCTTACGTTTTGTACATGTAAGGGTTGCGACCACTTAATGAACCACGGAAATTACACCACTCGAATGAACAAATCTTGAAGAGCTGATAAAGAAGCTCAGGACCGTCCCCAAGGTACACATTAAAGCAGCTGTGCAGAAAGAAGGGAGTGTTGCTCAATTACTGGTTTCCCAAGCATCACTATCGGCCATTCGTCAAACTCTTCCACTGAATATTGACGCTTCAATCCTGGCTGCTGTTACTTAACATGTCAAGCTTCTCTTTACATGTTAAAGTGGTGTGCAAAGGGCTGAGTAAAAAAGTTTCCCTACGTACCTTCTACTCTCCCTTCCTAAATCCCTTCCTCCCTACCTTCATCCCTTTCAACCCCTTCACCCCTTCCTCCCTACATCCCTTCATCCCTGCCTACATTCCTCCATACCTTTATCCCTCCCACCATACATCCCTTCAACCTTTCATCCCATCCTACATACATCCCTTCAACTCACCCTGTCTACATACCTACATACATTCAAACTAGGGTTGCTCGATTATGGCAAAAATCATAATCTCGATTATTTGGGTCAATAATTGATATCACGATTATTAAAAACGATTATCCATTTACTTTGAAAACATTCATTTATTGGAGAAAGAAAAATTGAACAGTATGTTTTTAACAGTTGATTACCCTGGACTTTAAGTATACTTCAACTGAAAAACCAAAAAAAGGAATAATAATAATGAAAAAATAATCGTTTTATTTCGATTACGTTGTTTTCGTAATCGTTGAAGCCATAATCGTAATTGCGATTAAAATACGATTAATTGAGCAGCCCTAATTCAAACCTTTATCCCTTCCTCCTTCTTAACCCTACATCCCTTCCTCCCTACAGAAACGACTGAAACCGAACCCCTTCACTGAATCTCCTTCAATTCGTCCTCCAGACAAGCCGAAATTAAGAAATCCATCTCCCATCTTCACCCTTTCCCCTCACATTCATCAGTGTTCAACATACAATACCTCCTGTAATTACATCTGACATATTGTGTTGTAGTCCTTGCTAGTTAATCTGCTGTTGCATAATTGCCAAGTGCAAGTCAATGGTCTTTTCCTTAAGTCCTTCACATCTCCTTTAATGGAAAACGTCACAAGGTCAAGCAAAAGTGGTGAACAGAAGACATAGGACGTGTTTTCTTGACTATTCAACCACATCCCAGGTGGGTTTTAAAAGAAATCTCAGCACCATGTGGCCTTATGACTTCTGAAAATGGCCAATAACGACCTTTCTGTTTTCAGGTCACACGGCTCTCAGCAAAGCACAGACTGCCTTCAAGTCAATTTATCTGGCCATATCCCCTCTCTTTGTCCATCAGTCTCTTCACAATCTATCTGACAGAGTATGACCACATGTCAGCCGCTGCACTACTATGTCAGTGGGCAGAAATAGACAAGAAAGCAGCCTTTCTCTGGGGGCCTCAGCACTGACAACTCGGCCCTCCAGGACCACATCTAATGACACACTGTTGACACTTCCTCAACACTCACTCGCTCACTGCCGTCCTTTTTTGCACACTTCACTTCTATTATTTAATGGCAAAGATTCTTTCATAGGAAGATGTATGTGTGTTTGTGCTGCGCATGCACCATGTGATGAGGTTTCTCTACATCGTAGGAACTGCTGGGGGACGTTTAGATGTTCATACGACCCTCAGGACATATTTAAGTGTCGCAACATGAACATGTCAACTGGTTATGTTATATCAAAACACCCTGTGGCTACCTCTGGAGGGAGAACGTATATGTTTTACTTAATTAAATGTAGTAATACCTCAGTGTATAAATACTCTGCTATAAATAAAAGTCTGGCATTCAAAATGGCAATTCAATAAACTTACAAGAGTATTATAATAAAAATATTTTAAAGTAACAAAACTAAAATATGCAGAATAGCCATTTTCAGAACAACATATATTTTACAGAGTCATGAATGTGAACATCAACGCTTCCATTGGACTCCTTTGTTTACTTCCTGAACATAGTGACATCATGATGTAACACTTGCACTTTATATTGGCCAGCGCTCCAACACATTGTATGTGATAGGCTAAGGGGCAGGACACCTCTAAGCGGTTGACCAATCACAACAGAGCCGGCCAGCTAACCAATCAGAGCAGACTGGGCTCTGGTCTCAGACAGAGGGTGAAAAGAGGTGCTGCAGCACAGGCAGTATGAGACAAATAAAGAGCTTTTTGAAAATTAAAGCATGGAGACATGTCCCAGTAGAGACACTACATACTGATATACACCTGAACATCAGCATGAGAGGACTCTTTAAAGTAGAGACACTACATACTGATATACACCTGAACATCAGCAGGAGAGGACTCTTTAAAGTAGAGACACTACATACTGATATACACCTGAACATCAGCAGGAGAGGACTCTTTAAAGTAGAGACACTACATACTGATATACACCTGAACATCAGCAGGAGAGGACTCTTTAAAGTAGAGACACTACATACTGATATACACCTGAACATCAGTAGGAGAGGACTCTTTAAAGTAGAGACACTACATACTGATATACACCTGAACATCAGCAGGAGAGGACTCTTTAAAGTAGAGACACTACATACTGATATACACCTGAACATCAGCAGGAGAGGACTCTTTAAAGTAGAGACACTACATACTGATATACACCTGAACATCAGCAGGAGAGGACTCTTTAAAGTAGAGACACTACATACTGATATACACCCGAACATCAGCAGGAGAGGACTCTTTAAAGTAGAGACACTACATACTAATATACACCTGAACATCAGCAGGAGAGGACTCTTTAAAGTAGAGACACTACATACTGATATACACCTGAACATCAGCAGGAGAGGACTCTTTAAAGTAGAGGCACTACATACTGATATACACCTGAACATCAGCAGGAGAGGACTCTTTAAAGTAGAGACACTACATACTGATATACACCTGAACATCAGCAGGAGAGGACTCTTTAAAGTAGAGACACTATATACTGATATACACCTGAATATCAGCAGGAGAGGACTCTTTAAAGTAGAGACACTACATACTGATATACACCTGAACATCAGCAGGAGAGGACTCTTTAAAGTAGAGGCACTACATACTGATATACACCTGAACATCAGCAGGAGAGGACTCTTTAAAGTAGAGACACTACATACTGATATACACCTGAACATCAGCAGGAGAGGACTCTTTAAAGTAGAGACACTATATACTGATATACACCTGAATATCAGCAGGAGAGGACTCTTTAAAGTAGAGGCACTACATACTGATATACACCTGAACATCAGCAGGAGAGGACTCTTTAAAGTAGAGACACTACATACTGATATACACCTTTTTTCTGGGGTGTAAACTGACTATTGAATCTGTTTGAAAGCATATGCTGTCTTGCTGTCACACACACAAACACACGTACAAGAAATATCACAAAGCCTGTAGACACTACAAATCAAATTGAGCTGGAGAACGTTACGGCAGCAGCACGACCGAATCACAGGGTATTTTTAGAAACGGCTTATTATTGTCTGTGATGTCAGATCGGTGGTTAGCACAGTGTGAGCAGCGGTTACTGATGAAGAAGAATAGAGAGCGAAGAAGCTGTTCGTAGAAGAGAGAGCAGGGAGGGGAAAGAAAGAGTGAGCCGAGAGAAAATGTCAGATAGAGAAACAAAGATAAAGAAAAACTGAAGGGTGTGGAGAGTGAGGGAGGTAAAAGGGAGAGAAGCAAACTCATATTTTGTACTCATATTTTGTACTTAAGTAGAAGTACCAGAGTATAGGAATACTCTGTTACAGTAAAAGTCCTGCATTCAAAATGTTACTCAAGTGAAAGTATAAAAGTATGATCATCAAAATATAGTGAAAGACAGTAAAAGTAGTCGTTGTGCAGATTGGTCCATTTCAGAATAATATATATGATATGTTTTATAATGATTGATCATCAAAGTGTTCTCAAAGCTGGTAAAGGTGCAGCTAGTTTGAATGACTTTGTAGACTGCAGGGTAGCTTGTGGATTTACTCCAGGTGGAACTAAAGTCTGATTTAACACTTGATTATATTTCACATCATTCATCCAGATCTGTGAAGTAACTAAAGGGGTTAAATACATGTAGTGGAGGGAAAGTACAAAGTAGCATAACATAGAAATACTCAAGTGAAGTAGGCCTACTAGTCTCTGAGAAGTGAACAAATCTGCCAATAGAACAAGTACAAAATGGCTTGGTAAGATTTCTTGAAGTAAAGATGGGATACTGAGATAAATGAGATCTTGTATTTAGCTTGGAAAACTTATTTTGAACTATATTTGACCAGAATTAGGGAATTTGTTACAAAAAAAAAAATGCTTAGACGTTTTCCTGTAAGATGTTTTTAAGAGACTTTGACTAAAACAGATGCTTGATTAAGATGCCTTGTCTAAACAAAAGACTTAAGTTATTACGTCTTATATCAAGTGTAACTACGTATTCTGACTAGAAATTAGACAAATATACTTGGCAAGATTTTACATTTTTGCAGTGCAGTACTTGAATACTTAATGTGTGCATATGTGTCTGTTGATTGTATATATAGAGGATATTGTATTGGATATTGTAATCTCAGTGCGCTGTGATCGCACAGGTAACCACTTCAAGTACTTGTCCTTGCATAGTAACAATATCCAAAGCAGCCTCTTGAGTCTTTTTAGCTTTTGAAAAAAGCATTACCTTGGTTTTCTCAACATTTAAAAGAAGCTTTAGTTCAGAGAGCTGAGTCTGAATAATGTTAAAAACAGCCTGTAATTTAACACCAGCCTCCTTAATGGAGGGACCTGCACAGTACATCACGGTATCATCCGCATAAAAATGTAAAGTAGCTTCATCCACATTTTCACCTAAGCTGTTGATATAGATGGAGAATAAAAGTGGACCTAAAACAGAACCTTGGGGAACACCATTTGCAATGTTCAACCACTCAGAAGACAGCCCATCAAAGTGAACACATTGGGACCTTTCAGAGAGGTAGTTCACAAACCACCCACTGCATGGCTGGATATGCCTATACTGAGTAGCCTCTGCTTTAAGATGCGATGATCGACGGTGTCAAACGCTTTGGATAGGTCAATAAATAGAGCTGCACAACTCTGCTTATTATCTCAAATACTCGTAATGTCATTCACCACTTTCATTGTGGCAGTGATGGTGCTATGTTGCTTTCTGAAGCCTGACTGATGTTTAGACAGGATGACATTCTTACATACAAACTCCTTTACCTGTTCACTCACTAGGCGTTCGAGCACCTTCACCAGAACTGATAATTTAGAGATTGGTCTATAGTTATTTAAAAATAGTTGCTTCCCCTCCTTTTAGCAAAGGCAGGACATACGCTGACTTCCATACTTTTGGAATTGTGTTCGTGCTGAGAGAGAGGTTAAAAAGAGTAGTAAGAGGTGGAGCAATAAAATCTGCAGCTATCTTTAAAAAGAAAGGTTCTACGTTGTCCGGGCCAGCCGGTTTCTTAGGATCTAACTTAGATAATGCTTCATGAACAACAAATGCTTCATGAACAACAATATACATATTTATACATATTTGTATATTTGTATTATTGTATTTTGTATTCGGGATTGTTGGAAACGTTATATCGATCTCTCTGTCTGCACACACACACACACACACACACACACACACACACACACACACACACACACACACACACACACACACACACACACACACACACACACACACACACACACACACACACACACACACACACACACACACACACACACACACACACACACACACAGAAAAATTGACATTAAAGTTGACTTGAGTAAATGTACTTAGTTACTTTACGCCACTGGAGACAAAAGCACTAAATACGGAGGAAAGAGAAGGAAGGAATAGAGCAGAGATGGTTCCCCAGAGCGCCACTTAAGGAAGGCATCAGTGGAGAGAGACCCATGAGAATCGGAGGCTCTTCATCACACATGGTGCAAGTTATTAAGGGTGCATAGTAAGCAAATTCGCCCTGCGGCTAGCATGCACCTTCAGCTGAACGCTGATCACTCCATCAGGAACACGCTGGGATGGAGAGTCCTTTCTCTGCTGATAGTTCATAAGTCGGTGTGGATGAGTGCCCCTACCGCCTTCCTGTGGCTTTATTATGTTGAGGTTGAAATGAATGTCTCAACACCTTAAAATGTTACTTTTGTCACTTATTGGGCACATGCTATGGACAATTTTACACTAATGTACATTCTCAAAAATTGAAGTGACTGTTATTTGGTTGATTGTTGTGTGTTTATTTAGGTCTTAATGTGTGCACATGAATAAATGTGTCTTTGACTGTGTATATATATATATATACATATTTGCACACATATTTTTATTTACATTTGTTTTCATATTCGGGATTGTGGGAAACGGTATTTCGATCTCTCTGTCTGTACACACAAACTGGAAGATTGACAATAAAGTTGACTTTGACTCTTGACTAATTTTAGGTTGTGCACACTACAACAACTCGAAATCTTGCCAAGTATATAGAGTGCCACAGTGACGCGTCCTAAAACACGGAAGTAAGTTAGCATTTTTACCACGTCCGGTTCCTTCGATAAAAAGCAATGCAATTTCTCCATAGGATTTTGGAAAATAGCTCCAAATAAGGTCTGTGGTTGAGACACATTTAAGAGACAGATCACGTTTTGTTCTACGACATTGAATCCATCAGCAGTGACCCTGCTGGTGATTTCTGAAGAGTTTACGTGTCTGAAAAACGATGGTTGTTACCAAGTGGCTGAATAGGACTACAGAAGTTGTCCAGGCCGTTTTACGTCATTACACCGAACACGTAAACACTCCTCTAAGTTTGTTTGCCCTGTTCTGCTTGAAAGCAAGTCCCTGCCTCCTTTAGACTGTTCAAACAAACGCTTCAACTTGTACCATCTAGAATCTGTATGTTTGAATATGGATTTTAAGTTGGCGTGACGTTGAAACAGAGACCCTGCTGTAGTTCCTTTATAGCATAACGTTAGCATTTTGCTTCTGGCGACTAGATTTATGCTTCGAAAATTATAAAAGTAGGATAGACATGTGGAGATTATCCGGCTGAACAAAACGTGATCCGTCTCTTCAATGTGTCTCAACCACAGACCTTATTTCCAGCTATTTTCCAAAATCCTATGGAGAAATTGCATTGCGTTTCTGTCGAAGGAACCGGAAGGAGTTTACATCGGGGTTTTAGGACGCGTCACTGCGGTTCTCTATTTGTCTAATATCTAGTCAGAATATGTCTTTACACTTGATATAAGACATAATAACTTCAGAAGTAACGCTGCAGTGAGATATCTCGTCTTGTTTTTAGACAAAGCATCATCTTGTTAAGTCAAAACAATCTTATTTTGAGTTGTATCTCAGATGAAACACATATGTTTTTATTAGAAAATCACCATATAACATCAGAAAACAGAAAACTTTTGAGTATTTGCGGCTTACATTGTATTGTATTTCCTGATTCTGGTCAAATATAGTTCAAAATGAGTTCTCCCAGAGGCAAGTGGATATCCCTACCCAAGGACAATGGATGGAGAAATCTACATAATGGAAAAACATCGGTTGAGACTAAGACCCCGTTTACACGAGAACAAAACGGGTTGGATCGGTATAGTTTCTCATGCGTATAGCCCTTTCATTTACACGAGGCCGTAACAAAACGATAGAAACGGACCCCACAAACGATAACGGGTCCCAAGGTGGATAGATTTGCAAACGAAACGCTCTGGGGGGTCCAACGGCTCCGTGTAATCGCCTCTCTACGATCATTTCCTGAAAAAATAACGATAGCCCCGCCTCTCCCCACCTCTCCCCGCCTCTCCCCACCCTCCTCACACATCCGGGGGGGATCTTATACTCGCTGCTTTTGGTGTATTTTGTGGCGGAAGTTACAGCGCCAGCTACAGGCCCGGCATATGTACTACAGCGTTTCCAGCGTGTGAACAGACCATAGGAACAGACACGTCAAATGAAACGAATACGTGTGCACGGAAGACTTTTTTGAAAACGCATACTGTGCATAAACGCAAACGTTCCCGTGTGAGCAGCACCTAAGTCTACCAAAAATGGAAGACCAGTGGAAAGGATGGACTTTATATAGAGAAGAAGACAAACACATTGGACAAGATAATCCAGGAAACCACTGAGATTTAAACTCCCGACAAGCGCTCTTTTGGACAGTCGTTTTTTATTTCATTTTTGAGTTGCCCGTTGCGCCTTGACATGTGGATGCGAATTCAAATTGTATTATTTATGTCAAAGTGAAATGACAGTATGTACGTTTGGAATTCAGTGCAATTATTTTCAATAAAAACAAAGTAAAGAAAATGAGTTCTCCCAGCTAATTACAAGATCTGATTTATCTAAATATCCCTTCTTATTTCAAGAAATCTTACCAAGCTAATGTTCACTTGTTCTATTGGCAGATTGTTGTACTTATAAGTGAAAACACCTTGATTTCATTATTGTTTAACTTGTTTTTGGAGCAGCATTTTTTGTACTTATTCGTCTTCATTTTGATTCTATTACGAATGTGTGCTTTGCTTTTCTATATTTAACAAGTTAGCTTACTCTTTATTAAACTTGCCTTTTTGACTTGCTATGCCACTTTTGCTGAAACACTGTAAATGTCCCCACTGCGTGACCAATAAAGGAATACTGATTCTGTGATGAACTAATGCGTTGACCGTTCATCTAACACTTTGATTAGATGCATGGCAGTTTAAAGATATTAAATATGTCTTATTATTTAAAAAAATTGCGGTTAATTATTGATGACGGAGGACAATGAGATTTAAACGCAACCAAAGACTGTAGCTACTTAAAGTCTTCTCAATGAAAATGGTAATTGCAAAGCAGGTCAAATAGTTATTTTGAGGAGTTTGTGCTAATTAAAAGTTATATTAAATATGTCTTATTATGTCTTCATAGATCATGACGGGCAACGAGAGTCAAATACAACCACTACATTTTTCTCAATGAGATGGTAATTGCAAAGCAGGTCAAATAGTTATTTTTAGGAGTGTGTACTCATTCAAAGTTAGTGTTATAAAGGTGTATTTCTTTATGATACAGGTTTTTTGTTTCCCTGGCACACGTCGACGTACGGCTCAATTGAGCTTTTTCTAAATTCTGGACCAAATTCAAAGATACTAGACACAAAAACATGAGAAAAAATACCGTGGTTAAACTTTACTATTTGCCTTTTTACTGTTTACGTTAGTAATCTTATTCTGTATCTTATCCATCATGCGATAAATGAGCGGATGACATTTAGCTTGCTATCTGTCATCATGTCCCGTGTGATTAATCCCATGATAATTCAGTGTTAAGTGAGAGGGGTTGGTTTGTGTCCATCAAGCAGCCGCTCTGCCAGCTCCACTTTGTAATCATCCAGGCAACACGAGCAAGTCACGATTATCTCCCTGAGACATAAATCAAGAGCGAAGTCGTTGTGTGATTTACATAACAGATATGGTGATATATCAAACTTTATAGAGTGTAACTTTAATTTGGAACAGAGAAACTCACACACAGTATTTTTCACCCTAGGTAAACACTTTTGCTGTACAAAAAAGCACCAAGAAATAACCCATTTGGTTAAACCAGGGGTGTCCAAACTACGGCCCGGGGGCCAAATGCAGCCCGCGGACCATTTTGAATCGGCCCTCAGCAAATTAAAAAAGTATAATGCAATATGGCCCGCAAATGAAACTTGTGCTTGTCTTACATTGTACTTCTTAAATATAAATGTAAACATATATTACACAGTAGTATTCACGTGTTAATAAGCCCACTTTTCAAATAAATTCAGTTGGAAAAATGTTCTAACAAATCCCAATGACTTATTTACATGACAACCTTGAAATAAACCCTTCCTATTTCCTCTTACGGCCCGTCCACACAGCGGCGTGCGTTGAAAGCTTCACCATTCACTTTGAATGGGGTGACGTCACTTTTCGCCGAACTGCATTGCGGCAAGCAACGCGGAGCTTTGCTTGCGTTGCTTGCGTTGCTTGCGTTGCTTGCGTTGCTTGCGTTGCTTGCGTTGCTTGCGTTGCTTGCGTTGCTTGCGTTGCTTGCGTTGCTCGCTGCAAAAGTTGAGCAATGTTCAACTTTTGAAACCTCGACAGAAGCGTCAGCCAATCGAATCATATGCCAGTACAAGCTCTAGCCAATCAAACCGTTGCTTGTGTGTCAGGGGCGGGAGATTCATGTGATTGGTTGTTGGTCGAGTTTCAGACACGCCCGCCGGCAAGCTTCAACGCACGCCGCTGTGTGGACGGGCCGTTATGATAAGCAATCTGGGGCTTCTGTTTTAAGGCATGACCTGCCAACACTCACAAGCATCATCTACCTACATTTGAATGCTTTTGCTAACTTATAACTGAACATATGAGGCAATATACCTCTAGTGAGTGGCCCAGCCCTTCGTATATTTTTCTGTATGTGGCCCTCGGTGAAAAAAGTTTGGACACCCCTGGGTTAAACTCACCTGTTATTTTCTTGCCAAAAAACAATTAAAAAGACTCCAAACTCCCGTCTAGAATCATCTATGGCTGCCAATGCAAGAAGTTTGAGTTACTGGACTTGAACGCCACAGCGACCTCAGGTTCTTCCTGGCAGACATTTCCCAGAAATTCTGAGGACGAGCATCGGTGTAATATCTCCCCTTCGCTGTAAATCAACAAGCCAAACACCAAACTAATTATCAGGTTCATATTTCAGGCCAACATTTACTACCTGCTCTGAGATGTCTCTGTCGTACTGAGAGTAAAAATGTGTCAAAAGCCTGTGTCTAGACAGAGCGTTTTTCTGAGCACAAGCATCTATTTCAATCGTTTTTATTGAAGAGTGAGCCACCTCATGAGTCACCTCAAGAGAAAGTATATTTTATTTCTGAACCCTTTGGCCATTGTTGTGCTTGGCATCAGAGCACTTTGAGATTTTAAGCTTCAAACTTTTTAGAAATAGCACTGGTGACCCCACTGTAGACATTTGACGAGAAAGCTTGTTTTTGGCTGTGTCTTTCAGGTGGGATCCATCATAACAAACACAGATTGGCCTTGCGGACACTGAATGTAGCTTCTGAGTGTTTTTAAAATCTTAAGTCAATCATCTCTCTACTGTGAAGCTCATTTTTTCGAAGTGTGAGAGAAAGCATCCTCAGGTTGGTTGTTATGGAGAACAAACTATGTCAAACAAATGTGAAGCAGCCAAAATAGATAATAAAATCTGAGGGGGCGGAGCTAGTTTGTCCAAAAGCAGTGTTATCATAGAGTCATTAAAGGGGCTGTATTAAGCTCATTTTCAGGATCATATCAGTATGTAGTGTCTCTACTTTAAAGAGTCCTCTCCTGCTGATGTTCAGGTGTATATCAGTATGTAGCGTCTCTACTGTGACATGTCTCCATACTTTAAAGTTCAAAAAGCTCTCATACTGCCTGTGCTGCAGCACCTCTTTCCACCCTCTGTCTGAAACCAGAGCCCAGTCCGCTCTGATTGGTTAGCTGGCCAGCTCTGTTGTAATTTGTCAACCGCTTAGAGATGTCCCGCCCCTTAGCCTATCACGTACAATGTGTTGGAGCACTAGCCAATAGAAGAGCGAGTATAACATAGTGATGTCACTAACAAAGGAGACATATGGAGGACACTTTGGGATTGTATCCTTTGCAGACCATTTACATGCAAAAAAAAAAACATATGACACACTACAAGAAAGGGAAAACACCAACAAGCATAATAGGACCTCTTAAAAACGTTTAAGTTGGACGTTAAGTTGAAAGGAGCATTTATGCCTGTAAAAGGCGCTCTGTGGGAACGAGGCCTAATGGTGGTCCCATCACTAACAGTTAGACTCCCACTGAGAGCTGGCCTTTCTAAAAGTGTCTGCCCCCGTTCCCCTAAGTACTGAAAGTCCTGTTACATGAAGCAGTCTGACAGGTGTCCCTGACGGATTTGCGTGAGCAGGTTCAGAATTAATGTGCCCCAACTTGGATGTCACTTTGGTTCCACATTTGACCTTCAAATGTTAGAATGACCTCCAGTGGTGTAAAGGGGGGGACTGCGGGGAGAGATGTTCCCTTACCGCTTATGTTGAAAGGTCAGTTTGTTTTTCACACAAAAAAAAATCTAAATATCAAACTGAACATTTGGAAGGAAACATTTCAAAAGGCTCGATGATGTGTCTGTGGTGTCAACGCCAGGCATTAGATCACTGTACAGCAGGCTAACATCACCTATGCCTATACTTCCCTTAATACACTGCATATCTTGCACTTTAAACACTTGTGTAGTGCGTACATTTCGCACATGGCTGCTGTGCCCTCACCGGAAGTGACCGTTGCGGCTGTTAGCTACCTAGTTAGCAACGTTCGTTTTAGAAAATCAAATATTGCTTAATTAATAAATGGTGGCTCGTTTTGGACACAAGGTTAAGGTACGTGTATCAACTCACACAGCAAACATGTAATCAAGCAACCCAGTCTCACGGCATTTCGTGTTATAGTCACGAAATTAATTTAATCTATTGATTCACGATTTTGCTTTTTTTTCGTGTAACACAGAACGATTTTAAAAGCAATGTATTTTATTGGTAGTATGTTTCGTGCCTGCACCACGTCTTTTTGTCCGGTCGGGTCTTGGAAAACCAGAAGCTGTGTGGTTCATAAAAACATTTTCTTACTCAATATCAAACCCTAAGCCAAACCCTTTTATTCTAAATTGTATAATGTCAGAGTTTTTTTGCCGTCTGCGGGGAAAAAGAAATGGCTCAGAGCCTCAGAATACTGAAACCTGTATTTAAAAAAAAAAAAGTCCTTCTAATTTGTTATTATTTGGTGCAGGCATGAAACATACTACCAATAGAAATACATTGCTTCTAAAATCGTTCTGTGTCAGAATACTGAAATCTGTATTTCTTTCAAATCTGTTTTTCCTTCAAATTTGTTATTATTTACATTGCTTTTAAAATCGTTCTGTGTGACACAAAAGAAATGCGAAAATCGTGTTGGTGAACACGAATCAATAGATTAATTTTGTGACTATAACACAAAATGCTGTGAGACTGTTTTGAATCAAGACAATAGCACAACCACAACAACATGATGTTACTGCTTCAGCACTTCCTGTTAGCTGTTAGCTGTTAGCATTGCAACCACAGGATCCATATAATGGACAGAGTTTGGCCTGACTCTCGTGTAAAAAAAACACCTGGATTTTCCAAAGATCTTCCAGCAATTAAACCTAGAGAACTTAACTCTGGATTTTGCTTTCAATGCATCTCACAATTCATGAGAAAAATGTATTTTGGACCCAAATGACATCACAGACTGACACAAAAGTTGTAGAAAAAGTATTTGACCACTACAGAAAAAGTGCTTCAATGACAGGCTCACTTCTTTGGGGCTTTAACTCTACTTTTCAGCATACAATGGATGTATGGCTGAATTCTCAGATGTCATAACAATACATTTCTAGCTACATATTTGATTATTCCGAATACTACTAAAACCTCAACCATCCCGTAGAGCAGCGATACTCAACCCGCGGCTCGCGAGCCGCATGCGGCTCCTTTAAGACTAGTTGCGGCTCTTTTAAGTCCCAGTTAAAAAAAATAAAATATAAAAAAATAAATAAAAAAACAAACATTGTCAGCAGAATTCATCAACATTTCATTATCACTCACAAGTCACACATCAGTCATCACACACATCAGTCTATTAAGCCGCCCCCCATCCCTCTGAACAACCAATCACAAATTATTTCAGGTTTCGCGCTCTGATTGCAGGTGCTTGAAATAATTGCTCCGTCACACTGGGAAAACTAGCTTACAGCACTATGCAAAAATGGCAAAGGAATATAGGAAACGAAAATATGAAGAGGAATATCGAACATTTAAAGAGGACTGGGAACTCGAGTTTTTCTTCGTCTCCACCGGTTCGGGAAAATGCATCTGCCTGCTTTGTGACAACGTCATTTCACAATTTAAAAGGTCCAATTTGCAGCGCCATCACGACACAAAACACCCGAAGTTCAGTACCGACTTTCCGAAAGGTGGAGAGCTGAGGGCGGAAAAGCTGGCGAGACTCAAACAGAACCGAACTGCTCAAAAAAACTTATTCCACACTAATACGAGTGAAAGAGCGACAGAGGCATCCTACAAAATCACACATGAACTGATGAAAAAGATGAAGCCATATACTGATGGAGAAATGGTGAAGGATTGCATACTGCTGGCTTGTTCAACGTTGTTTCCTGAGAAAAAAGACCTGGAACGAGAGGCAAAAAAAATTCAACTGTCGGATTCTACTGTAGCTAGGAGGGCATCAGACATTTCAGAGAACATTGCACATACTCTTAAGGACAAACTGTCATCCACTGTTTGTCAGCCTTGCAATGGACGAAAGCTTGGATATCAATGACACGCCACAATTACTCATCTTTATCCGAGCGATCAACAGTAAGTTTGACATTACAGAAGAACTGCTTGACATGGTTTCACTGGAAAATGGAACAACGGGCATTGAAATAAAAAACGCTGTGCTGGAAACATTAGAAAAGTTTAATATTGGACCAGAAAAAATCACAGCATTCACAACAGATGGCGCACCGGCGATGCTTGGTAAGAGGAACGGAGCCGTGGCTTTGCTGAAAGAAACGCTGAAAAACGGCGGGGTTGCTGCTGAGGGTATTTTCTCATACCATTGTATTGTGCATCAACAAGCCTTGTTTGCTAAGTTCAAATGTCTGAATGAAGTGATGGCAAATGTAATCGAAGTGGTTAATTATATCAGGGCCCGTGCAAGAAACCACTTAAATTTTAAACTGCTGTGTGAGGAGTTTGACACTCACTATGGAGATTTGGTGTTCCACACCGAGATCAGATGGCTGTCTAAAGGACGTATGCTTGCACATTTCATGGACCTGCTTGAACCCCTGAAATCCTTCATTGTCGGCAAAGGGGAGACTTCCCGATTTTCCTTTTTGGATGATAAAGAGTGGGTGCTGTCTGTTGCGTTCCTGTGTGACATTACGCAGCACTTGAACGAACTTAATATCAAGATGCAGGGAAGAAACAAGACCGTGTATGAGCTCTACACGGCTGTCAGAGTATTTTCTGACAAACTGGATGTACTCGAACAAAGTGTCCGTGGTTCTGATTACCGTTTCTTCCCCACCGTGCAGAAAATGATGGCGATGCATGCAGACGCTCTCCTGCCCTGTCAATCACAATTCTGTGACGTGCTAACTGAGCTCAAGCAAAACTACACATCAAGATTCCACGACTTCAAGGACCACAGCAATATTTTTCTACTTGTGAAAAACCCATTCCTGATTGAGGTCAATGAAATGAAGCAAATAAGCGACCAGCTCGGACTTGTGCAGCTTCAAATGGAGTTCGTGGAGTTAAAGAGCTCAGATGAACTTCAGCGTCAGTTTCGGATTACAGATGTCGTGGACTTTTGGAAACTGGTGGGGCATCTACCAAATATCTCCAGACTGGCAAGACGCATCATCTCAATGTTTCCGTCCACATACCGGTGTGAAGCAGCATTCTCTGCGCTCTCAAAAATAAAATGTCGCAACCGAAACAGATTGAGTCTGCAGCACACAACAGAGGCCCTTCGGATCGCCGTTTCCAGCGCAGAGCCCGACTTCAAATCACTTGTGCGGCAGAAGGAGTGTCAGAAATCACATTGAGTGTGAAGTAAGTACAACATTACTCTTCTGACAACCCCTGCTGTCTATAATCTGCTGTTATATGGACTGTAATGATCAGTAAACATGCTGTCTGTTATCTGTTGTTATGGGCAGTGATGATCAGTAAACATGCTGTCTGTTATCTGTTGTTATGGGCAGTGATGATCAGTAAACATGCTGTCTGTTATCTGTTGTTATGGGCAGTGATGATCAGTAAACATGCTGTCTGTTATCTGTTGTTATGGGCAGTGATGATCAGCAATGTGTGTTTTGTGGTTGCAGTGAAAATAATAAATCACAGTTATTGCACTGTACATTATGCTTTTCATTCCTTAGTAACATATTACTATTATCCATATTCTCAAATGCATAATGGTTTCAGGGAGGAAAGGAGCGTTTTTGGATTGTGGCTCTTGCAAAAATATTTTTTCGTCAATGTGGCTCCTGATTAGGACAAGGTTGAGTACCACTGCCGTAGAGGATAGCATCGCAGAATCAAAGAACAGTATGAGGGTCTGGGATCTGACTGAGACCACATACCAGAGATGGGGACTCGAGTTTGTGACTCGGACTCGAGTCGCACTTAAGTCGCACACACAGAGACTTCAGACTTGACTTGGACTCCTGCTCAAAAGACTTCGGACTCGACTTGGACTCGTGTTTTGGGACTCGTGAACAATCATTGTGTTTTCTATTTTTGGCGTATTAAAGGTGGGGTAGGTAAGTTTGAGAAACCGGCTCGAGATCGCTAGAATTTGAAAATACACAACCGGAGAAAATCTGCCACTTCCTCACAGAGCCCCTCCTCCAACACACACGAACGCGCACATGACCAATGAGGGCACGAGATAAGTTTGTGCCCCGATGGGAGGCTGACAGGCAGGTAGGCTATCCAGTTATTTTAGCCGGGCCGGCTATCGGGATGTTAAGAGCATTCCATGGAATATAACAAAAAGTGTATCTCGAGCCGGTTTCTCAAACTTACCTACCCCACATTTAACATTAACATCACGGTAACACCATGGCGACCGGCGGCACACCTGCAGCTGTACCGCTTGTAATTATGTTCAACTATAAAAACTTCGAACAAAACGCCGGCGGCACCAACAAAAGGAGCGCACACTGCAAAGTCTGCAATATTAAAATCAAGGATGCTGGTGCAACAACGTCAAATTTCATCAGGCACTTGAAAACTCACCCGGAGAGGTCAGTCACATGAACGCATATGGACGGTTAGCAAACATGTTTAGCTCAGCATCAGCTATGTAATGTTAACTTAGCTTGCTACTAGCTTTGTAACTGAATATTTGAAAAGATGAGTGAATGTTTGCTTGTCACACTTGTTTGCGTTGAGTGGCGTTGACATCCAACTCTTGACATGACATAAAAAAGGTCGGTAACGTTAATCATTACGTTCCGCTGCCACCATCTACTGGCTAACGTTAAACGTAGAAAAATACATAGTTACATACATAAATACATCTGTCTGTTTATAGGCAGGTTACAGGTTTATTGTTGACCACGTAACGTTAATGTTACAGGTTTATCAGGTTACCATTACACTGGGTTTGAGTGAGAGGATAGAGGAATATGTTTATTTATAGTAGACTTAAAAGATGTAATTAGAGACCCAGTGTAATTAAACAATACGGTTGCAGAGGTCAAATTTTAACATTTTTGTCCACTGGCCAAATGGCTAGCCTAGTGAATGTTGAAATGTTACCAGCCACTCAATAGATTGCCATTGTTATTTTTGGCTGGTGCGTGCAACATACAGAACCAGCCACTTGCATGATTTACCAGCATTTGGCTGGTAAATGGTGTTAATGGTAGATATCTCTTTTGGAACAGGTCATGTTTTAATATCACCAGTTCAGTATATTTCAGATAATATTGCAGCAATAGTTTTTTTGTTGCAAATGGCACAGAACAAATGTTTACTTTTAACACAGTTTCCCTGCGGGGGATTAATAAAGTATTTGTGATACTGATTTCTGATTCTGAAGTGTTTTGTTTATAAGTTGTTTGCATTTAGCTAAAGTGTGATGTTTTTCCTCATATTGCATTGCAATAGCCTGTTTAAAGTGATCATATAACAAACAACTAATCAGTACTGATACTGTATGCTAATAGATATAGGAGTGATAATAATACAGTAAATGCTTTGAATTTATTAGATATAGCTGTGCAGTATTCTTAACAGACTGGATAGCAGCAGACAATAGAAGGCTTATTACAACCAGAAGAGACATGAGACTTTTATTTTTTAGAGACTTGAGACTTGACTTGGACTCGTGACCAAAGACTTGATCAAGTCTCACCCCACAAAGACTTGAGACTTGACTTGGACTCGTGACCAAAGACTTGAGACTTGACTTGGACTTGCAAAAAAAGACTTGTGAACATCTCTGCCACATACTGTAGGTAGAAAGTGCATGTGTTTATGGTACTTTTGTCAGTCACCCCTTGTGGATACAAATCAAACAAATCCAGTATGTAATGTAATTGCTGTGCTTACAAAAGGCTTAGCATCTGAGCTCAAGGCAAGCAAACATCTTTCCACACTGAGATTGTGTCAGATTAAAATGAGATCTGGTTTAAATTCCTAATTCTGATTCTGGCGTTCCATATACAGTTGAAGGGTTTTTGGATCTTAATTACAACTTTCATGGGGGGCCTTTAAAGGTCACCTATTATGCAAAATCCACTTTTTCATGTCTCTTCTACATCAACATGTGTCCCCTCTTCTTCATGTCTCTTCTACATCAACATGTGTCCCCTCTTCTTCATGTCTCTTCTACATCAACATGTGTCCCCTCTTCTTCATGTCTCTTCTACATCAACATGTGTCCCCTCTTCTTCATGTCTCCTCTACATCAACATGTGTCCCCTCTTCTTCATGTCTCTTCTACATCAACATGTGTCCCCTCTTCTTCATGTCTCTTCTACATCAACATGTGTCCCCTCTTCTTCATGTCTCTTCTACATCAACATGTGTCCCCTCTGTGGAAAGAGACTCTGAAAGTTTCAGGAACAAAGATTCTCTCTCTTTTTGATCCATTTCTATAAAAACCTGTCTGAAAATGAGCTGATCAGATTTTGGCCACTTTATGATGTCATAACGATGTTTTGACTTGTGTAACCATTAGCCAATCAGCAACCAAGGTAACCCCCCCCCCCCCACCTTATCACCTGAATCTCCTCCTAGAGCACCATTGTGTTCTTTGTAACCAAATGTCTCTCAGAGGGGCGTGGGGAGGGGCTTCTTATTTTCATCTAAAGTTACAGACAGAGAATCAGCACTTTGGAAACAGGGCTGAAACAGAGGGGATTATGGGTAATGCTGCAATGATCTGTTTGGTGTTTGGAGCCAAACACTTCAGAAACATGTTTGTGTATATCTGAGACCTGTAATATATTGATGAAAAACAGTATAATAGGGGACCTTTAAGAATAGTATTTGAGTAGAGATGTCCTACCTGTAGGGAACTCTGCAGGCACTACAATAGTGTCTCCAGCTACCAGCGAGGGCACTATCCATGTGTAGCCGTATCCGGTGATCCCGACAGAGTGCGACACCTCGAAGATGGTGTTGGCCTCCTCCTTTGTGCAGTAGAGGAGGATGACGGGGCTCTGGAGCTTCTTCAGCTGGTTCTGGATCTTTGAATCTCCGTCATCCACGGACATGTCGAGCAGTATGACCTCCTCCAGCTCCCAGCCCACAAAGCTGTTCTCGATGGTGCTACGGATCTGCAGGGAGAAGACATGGATCAGAAGAGAGGGACTGGTACTTAATTAAATGCAAAATGTAGGGCTGAACATTTTATTTCTTATATTCTAAGATTTTGAATCGATTCACAAAATAATTAGGATGTTTAAAAACGTTGTTATGCTGCACATCAACACTCTCTAAGTGTGTCTCTAAGTATTAACTACCTTTCAAACTGTTCAATTCAGCATTAAGTCAAGGTCAACTTTATTGTCAATCTTTCAGTTTGTGTGTACAGACAGAGAGATCGAAATATCTTATTAATACTAATGCACCACTGTATTTATTGTAATCTAGAATATATATATTGTAGTCAAATGTGCACATTTTTCACTTAACTGTTTATTTTGATATAAATATCTCTATTTTATTTCATATACTTACTTTAACTTTAACATAACTTATTGTGTTCATGTACATATTTGTTATTCCGTTTCTATTATTTGATTTTATTCCAAAGTAGAGCAACTATGACGAAAACCCAATTTCCATGGGATAACTATGAATCTGATAAAAGAAATTGAATCAAATCTTAAGGTACCAAACTGATCACACTAACATAGAGGAATTGGAAATTGTTAGAGCTTGATTGTGGGGGTCGTACCAAATGCTGAATGTTTAACAAACCTGTCTCTATAACTATATGTACTTTTACAGAGAAACTCCCTGTCCTGTCCTGTGTGATTCTGCATTAACATCCTGACTATATGCTGTCTTTCCGAGTGATTTTACCTTGGTGACAAAGTCCTGGTACCCCGGGTAGTACGTGGTGACGATGGAGAAGATGTACCAGTCGTAAGCCTTCATGATGTTCAGCATGACCGAGGCCTGCTGCTCGATGGACGGGCCGAATTGAAAGAACATGGAGTCGTCATCCTATAAAAAATAAAAAAATGACAAAAGGGAACAAAGAGGCAGAGTGTTAAATGGTTACGTAACAATATCGGCTTGAACTTTAATTGAGTTGGCTCTACACACAGAGGAGAACAGACACTGCTTAAAGGACGGCATTGGCTTTGTAGCATTATTGGTGGGAACATTAATTTAGCCTCCTTTATTCTCCCGCTCGCGAGAGGACACCAGTGGGCTTGTAATGATACCGGTCATGATTTTCATTAGTTGCCTTTATGACTCCTTTAATGAGTTTGTACACGGGGGTGGCTGGAGCAAATTATCGGGACTCGAAGCTGCTGTCCTTAATCTCATTGATCATTTTCACTAATTTGTTTTATTACAGCTGTGTAAGAGCGGTGCAATTTCAACGTAACCTTTTTAATATCAAGCATAAAGGTTAATATTTAAGGAATGCACTAGAAATGGAACCAATATGGACACGCTGTACATAAAATATTCACTAACTAAGTCCCTTGGAGAGGATAAATGTGAGCCGCTTTATCAAAATCAGTCACATCGACCCCGTACTACATCATGTCATACAGTTACATATACCGTTGGAAAGAGGAGATTCTTAGCTTTCCAGTGATATCCCTATTGCTTATGGTTTTAAAATATTCATGAAAATGTTTCAAATACCATAAGGAATAGGGATGCTCCGATCGATCGGTCACCGATCGAGATCGGCCGATACTGACTCTCTCCCGATCGATCGGTGCTCTCTAAACATGCCGATCACAAGAGCCGATCGCATGACGTAAAATACATGACACTTTCGCCAAAATGGCTTCACCCGTCTGGCATTATTTTAAGGTGTCCGAAAAAGACAGTAAAATAGCGGTATGCAACGTGTGTGAAGCAGAAATCCTGCAGCTCCGCCCGCCGGACCGGTGAGCGGAGCGAAACACACAAGAGTTGGACGTAACACACTTAGCTATTTGATCTACCTCTGGAACAAGCTAAACTAGTCATTATAAATATATGTATTCTTCACTGTCGGGTCACTCATTACTGGATCAGTGAGCTGCATGAGATACTGACTGGCTATCAGGAGAGAGAGGGGGAGAGAGGGGGAGAGAGGGGGGGAGAGAGGAAAAGAGAGCGCTTCCGCTCATTTCTCCCGTGTTATTCTCCAAAGTGAATGTAAACTTGAATAATGTACATCATTTGAATGTAATAATTAAGTTGATTGTTGTTAGTGGAAGGTCCAGTGAATGAGCCCCATTAACTGAGTTTAAACATCACTTTAAATGGAAGATTTAAAGTGATGTTTAAATCTTCCATTTAGGCCCCGCCCACTCGATCGGATCGGTGATCGGTATCGGCCGATACTGATTCCGGCAATCGGCGATCGTCCCCGAAATTGGCGATCGGAGCATCCCTAATAAGGAATGTTATCAAGAGAGAAAAAGGCGTTTGAAAGTTTGAGTAAGAGGGGGCTTTCTTTACAAGCCTCAAAAACATATTTATGTGGGAAAATAGCAATAAAAGTATGATATTCAGAAAGCCAAGACTTTTGTTAAGAATAAACCAAAACCCCAAAATCATCGAACACATCTCGAAATGCAACGTTGCGACATCCGACTGATTTCGATAGAGCTGATCACAAATCTGAATATGAGAGATACAGAATGGACTACCATCCAAAACATTGACACAGTCAGAAACAATGCTCATCGCTGATATGAAAGTCTTGCCACCGGACAGAAGAAGAGGAGGAGGTGAGAAGCGCTGGTCGAGACAACATTGCAGTTATGTGACATGGGTTTGTTATTGAGCACGGCTGAGTCAACACAATGCACAGCGGTGTGTTTGTGTTCATGGATATTCATGCTTCTAAACATGGTGAATTGTTAGAATGAGTCAGCCTCTTTCACACAAGTGCAACCCTGAAGTTATCTGGACATTAACCAGAGAAAATGTATGTGAAATGTGAAAATGTCCAAATCATTCGGACTAGATATTAAACAGACTTTACCCAACAGCTTTTAATTTTTTTTGACTTTGATATACTTTTTTAATCCCCGTGGGGAAATTGTTTCTCTGCATTTGACCCATCCTAGTGTTGATTTGTGTCCATTTTGAACGGCGCCCGGGGAGCAGTGTAGGGAACGGTGCCTTGCTCAGAGACACCTCGGTAGCACTTGGTCTTGCCGGGACTTGAACTGATGACCTTCCAGTTGCCAAGCCAAGTCCCTATCGACTTCGCCACCACTGCCCTTTAAACAGACTTTACCCAACAGCTTCCTAATACAAATACAAATAATGTCCGATACATCATGTGTGTGATAAGGGTCAATCTTTGTCCAACATGCGAGTAGGTGTGTCAAAACATCCTAGGGTGAAGAAGAATTGTAAGTTACACGAAGAAGCAAATGGAAATGTTTAACCTGGAAGACGACAAGTTTCTGCAATTCCTTGGCTAGTGTCCAACGCCAAAATCAATCGAATCAAAGAAAGGTAAGAGACTTTGATAGTAGAAGTGATGATATGGATAGCAGAAAACCCTGATTTCTCTCTCAGTATTGAGCAGTGGCGAACCGTCAGGGCCTTCAAGGTATTCACAGAATACCCTGGATCACTCAGATAAAACAAACAAAAAATCGATTTAATTATATAAATAAAATGTAATAAAATGAATAAATGAGAATGGTATCTGTGTTGTTGATCTGTAATATTACAGTGTTACGTTGATTTGTTTGTCCTTCTCGGACCATGCACTACGCATTTCAGTGGTTTTGTGTTAGAAAAGAAAGCAACCAATCAGATCTTGTTCTGGGTCTCTGGGTAGAATATCCTTCAACCAAGGTATTCTACATCCTTGATCGAATGCCCTGGCCGTTGCACTGAATGAGAGCGTACGTTTGGACTGACAGTTTGATCAACCAATCTGATATTGATTTGTAGCCAATGGGCGTGTTCTTCCAGAGTTCCCCTCGGTTCCAGGGTACTCTACAGAGACAGAGGTTAGATGAATGCGACGAAGTAATTCATGCCGTTTCATTGTTTTTAACGTTGAAATGACAAGAGCAACAGGTGAAGATGAGGTTGTTGCGGAATTGTTGTGAGTACCCTTTTCAAGACGACAATTTAGTGAAAAGACGGACATTATAACGGCGGCGGGGGGGGGGGGGGTGTGTGTGTCTGTCTACAGAAGGTCCAGTTGTGATAGACACGGTTCGCCACTGGTCTTTAGACACAAATCTCGGCTGACCTGACGCAAGTTAAACAAAGAGGCAAATTAAAAATGTTGTGCTTGAAAGACAACAAGATTCTGGAATTTTCCAACACCAAAATCCATCAAATCAAAGAACCGCAAGAGACTTTTGACAAAATTACCAATCGCCTTTTATTCACCGTCCAGAACATTTACAGTGTGCTAGTCGGAGTGTTTTGGTGACGCTTCTATGGTAGCTGGTGCTAAACCAGAAGAAAACAAACATCCTATGGTGAAAAACAATGATAAGTTACATGAAGACACAAAGTGTTAAACTTGAAAGACGACGACAATCTGGAATTCCTTGGCTAATGTCCGTCAACGAAATCAATTAAATCAAAGAACAACAAGAGACTTTTGATAGTAGTAGTGAAGATATGGATAGTATAAAAACCTAATAGCTCTCTCAGTCTTTAAACACAGTCATTGTCTGACCTAAAGCAAGTAACACAAAGAATGGAAAAATGTAACTTTAAAGACGACTAAAATCTTGAATTTCTTGGCAAATGTCCCGACACCGAAATCAAACAAATCAAAGAACGGCAAGAGACCTTGGACCAAATTACGAAGCGTCCATGTGACCACAGTCAGGAGGATGTCAGCCCTCAACTAAATCAAATGGCGTATCACCAGGTAGTAAACACGCTTTACTGTTGATGTAATCATAGTTAATCAACGTTTTCATTGGTCCCTCTTCTTTAGAGAATACCAGGAAATGATGGATACACGGATTGTGTTTAAATCAATAGGCACGCAATGACTCTAAATTATAGTATTTGGGTTCAACATGTAAGAAGTAGAAAGTACAGGTATTTGTGTTCAACATGTAAGAAGTAGAAAGTACAGGTATTTGGGTTCAACATGTAAGAAGTAGAAAGTACAGGTATTTGTGTTCAACATGTAAGAAGTAGAAAGTACAGGTATTTGGGTTCAACATGTAAGAAGTAGAAAGTACAGGTATTTGTGTTCAACATGTAAGAAGTAGAAAGTACAGGTATTTGGGTTCAAAATGTAAGAAGTCAAAGTAAGAAATCGTCAGAAATATAAGTAGTGGAGTAAAGTACTGACACCAGAAAAATGTACAGTAACGAAGTATTTGTACTCCACTACTTCCCACCTCTGATGATAATGGTCTATCCGTGTAACATATGTCTCGTCTGAGTAAAGCCAGTTCTATCTGACAGGAGGCAGAGTGTTGAAATCTCTCCGGCTCCTCAGGACTCTCTCTGTACTTCAGTCAGCATCAATGGCTAACCTCCCCCTCCCAGGGGACGCACATGGGCTGATCCGTTAACTTGTTTCTGCATTAATGAGATCAGGACTATACCATTGAGGTGGCTCGCTGAGGGCTATAACGTGAATGACAAAAGCTTGCAGAACCCTGTTGCAAATAGTGCACTCGTGAGATCAAAAACCCGTCGTTATCACGTGAAGTATAAAAGTATTTAACCCTTAAATTGGTAATCACATTTAGATATTTTGGAAAATTAAATCGATTGCTATTTTCTACATTACACGTATATTAGATATGTATACACCCATGTTACACCATTATTACACCCTTATTTTACCCATGGCAAGCCCATATTAGAATATTATTAGTCCCCTATTACACCTATATTGCATTCTTATTACACCCATATTACAATTATATTATACCCATATTATACCTATATTGCACTGTTATTACAATCATATTACAGTGTTATTAGACCCCCATTACACCAATATTACACTGTTATTACACCCATATTACAATGTTATTAGACCCCTATTACACCTATATCGCACTGTTTTAACACCCATATAACAATTGTAATATACCCATATTATACCTATATTGCACTGTTATTACACCCATATTACAATGCTACTAGACCCCTATTACACCAATAGTACACACATTAAACTGTTGTTACACCCATATTCCACATTAAAACACCCATGCACTGTTATGACACCCATGTTACACCCTTATTACATCCATAATACACTGCTATTACATAATACACCAACATTAAACCCATATTATACTATAATTCAAATGACTATAGTATATCCCCCAGGATACAGAAACCATTCGAGGGTTAATGCAAGTTGAATATAGAGGCTGTTGACGATGCACACACTGATTTTGCACTCGGGTAACTTCTTCTTCTCTGCCTTTATTTTTCTTTCACACTTCATTCATCTCTATCCATCGCTACGCCGTCCCATTTATACCAGTGGAATTACTGCCAGGGCACGGTTATAATTGAATTTCCAGATTTGCGCACTCCCGCTCCCCTCTTTATCCGCCACACAGCAACCCCCCCCCCATTTCCTCTGGCCTCCACTCTCAATCTCTCTCTTCTTAAGAGCAGTATTAATGCACTGTCCAACACACTCACTCAAAGTGCCAGAGGTCTGCCAGAAGTTTCATTAGCCTTTGAGAAAAATAAAAAACAGAAGCAGGGCGATATGGTCGTTAAACAAAGAAAGGAATATCACCAGTGGGAGTGTGTTGAACGGTTAGGAAGCTTTAAATAAAGTGGCTCAAAACACTTCTCTTCAATGTATTGGCTAGCGTTCCAACACATTGTTAGGCTAAAGGGCGGGACATCTCTAAGCGGTTGACCAATCACAACAGAGCCGGCCAGCTAACCAATCAGAGCAGACTGGGCTCTGGTTTCAGACAGAGGGTGAAAAGAGGTGCTGCAGCACATTATTAAAGCATGGAGACATGTCACAGTAGAGACTAAATACACATATGAACCTAAAAATTAGCAAAATATGTCCTATTTAATAAACCACTGCATAGGTGTTTCTGCTTGTGAGGAAGTAAGGACGAGGCATTTTCAATAAAAAGGCAGAAGAAATATCACCAGTGGGAGTGTGTTGAATGATTAGAAAGCTGAAAATAAAGTGCTGCAAAACACCTCTCTTCATTTACAGCAACAATAATTAGGGTCTGGCCACATTAACACCTCTGTTGGCACCAAGGTGATCGATTAGTGCGTATTAAAATATCCCAGAGGGGGGAGCGAGGCCAGAGACTCAAACAGGAAGCCAGGCTGGAGAGAGGCTTTGAATGTATTGTACTGTACACACAGACACTACAGCGGGATGAATGGAGGAGGGGGAGGGAGGAGGGGGGGATAGAGAGATAATGCCTTAGAGGAGGGGAAGAGATAAGAGAAACACAGAAAAATGAAGAATTTAAGCAACAAAAGATAGAGATGTAGAAAAAAAGCAACAGGGGTGTTTCTGAGCGATAATGTTGTGATTGGTCTGTTGGTTGTATTATTATTATTATTTTTTACACTCTTGCTGTTCGTACTACATACGTTACGACCCCCCTGAAAACGAGGTGGTTCATTCGGAAATAAACACATTTCAGTAAAAATTGCGCAGACAATAGGATGAATGGAGAGACAGAGGGCTGTTTGGGAGCGAGTGAGCAGTGAAGGGGCAGGAAGCCAGGTAGGTGTGTGTGTGTGTGTGTGTGTGTGTGTGTGTGTGTGTGTGTGTCGTGTGTGTGTGTGTGTGTGTGTGTGTGTGTGTGTGTGTGTGTGTGTTAGCCATTTAGGCAGGAGTATTATTATGTTGTTACCTGACAGCCACAATATAGCACAGGTGTTTTTTGTCCCTGATGTTCAGGTAACCTTACCAAGCCATCGTAGAAAGAGCAAGAAGAGATGCATACAGTACAACACCAGGGTGTAAATAGCTACAGTGCTGCCTTACCACAGGGGAATTACAATTTGACACAGCAGCATAAGGGAATGAAGTTATCAAAGAAACATTTCCATAAATACCTATACATCCAAAACAGTATCTAATGTGTAGCCCGGTTGCAAATAGCATTGTTAGCTACAGACACCCGGGTGTAAATAGCATCGTTAGCTACAGACACCCGGGTGTAAATAGCATTATTAGCTACAGACACCCGGGTGTAAATAGCATTATTAGCTACAGACACCCGGGTGTAAATAGCATTATTAGCTACAGACACCCGGGTGTAAATAGCATTGTTACCTACGGACACCCGGGTGTAAATAGCATTATTAGCTACAGACACCCGGGTGTAAATAGCATCGTTAGCTACAGACACCCGGGTGTAAATAGCATCGTTAGCTACGGACACCCGGGTGTAAATAGCATCGTTAGCTACGGACACCCGGGTGTAAATAGAATCGTTAGCTACGGACACCCTAGCCTAGTGTAAATAGCATTATTAGCTACGGACACCCGGGTGCAAATAGCATCTGCCTTATTTTATTCTCTTTGCTTTTTAATGACACTCTTAATGTTTTTCATTTTTCTAAAGCACTTTGAAATGCCTTGTGTTGAAAGGTGCTTTATAAATAAACTTTCCTTTCCTGTGTGCTACGTTTGGGCTTAGTAGAGCTCTCTGTTACATATGCATGTGTTTCTTTGTGTGTGTGTGAGTGTGTATTACATGGTTGACGGGCCTTGGTCTTCCAGAGCCTCCCAATGAGTGCACACACACTCTACCCGGAGCAGTTATTTGACTCGGTGGGGAGAGAGAGAGTCAATAACTCAGGTATTTCAATTACACACACAGGGGCACATCAGTGACTGCGAAAGAAATAGACCCACTTCCAATCTTGCTCGGGAATATGCACACACACACACATTTGAATGGCTTTAAACACAGACACCGACGTCCTATCACACACACACATTTGTATGCAAGTACACACACACACACACACACACACACACACACACACACACACACACACACACACACACACACACACACACACACACACAAAAGCTGCATTCAATAGCCATTCTCAAATAGGAGGGTGCACTCAAACACACACAATACAAAATGACAAATCACGACTGCAATCAGAGTAATACCGGGGTGTTTTTTTGGACACACACACACACACACACACACACACACACACACACCCACACCCACACCCACACCCACACCCACACACACACACACACACACACACACACACACACACACACACACACACACACACACACACACACACACACACACACACACACACACACACACACACACCTGAAGCACCATGGGAACATTACACAAGTGCATACACACGTGTGCTTTGATATTCTCTGTACAGCTATATACTATATTACACCCCGCATGCTGTGTGATTAGCTATACTGAAATAACAAACTGAACTATAGCTATAATAATCTAAAAAACAGCAAATACTTGGATCATGTATCCTATTTTAATATTTAGTCGTAGTAGTTTGGTCTATTATATTGTATTCTAATGTATTCTGTATATTTTACAGTGTGTATTTAATAGATAGTTAATTTACTCGTGTTTACAAGGCAAATTAAATGCCTAGGTGGTATTCAAATGGCTTTTATAGCCTTAAAATAGTCACTGTTAGTTATGTTATAGACCTATATATAAGCAGATATAAGTGCGAATGCGAGTACAAACGTGATTTGTGTAATGTACAGAGGCCAACAGGTGCAAACCCACAAATGAAAGAATATCTTAACCGGCTTGACGACACATGAACAGCAATTAGAAAACATACACCAGCTTTTATTTATGCACAGTTTTTCCTAATGGCAGTGTTTTTGGCACCTGTTGGCCACCGTAGAAGCGACAGTAAATGTAAACATGCTGCTGTAACTAAACAACTTGGGATCAATAAAGTAAATCTAATCTAATCCAGGTGATATACTGTAGGAACATGTGGCATACATCCCTAAATACGGCCAATAAGAAAGTTCCCTTAGCAAACATATTGATTTGAAGGCATTTTGTAATAAACCACTATATAGCATATTGGTGTTTTTGCTTTGTGAGGAGGAATAAGTAGGGATGAGATGAGGACAGACAGAAGCAGTGGAAGAGAGACAAAGAGTGAGATAGAAAGGTAGATCGAACCACAGAGAGATGGAGATGCTGGTGTCTGTTGCTGGGAGGTTTTTGGCAATGCATATATCTATCCTGCCTATAAAGGATCCTTTGAACTCGAGCGGGTGAGGAGGCTGATGGGGGGGGAGGTTGTGCGAGGGTGGAGGGAGGAGAGGTTGCTATTGACTGCTGCTGCTGCACTGCCTGATGGAAAGAAGAGAAGCCAGAGAAATGGAGGATGGAGGGATGAAAAAATGAGCGATGGAGTGGGAGGAAAAGGCAGCAGGAAGGAGAACAGCTGGCCTTCACTGGAATGTAGTGAATTTAAAAAGACAGTGGGCAGTAGATATAAACTCAGCCACAGGCACTCACACACACACAGAAACACACACACACACACACACACATAAATGCACTCACACACACACAGAAACACTCACACACACACAGGCACACACACACACACACACACACACACACACAGAAACGCACTCTCACACACATACACACACATAAAAAACACTCTCACACACACAGAAACGCACGCTCTCTCACACAGAAACACAAACTCTCACACACACTCTCTCTCACACACACACACAGAAACACACACTCGCACACATACTGAAACACACACTCTCACACACACACTGAAACACACTCTCTCACACACACACACACACACACACACACAGAAACACACATACTGAAACACACATACTGAAACACACACTCTCACACACACACTAAAACACACTCTCTCACACACGCATACACACACACTGAAACACACTCTCTCACACACACACACACAGAAACACACACTCGCACACACACTGAAACACACTCTCACTCACACACACACACACAAACAGAAACACACACTCGCACACACACTGAAACACACTCTCTCACTCACACACTGCAAAATCGAGTCCCTTTCATATAAAGCCGGCATCACACGTGCACTGAAATTACATATTGATGACAAACCCTTCCTCCCGTCATTTCTCTCGCGTCCCTCGCTTGCTTCACACACACACACACACACACACTTATCATCCCTACCTCAATTAAACCTCCCCTAACAACTCGTCCGTATCTCCTTCCCCCCCGCCTCTCCTTCTCACTCTTCTCGTGCCTCATCATCACATTTCTTATCATGGAAGCCACCTTATCTTTAATCAAACACATACAAGCTTAATTAGCTCGCACATTTGTCAGACCGTCGTCTAATTAACAGTGACCTTATTTTAAGTACTTTTTTGAACCTTAATTAACAACAAAAAAGCAAAGGTCTTCATTAAAATATTGTTTTTTTTCCCAGACACATTTTTGATTGCTAAGTGGCTACTGTCAACATGTTTATATGTATTCATGTGGAACCTACTGGCAGCAGGTCACCCTTGAAAAAGAGATCAATGATTTCAATGGGATTCACCTGCAGAAATAAAGGTTTGAAATGAAATGAAACTGTATCTGGCAACAATAATCAAACATTAAACTGGTGTTGAACTGGGAGATGGTGTTCGGTTTCAGGGGAAGTATTGAGATGCTTTACTTGAGTACAAGTACCAATACATTACTGTCAAAATGCTTCATTACAAGTAAAAGTCCTGCATTCAAAAGTTACTAAAGTACAAAAGTATTATCAGCAAAATGTAATTAAAGTGGACCTATCATGCTATATTTGAAACATATATTGTAGGGCCATACCTATACAAAACATGTCTGTGAAGTTTTTTTTTCAAAATACCAAACAGTTCCCCCATTGTAGCCACGCCTCATACTGCTCACACCCCTCTGTTCCAGCCCTGTTAGAGAAACATGGATTTTGGATCCTTAGCTTGAAAAAAAAGAAAGAAGAGGAGGCGGAGCTAATGCCTGATCAGAATTCTACTGGAAATAAAGTTAAATTCTGCTGTGATAAAACGCCATCCTGTTCTAAACCACATCAAGGATTATTTCTGAAACAGTGTGGAGCTCAAATGCTTTTTCTCTTGTGGGTTTATCACAAGGTGAGTTCCTTTTTTCCTGCTTTTTAAACACGTGCTCTACACAGTACAGGTTAGCTCTGAGTGTTAGCGAGGCTTGCTAATGTAAACAAAGAGGAGATTACGTCCAAAACACGTCAGGCATTGTTTCTGATAGCAACTTTCTGTGGGTCCGCTGCCGATTTGACGTCAGATCGGCAGCAAATCTGTATCCGCTCGTTGTTCTCCTGTTTTTAAAAGATTTGGGTACGGAGGAAAAGAGAAAGGGTTTTATTTTCTGACGCTGCGTGAGTTCCCCGACGCACCGGGGACACGTATGTATGTATAAAAGACATCACAAAGTGCATTTTGCATGATAGGTCCCCTTTAAAGTACAAAAAATTGCCTTTATGTGTTTTTATAATGATATTTATATATGGGACATTTCTAGATGATATTGTAATTTGACTTTTGTGTGAGTTTGTCCACTAGTTTCATTTATAGAGATGTATTTTGTCAAAGCTGTTATATAAATGTCCATCCATCCATCCATCTTCTTCCGCTTATCCGTGGTCGGGTCGCGGGGGTATCAGTTCCAGCAGAGAGCCCCAAACTTCCTTTTCCCTGGCGACATCAACCAGCTCTGACTGGGGGATCCCAAGGCGCTCCCAGGCCAGCGAAGAGATATAATCCCTCCACCTGGTCCTAGGTCTACCCCTTGGTCTCTTCCCAGCTGGACGTGCCTGGAACACCTCCCTAGGGAGGCGCCCAGGTGGCATCCTAACTAGGTGCCCGAACCACCTCAACTGGCTCCTTTCGACGCGAAGGAGGAGCGGCTCAACTCCGATTCCCTCCCTGATGACCGAACTTCTCACCTTATCCCTAAGGGAGACACCAGCCACCCTGCGGAGAAAACCCATCTCGGCCGCTTGTATCCGCGATCTCGTTCTTTCGGTCATGACCCATCCTTCATGACCATAGGTGAGGGTAGGAACGAAAATGGCCCGGTAGACAGAGAGCTTTGCCTTCCGGCTCAGCTCCCTTTTCGTCACAACGGTGCGGTAAAGCGACTGCAGTACCGCTCCCGCTGCTCCGATTCTCCGGCCCATCTCACGCTCCATTGTTCCCTCACTCGAGAACAAGACCCCGAGATACTTGAACTCCTTCACTTGGGGTAAGGTATATAAATGTCAAGGAGTACAATTACATAATTTCACTTGTAAATGTAATGAGATAGAAGTATAAAGTATTCAGAATACTTTATTGTCCATTACATGTACATGTATGTTCACGTCGAAAGGAGCCAGTTGAGGTGGTTCGGGCACCTAGTAAGGATGCCACCTGGGCGCCTCCCTAGGGAGGTGTTCCAGGCACGTCCAGCTGGGAAGAGACCGAGGGGTAGACCTAGGACCAGGTGGAGGGATTATATCTCTTCGCTCGAGCGCCTTGGGACCCCCCAGTCAGAGCTGGTTGATGTGGCCAGGGAAAGGAACGTTTGGGGCTCTCTGCTGGAACTGCTACCCCCGCAACCCGACCACGGTTAAGCGGGAGAAGATGGATGGATGGATGGATGGATGGAAATGTGTCTTTGGCACTGGCAAATAAGATAAAATAACACTCGCCATACACATTACAACATACAATGCATACACACAAAAGGAGCAAAATTGCATCATAAAGTGACTAAAGTGCTTTGTTCTTCCACTGGCTTTGGAGCATTAAAACATCAGTTGTATTAAAAAATGTATTTTTACTATAAATTCAAATTAGGTGATTGTGTTGGTGGCAACAATTTCAAAGAAGTATCATGAAATGGAAATACTCAAAGTAAAGTAAAGAACCTCAAAGTGCTACTTGAGTAAATGTACTTTCCACCTCTGGCCCAGACTCAATCAGAGAGTGTGTGAATGGAAGTCGATGCCACTTAACACACACACGAAGGTACGGATCGTTTCTCTTTGGCCCATTTCTGCTCTAAATTTAGCAGCAGACCCACCGAGGGCCTGAAGTCTGAAGCTTTTCCTGCTCTCCTTTGTCCCCTGAGAATGGAAATAGTTCTTTCTACAAGTGTGTGTGTGTGTGTGTGTGTGTGTGTGTGTGTGTGTGTGTGTGTGTGTGTGTGTGTGTGTGTGTGTGTGTGTGTGTGTGTGTGTGTGTGTGTGTGTGTGTGTGTGTGTGTGTGTGTGTGTGTGTGTGTGTGTGTGTGTGTGTGTCTTCGAGTTAGGCTAAGGAGACTAAATAGGGTGGCTGGAGGTAGGGGTGAAGCTGCAAAATGTATGAATGTTGTCTGGCTTTTAGATTTGTCCGTGGAAATGTATGGCGGAGGCTCAGTGATGAATAATAAAAGGGGGAAAGTGGCTAAATTGTTTGTTAGGAAATTGAAGATAAGCAGTGACATAGATTGGGTACTCAAACGAAAAACTTGGGGTAGGCTTTGTATTTAAAGTGCGTCGAGCATGTGTTTAAATCTTTCAGGAACAAGGGCTAAACGGTGATGGTGAGGAAGAAATTGATTATTAAAGTGTGTTTCTCTTAACTTGTAAATGTTTGTCTTCTTGTGATTAAAGATTTTATATTTGTGGCATTGTTCCTTTATTGTCAGTGCAGAGAGCCATAGGATTGAAGCATGATGTTCATTTTGTAAACGATGGTCCCATTAAAGGTGGGGTAGGTCATTTTGGAGAAACCAGCTAGAATTTGAAAATACACAACCGGAAAAAATCTGCCCCTTCCTTCAGACTTCCTCACAGAGCCCCTCCTCCAACACACACGAACGCGCACACGACCAATGAGGGCACGAGATAAGTTTGTGCACAGATGGAAGGCTGACAGGCAGGTAGGCCATCCAGTTACTTTAGCCAGGCCGGCTCAGATGATTGGTCGTGCTTTTTACAGCACCACGGCTTCCACAGATGAAATGTTGTTATGTATTTTTTGTCAAAGCACTTCAGATATTCATTGTAATCGGGATGTTAAGAGCATTCCATGGAATATAACAAAAAGTGTATCTCGAGCCGGTTTCTCAAACTTACCTACCCCACGTTTAAGAGTAAATAGACGTCAAAGCAGGATATGCTTTAAGGTACCTTTTGATTGACAAGATGCTACCAAGCCTCTCTTCCAAATATAGTCACTTCCAAAAGAACAAGATGGCTTTGGCAACCACCAAAAGGCCAAAACTCAAGACTTCAAAAGGATAGTCGACAAACAAAGAGGTGACACTATAATGTCTACGTCCACTTCTTACAGTCTACGGGTGTATATGTTCGCTCCATGGCCACTAGGGCATCCCTACTTCCTACAGAGGTAACCAAGCACTTCATTAGCAAGTAGCGAATCATTTTGTTTTGGGACAACAGGTTGTATTTAACAAAATAAAAAGACCAATTCAAGATAGCACGTAGCACTGTGTTGTACATCCCCATAGTCTCTAGGGTAACGTTTACGATAAAAAGACAACGTTGTCAAATAACTCATGGAGATAACGTTAGCATAAATAGCGAAGTACTGTTAGAAATTAAAATCAATGTTTTGATAGCATAATGTACCTTAAACATACCGTTAGTTTAAACGCTGTTTTATACTAAAAAACCAGAAGTTCCTGTGCACAACCAGTTGTTAAGCTTTTATTCTGAAAATCCTTCATCTCCGGTTAGCATTTAGCATGAGGCTAATATACCATTTACTATGGAGGTGAATTTAGCAGCGATATGATATGATGTTGCACACCGAAACCTACTGATTTCAACACTACAACTATAGACGTCGAGATATTATTATTGTTGAATATTAAATGAAGGTACAGTTTATTTGAGTACGTTATTGTTTACAGATGTGGGTAGCATGTCACAACATCAGGAACGACCGGAAACCAAACTGCCGTGAAGTATTTCCTGTATTTTTTGGAGTATTGATTACAGCGTTTAGAATGTGTTAAATGAAAAGTCATGAAAGAGTTAAGGAAGAGAAAAGGCGTGTTTAGATATATATTGAATGTACAATGTCTGTATCCTCTGATATGCAAAACAACGGACATTAAAACGTGGAGAGCCGGCCCGCAGGGAGGAGCCAGCAGAGGATATATAAACAGCGGGACCTGAGGGGTTCGGCCTCTTTCTTCACCGGCCAGAGCCAGAGACACAGCTGCTTTTCTGTCGAACAATATTCTGTTTGTAACATAACCGCGCCTTTATTTTTAATTAAAGTACCAATTTGACACCATCTCAGAGACTCCATTTAGTCTCCTTTTTAAGCTTCTCTCCTGGACGCGAGAATAACCAACACAGATAACAGTACAGCTGACAAAATCTATTGCAGTTGACTAGAAATCAATGATCTGTTGTTTTAAACTCTGTTACCGGTATCAATGTAAGCCATGTGAAAAACAAAAAGCTTGAGGAGTAGAGAGAGTAGCCTAACTAATGCTAGCTCCACTTAGTAAACGTTTAAAACTGCTACAAGATTGAAGTGTGGACATCACTGAAGGATCCAGTTGTCAGTAAATCCAGATTATCATTTGACTTGCTGCCACTCCAAACTCTCAAACATCATGAATACTTATTTAGATGATAGATTGAAGCAACAGGTGTAGAACTGGGTTCGATATTTTCTTAATTAAGTGCAGAAATGTCAAACATATCGTGTACCTGTTTGAACCAGCCGTACCAGATCACAAAGATATTAAAAGACTTGAGGAGAATAAATCACAGCTGTACAGACCGTTGTGACCCCAAAGTTTCCACAGCTTCCACAAAGAGGTTTTTAAATGTTCCTCTGTAAAGTGGGAGGATAAGTCAAGCGTTTGGGAGTAAAAGAGAGGACCACAGAGTCCCAGGACGGCTGTAAAGTGGTTTTGGGAGTCAGAGAGGTGAGGACGCATCGTTCTTCCTGTTTCTCGCTTCAAGATGAAGGGAGGGAGGGGTGAGGGAGGGGACAGTGAGGTCCAGATGAGGGATGTTATTAATCCATTTATTCCCTCTCCACTCTCCGTCTGCTATCTCTCCTGTCATATTCACTGATTTCAATCTCTTGCTCTGCTCGCCCTCAACTCTCAGCTCTCAATCTCCCCCCTTATTATCCCTGCCTTCAGGGGTGGCGGGTACTGTAGGCTTGGGAAGGCTTGCCTTCCCAAATATTTGTGTCACTGCATCCTGGTAAAATAAAAATATAATGTATAATGTTTGTGTCTTTGACATTAGCGCTGCTATGCAGCCACCTGTGCCCTGTACTACGAAGCCAGTTCAACAGACCCTGGATATGTTTGAGTTATCTTCACTAACCCTAACAAACGAGATCTCGCTAAGCGGTCCTACGACGCTGATTATCAACTCGGTAAATCAAGCCAGGGTTTCTCTCTCCAGCTGAGAGCGCGTTCACGTGAAAGGGGCGGGGCTAGCTACATTTGACCAATCACAAACAGGGACAAGTGTACTGACAGCGCAGCGTCATACTTCATTAATGAAAAGTCAATTAATATTAGACAAATATGAACTTTAAACATCCATGACTTAAACATATAATCCAGGATACAAGCCACATAGTTGCACCTGCAAGGTGAATACAGAACAACTGGTTAACAAATAACTACAGAGTGTTTGAAAGCGTACAACAGTTTTATGATATCACTGCCCCATCTAAGACACGAGTGGATCTGACTTTAATTACATTTGAGTTGAGTGTTTCGTCAACTTAATGTGTTGCTTAAAATATTACTTCTGCATACAGTAGGCTATGTGACAATGTAGGTGATGCACGGCCAGATACGGCTGGAGAAGCTGACTCAGATAAGGACATATATGATATATTATGATATTATATGATCGATGATCTGATTGATGATGTGATATGAATGATAAGTGCGACACGTCGGCGTCTTCTATACGGCAGTTGTTCTGTATTTCCTTTCTCCTGTAATATGACTTGATAGATTTAAACTCCGCACACTGAGCTCTGATTGGTCAGCAGGCAGTGCTTTCACTGAGTTGATGTCTTTTCTATAGACGCCGGAGGCGGGCAGCGTCAGGTAAAAAAAGTTATTTAGCCTTCCCAAACCTGAGCCTCACACGCCGCCTATGCCTGCCTTCCCTTTTCACTCCCCCTTTCCTTCCTCCTTCTCTCAATACTTCGACAACCTCTTTACATTTCTCATTCTCTTCTTAGCTCCCCTGCAAAGTCTCTCTTTCCTCTTCTTTTTTTTCCCTCTCTCTACCGTACCTCCTTCAATCCTCTCTCTTTTTTCTCTAACTTGTTTTACCTCCTTCTTCCCTGCTTTCCTCTCCTTCTTATACCTTCCTTGACCATCTTCTCTCCCTCCTTCACTTCCTCCTTTGCTCACCTTCTATCCTTCCTCCAACGCCCAAATCTTTGCAACTTTTCCCCTATTTCTCGTCATAGATTCCTTTGTGAAGTCTCTCTTTCCTCCTTCCCGCCATCGCTCTTCACCCTCTTC
Source organism: Pogonophryne albipinna (assembly GCA_028583405.1). Classification (NCBI taxonomy): domain Eukaryota; kingdom Metazoa; phylum Chordata; class Actinopteri; order Perciformes; family Artedidraconidae; genus Pogonophryne; species Pogonophryne albipinna. Next base: position 92,478 of record JAPTMU010000176.1, read on the forward strand.
ACTTCCTCCTTCTATCCACCCGGTGTCATCCCTCGCAAATTATGTTAGTTTAGTTAAGTGTTTTTGTCTTTGTCTTGTGATTTTCCCCTTTATTTTTGAATAGTAACCTTCCCTCTCGTTTCAGATACTCTGACCTCCCTTCCTTGTGTGTCTCCCACTCCTGTGATTGTCGACCACGCCCCTGATTGTTTCCACCTGTTCCCCATTACCTGGTGTATTTAATGTCCTTGTCTCCCTTTGTCCTGTGCCAGTTTGTTTCGTTTCTTGTGACAGTTTACCAGCGTATCATGCCAGGAATAATCCCAAGCAGAGCTTTGAGCCACGTCTTGTCTGAGTATTTGGTTATTCATGCTCCAAGTGTTTTTCCTCATTAAGAGTGACTTTGTTTTGATACTGTTTTTCCTCGTTAAGAGTAATTTAGCTTTGTATACCACAGTAGTTGAGTCGTGCATTTGAGTTCAAACCCGTTTATTCAGTCGTAACACCCGGTCGATCTGCTCCAACAAACGGGCTTTGAATTCTTTGTTATGATCGTTTCCGTCTGACAAAAACAGCCAAAAACAAGCTTCTCATCCAATTCCACAGTGACGTTAACAGCATTTTACTGAAAAGTTGAAATATTGTGAGCGCTCTGACAGCATGTGCTCGGTTCTCATTGGACGGAATTGAAAAAAGACGCAAGAAGAAAGCGCTATGGCCATAAGAGCAATCCACAGTCACTGTTCATGAGAGCAACAGTTAAACGCCTCAAAATGTAATTGCAAAATGCAGAGGATGGGGGTGAGAGAAGAGAAGATAAAAAGGAAGATGGAGGGGGATACAGAGGGGAGGCTTTGCTCTGAGATTGGAGCGGTGAGGGTGAGCGAAAGGGAGATAAGGAGGGTGGTCTGTGGGCTGACAGTGACTGAGCGTGAGCTTTTATCGTGTTGCCAGGAAAAGAACACAGCACATATCATCCTTACTCTCACTCTGTTTCCCCCTCCCCCTCCTCCTCTCCCCCTCCTCTGAAGATCAGGTGGATTCATAGCTCCTAAAGGCTGGAGAAACCTCCTGATATCCTCCACAGTATTTATTTGAACGTATGAAATAGCTGATCACCGCTTTCATTGTATTTTGAGTTGACGTTACTCAAAAAAAGTAATATATTACTTTACTTCGTTACTGTCGCGCCTCATCTGAAGCGCAAATGCGGCGCACCTTCAGTGTTACTTTACTTGACATCCTCACTCTGGATTCGGAGGTCCTCCTTAGCTATTAGCTTCACGTTAGCATGTTGTCTTTGCAGGTGCTTGTTGAGATTTGACGTTGTGTTTGCAGCAGTGGATAAAAGCTTCTGGCCTGGACACAGTTTGCACCTCACCGTCACATTCCTGTCCTTTCTTCGGACGAACTCAACATAATGGGCAGACCTCCACCCCTCGAAAGTTATCGCTGTTGACTCAGCCATGTTTATGCACTGCATGTGTTACGTAAATATAAACCTGCGGCTGAAATCCCTCTTGTCTGTCAAAGGGAGAATCTAGAAATGCTGTATGTTAGTAGGCTAACTGTAGTGTGTGATTACTGATTTTATAAAAGTAACGAAGTAACGTGGCAATGTTAGTAACTGTAGTGTTACATTTACCGACAAAGGTAATATTATTACAGTTATTATTACACCCAACTCTGCATATATGATGTTCCCGAGGACATAGGAAGTGAACGGGTAACCCTAGATTATGTTCATCTATCAGATACTTAACACACACAAATACATTTTCAGTGTCTATTCTTTGAATGTATTCATGTAAACCAGTATTCAAAAGGGTGTTAAATAAAATGTGGTGATGATTAATGTTTTTTGTGTTCATGTAAGAGCAGACCCGGCGGCAGACATACATCTCTGGGCGGGCATTTGATTTACCAGGGCGGGCCCACCACGACACTTACATTTCCCGGGAAATATGAATTGTCAATGGGGGGGGCGCTCGTGAATTGTTGAAAGAGAGGGGTTTTAGGTTGCCATAAGGCTGTTGACGGTCTTATGTATCCATTGGTTGGTTTTGTGGCACATTTGTAACGCTGTGCCAACTTTGGCAAGCACGCAGGCAAACTTGAGCGCACACAGGGTGGAGAGGTGGAGTGAGGTTGAGCGATGGAGAGAGAGAGAGAGAGAGAGAGAGAGAGAGAGAGAGAGAGAGAGAGAGAGAGAGAGAGGCAGAGAGCCTGTGCAGCGGTCTGCTTGCGCACAGAGCAGGAGTTTGTGAGAGAGCCGGCTTGAGAGTCAATTTCTCTTCAAAATATAATTGATTGCCAGCTGACTTGCTTGCTCGTTGGTAACGTAGGCCTAACTGGTTTCTTCTAATGTCCCTGCATCTGGCGCTGAGTTGCCAGATTCCTTTCGTGAACCACTAGCAAGAGTAAACTAACTGACAGGCTGCTGTGCCGCATCTCACTCAAAAACCCACACGACTCAACCCAGCGAAAAACCAGTCTTGCGCGCAGCCTTTCATTCAGAATTTCCTAGCAAAATAAAACAATTATATTAAACTAATACAAAAATAAATATTAGGACAAAGCCCTACAAATAAAAACAATAAACTTAATAATAAAACAATAAAAATGTGGTATTCAGCCCTGATTAAAACAGCGGGCCCAAATCCTGGATGGGCGGGCCCGGCCCCATGGCGCCCGCCCATGACGCCGGGTCTGTGTAAGAGCAGTAAGGGGGGAGAAACGGGTTAATGTTGACCTCTTGCACCTACGTATCTTAGATAAACTGAAGAAGTGGGGGTGAGGTGAGGTGAGGAAGACTCCTTGATATAGTGGATACACCTCGGATGAAGAAGATATGTGAGAGGATTCAGGTCTCGTGGTGCGAAGTGGAGAGCAACAACCACAGCAGGATGATGGATCAGAGCCTACAACTGACAGAGCAGACCAGGTGCACCATGGGATACGTGATAGATGGAAAGAGGGATGAAGGAAAGGAGGAAGAGTGGGATGAACGGAAGAAGGAAGAGCGTAAAGAAAGAGAGGAAAGAGAGACTTAGCATGGGAGACTAAGACGAAAACACGTTTTAAGAAAAGGAGAGAAGAAGGGAAGAAAGGAGGTGAGTGAAGGAGATATAAAAGGATGGAGGAAAGGAGGAAGAAGGCAACAGAAGGTGAGGAAAAAGACACCCGAAATATTACCTGTTAAGACAGTTACAGGAATCTTGATTCAAAACAATGAAAAAGTTAGATGGAGATAAGGTTGTGAGAAAACGCATATTAGCTAGTTAGCATATAAACTAGTTAGCGCCAGTTTATTAAATATTCCAGGTGTTTTTTTTGTACTTAATCTGAAACAGGAATGCCATTTCCAAGGCAAGAAAATATTTATTTCCAGTGCCCAATCATTCCTCCATCAGTCTAGCAACAAATACCAAATCACTCGCTGCCTGAAACTACCTACGAAAAAAGAATAACAGTCAGTTTTAAGGATTCGAAAGTTAAAAAGAGTAAAAAGACGGAGAAAAGGTTGATAACGCACATTAGCTAGTTAGCATATTAGCTCGTTAGCATATTAGCTCGTTAGCATATTAGCTAGTTAGCATATTAGCTCGTTAGCTCCAGCTGATTAGATCCTCCAGGTGTTATTTGAGCTGCAGTCGACTAAAAATCAATAATATGTATTAAAAATCTATAGAGAAAGTCATGCCACTGGAATGATGAATAAAAGAAAATTAATAGATGGCACATGCTAAAAATAAAATGATTATATTGCCAACACAATCTCCCCATCCCTCTCTTCTGTGAAACACATAGACCACCCAGTCTCCTTTCATTCACGGCGATGAAAATTCTAATTCAAATCTGCTTTATTGGCGTGACAGTGGCGGGGGGTTGTCTCGTGTTAGAAGACGGGCTAAGACAATAAGCCAATCTGTATGCTCCTCTTCTCCCCCGCCCCCCCCCCCCCCCCAACTCGCTCCTCTGTTTCCCGCCTGAATAACTAGCCCTGTTTTCGCTGCGTAAAGCCGAGCACAAGCCCTTTAAAACCCTCCTCTCCTCCCTGCTTCTCACAGTCTCTTAAGATGCTAACGTGGAGAGACGCTAACCTCAGTGTGTCACCATCAGATCCCTTCTTACCTGTGTGTGTGTGTGTGTGTGTGTGTGTGTGTGTGTGTGTGTGTGTGTGTGTGTGTGTGTGTGTGTGTGTGTGTGTGTGTGTGTGTGTGTGTGTGTGTGTGTGTGTGTGTGTGTGTGTGTGTGTTTGCAAGTGTGTATGTGTTTGTCCTCATTAAAAGTAAGTGGAGCCAGTGAAGCTTTAAGAAAAGAGAAAGACAGGAGAGCAGGAGTTGCATGTAGCAGAGATGTGAGAGGTTGTTTAGCTTCAGGGCAGAGGGAGTCAACACTTGCCGCCGGACTTGTGAGGACTTCAGACTGTATCATTCATAATCCTGGGATTTATGCACTTCCTCCAAACCCTTACATCTCTGCCTCTGTGGGGTTTTTTGTCAACGTAAAATCAGTCTTAAGGCCTTCTCGAGGCTATTTGTCCTCAAACCTAAAACTAAAAAACTAAAAACGAACGCCAGGTGGCAAATCGAACGCAGGAAGTCCATTTTTCACACAATCATTTCATTTGTGGGTTTATTTTCTTAGGTTTAATGATCAAAAACGAATATACTAATTTGTCACCGGCCTGAAACTGCCCCTTCGAAATAAAAGCATAAACATTAAATAATTATCAAAAATCATATACAAAAACAGCAAGAATAATTGTTCAACTATTGAATAACAATTGCTCTACATCAGGGGGGTCAAATCTCAAATACACAGTGGGCCAAAATAAAAAAATGGGTACTAGTCGAGGGCCGGACTGGTTCAATGTTTATTGCAGAACTTATTGAAATGAACGTATTGCACATATTAAACCTGGAACTAACAAAGCTTAAATGATTGCCTATAAAAACAACATTAAATAATCAGTTACATTCATTTCTTATGGCTCTATCTACAGCTTTTCCAGAGTCATTTCTTATGATTACATTTCTCCACAGGCCAACAACAGCTTCAAGAAAACTATTTCCCTCAAAGAACAAACCAAACATGCCCTGTTGTCGTGAGAGAAAGTGCAGAAGGAAACATCCATTAAACTCAGTGTGCTGCTCTGTGATGCTAGTTCAGATACTTGGCATCTCATCTTGGGTGCAAGGTCATCAATGTTTGGGCTCAGGCTCTGAGCTGAGGAGACCCTCAGGATGGAGTGAAGGTGTGCGTGCAATATACCGGCTGGGCCAGATCTAATAGTAATTAGAAATTATCCTGCGGGCCGAAATTAAATCCACCAAGGGCCTGATTTGGCCCCCGGGCCTTGAGTTTGACACATGTGCTCTAAATTCAAGTTAAATCAAGCATCAATAGTTTCATTGTTATTGATGGAGTAGGCCTAAGCACATGGAGCCACATCTTAAATCTCATATCACTCTTACTTCCCTATGGCTTTATGAGAGCTGTAATAAGTTAGAAGAAACGCAAAATGTTTCTGGCATTACCATGATACAGTAACCATACAAATATATAATTATTGCAATACTTTCATCAGTGGGCAGTAGACTCAGTCACCATTACTTTAGCTAAAAAAATGGACGTAAAAGACATTTCCTGTATTCAAATTAAAATCTTCTAGATGGCTGTTATAAAGTACAGCTTCCCCAAATGTTTACAATACAAGTACTACACCATACATACAAATACATCACAATAGTGGTAAAGTACATCATAATGAAAGTAACAACCAATTGGTGGAAACAAATCTTAAAAGCTAAATTAAAGAAGGTGTAAGAATGTGTGTGTACAAATAGAAACAGCAGCGTGTTGTTGTGCTGGTTTTCCTTCAGGCGGTGACATGAGCTGACACATTCTTCTGCTTCTCTGTCAGTTTTGTTTTCCCAAGTAAATATTGTAAGTGTGTCAGGTTATTTGTATTTGAGTGCGATTTTGTTGTTAAAAAAAGAGTAACTTTTGAGTGCAGAGGAAAGTGTTGTTCTGTCTCTACCTCTTGTGTTTTGTTCTAGATAATTGTTGATTTAATTGTGTGCTGAGAGAATGTACTATTACTGAGTACTGGGACTATAATATGTTGCAATCGGACCATTTTCAGTCAATTAGGAACATGTCTTTCCTTTATGCTCTCCTGCCTTTATCAGATACTGTATGTATACATATGTAATGTACTGCTTCGTAACGCACAGTTTGTGTAGACACTGCAGAAGTAGGGTTTGTACAGGGACTTCCTGTTGTGCTTGCGTACATGCTGTATATGTAAGTGGACATGTGGGTAACTGTGATTTTCTTGTCCGCAGCCATGTATTCATTGCATTTATTTATTTATATCTCTTCTCTCTATTTTTATCTTCCAAGGTCTTGAGGTGTACGTGAGAGGATGTAACGTTGCTTTATTTACTACATGTAGACACTGTATGTTGTATAAGAGGGATTTTTGTTGTGCATGCTTTTTATCTTGCATGCATGCAAAAGAAAGAGATATTTGTGTGTGTGTGTGTGTGTGTGTGTGTGTGTGTGTGTGTGTGTGTGTGTGTGTGTGTGTGTGTGTGTGTGTGTGTGTGTGTTTGTGTGTGTGTGTGTGTGTGTCAGAGAGATTGTGACATATACAGTATCCATATGTTTATCATTATTGTCTTTTGTTTTTTTTGTCTCTCCATCAATTCGGAAATGTACCTTTGTTAGCGAACAAGCTAACGTTATCGTTCTTGGTAGCAAATCATTACAGACTGTTAAATTAACCAAATCAATTCAACGGTGGGTCTCATTCTCAACTCATACACCTCCCCTTAATACACTGCATGTTTTGCACCGTGAATACTTATTTATAATATACTTGAAATAAGTGGAAGTGACTATCCCTGCTGTTGATGATCGTTCTTAGCTAGCTAACGATAGTTTTAGGTACTAAATAACTGTTCAATATACCCAATGAAATTAAAGTTAGGGTCGGTAAGAATGGAGAAACCAGCTCGAGTGCGCTAGAATTTGAAAGTACGCAGCCGAAAAAAATCTGCCCCTTCCTTCAGAGTTCCTTACAGAGCCCCTCCTCCAACACACACGAACGCGCACATGACCAATGAGGGCACGAGATAAGTTTGTGCACAGATGGAAGGCTGACAGGCAGGTAGGCCATCCAGTTATTTTAGCCGGGCCGGCTCAGATGATTGGTCGTGCTTTTTACAGTACTACGGCTTCCACAGATGAGATGTTGTTATGTATTTATTGTCAAAGCATTTCATGTATTCATTGCTATCGGGATGTTAAAAGCATTCCATGGAATATAACAACAAGTGTATCTGAAGTGAATTACCTACCCCACCTTTAACAGTGGCTTCTTTTTCCACAACAGTTTAGTGGTACTTTTATTAATTTGTGAAACAACCTGCATATATACAATATCATGTATTTGTATAGCGCTGTTTTCCCCGCCATTTCCATTATGTAGCCAAGATGGTGTCGTTGAAGAGTCCAGTGTCCATACTAAACCTTTTGACTATTATGAGTGCACCATAAAGGTACTTATTGTGCATTTTGCCAATACTTTGCATTTGGACACACTAATGCACTTAAAATAGCAATTGTTAGTACAGAAAAACGCAAAATAAGATACACCAAAGTCCCTTTTCTGAGTGGTGTTGGGTAAGAGGGTTTCTTTTTTTGCAATTTAGTAAAGGAACAAGAGAGAGAAACATTGTGCAGTGTGAATTTTTCAGCATGTTGATGTGGAGGATTTAAGGTGGATCTTTTAAGGAGAAAACTCAATGAATAATGAATAAAAACATGATATAACTGTTCTTTCTCCTTCTGACATTTCCCACTTGTGTCCCTACGCTTCCTCCCCTCGTCACACACACACACATACACTAAGACACACACACACACACTGTGGCCCGTCTTCGCTCTCCCTCTGCATGCTGTCGTGACAGGCGTCCTCTGTGGCTGCCAGAGCCTTTTAACCACAACAATAACTAAATGGCACACAAAGGCCCATTAGAGTCATCAAGCCGTTAAACCAGCAACCTTCAGCTCAGCAATTAGGAATATCTCAGTCACCCTGCATGCACACACACACACACACACACACACACACACACACACACACACACACACACACACACACACACACACACACACACACACACACACACACACACACACACACACACACACCATGTATACATCACTTCAGGGGTATTACATTGACTTACATGCATTTCCTGGAGACTTATCCTAACCTTAACCATAACCAACACATGCCTAACCCTTACCCTAAACCTAACCAAGTCTTCACCCTAAAATTAATGATTCCCCTTATGGGGACCTCCATGTTGTCCCCATAAGGGAGGCGAGTCCCCACATGTGACTGTGTAAACAGATTTAGGTCCCCACAAGGATAGTAATGCTAGGTCACACACACACACACACACACACACACACACAGTCCATCCATTATTCTCGTCCGGTCTCACATCCACGTGCTCTTTCATCTCAATCTGTTCCACCCGTCCTTGTGCACGCTCGCTCACGTGCACTACACCTCACACCAATCCACTTTCTCTCTCTCTCTCTCTCTCTCTCTTACTCACTCTCTCTCTCTCTCTCTCTTCTCTCTCTGTGGCCACCTTACAACAGCGGCACACAATCAGTGTCACGATCGATTAACAGATTTCACACCGCTGGACACGGCATTTACAAAGAACCAGATGAAGTGAAAAGAAGGAGCGAGGCCGAGATAATGGGGAGAACAGAGGGAGAGGGTTTAGCGTGTGGCACGTCGATAGAGAGTGAATACAGTAGACTACAGCGAGAGATCAGAGAGAGAGGGGATATAGAACATGAACTTGGGGGAGGAAACGTAAAAAAAGAGCCTGTTTTGTGTTGATACACACAGATCCAACAGGAGAAAATCTTTGGCAACAACACACGTGTCATGCCAAAAAACTCACCTTTAAAACTTAGAACCAAAAGAAAAGAGAAATGGGAAGGGACACATTCAGCCTTTTCACTTCTTGTATAATAAGTATAAACTGAAAAAGTACACTTTTTATTAAAAAAAATATATATTTTGCTTAAAGGGCACCTATCATGCTATTTTTAGGCAATAGCATAGGTCTCAGATATATACAAATATATAAAAAACATGTCTATGAAGTGTTTTGCTCAAAATACCAAACAGATCACCCATTCTAGCCATGCCTCATATCCCTCTATTTCACTTCCTGTTTCAAAAGTGCTGATTTGGGTATAAAGCTTTAAAAAATAATTGATAACAAATAAAAAAGGTGGGGTCTGAGCTCATGCGGGACCCGGCAGCTACTGTCTAAACTAAATGCTGCCGTGATGAAACGCCATATCATGGATTATCAAGGATCCTTTCTGAAACAGTATGGAGCTCAAAGGCTTTCTCTCTTAACGGTTATACCACAAGGTGAGTTCCTTTTTACTTCCTGCTTCTTCACACACATGCTCTCCAGTACAGGTTAGCTCTGAGTGTTAGCGATGCTAATGTAAACACCGACCATATTACGTCCAAAACAGTCGGGCATTGTTTCTGATAGCAACGTTTCTGATTGGGCCGTGGGTCCACATTTCAGATATTACGTCATATCGGACGCAAATCTGGATCAGCTCCGTTGTAGCCCCGTTTTTAGAGATTTGGGTACGGAGGAAAAGAGAGAGGGTTTTATTTTCTGACGCTGCGTGAGTTCCCTGACACACCGGGGACACATCTTTATGTATAAAAGACATCAAAAAGTGCATTTTGCATGATAGGTCCCCTTTAAAATATCTCTTTGTTTAGTTAGATGACCTTAAATAAATTGCTTTTAACTAACCTAATACAATGATGTGGAACCTGTTATAAAAATACATTTGATTAACATGTTTTCTTTTTATATAGTGGAGAGGAGACTTGTATCTTAATTTAATAAGACTAAATCACCTCATTTTTTTAATGTATCACAGATTGACGCTCATTTAGCAGTGTTCGAACCAACCCTAGTCATAGATTTGTTCTATATAAAAACGTTTTTATATTCCTTAAAAATGTTACAAAATGTATATATTTTATTAAAAGTAACAAGAATCAGGAATTCAGGAAGGAAGATTTCAGTGTTACACTTTGGTGTGTATTTTTCATCTTACTATACAATATTTAATTTTCATTCTGCGCTTTATATATCATATTCTATTCACGTGTATATAGACTTCTTGCACTATTTTTTATTTGTATTTTTGTGTTTTATTATATATGTTGCATCGTGTGAGGAGCTCGAGTCAGAAGATTTTCATTGCCATTTCTACCCTGTAGCTTATATGACAATAAAACCTTTGAATCGCTGGGGTGCCCTTAAGTGGATTTTGGCCCCTACCCCTTTAACATCCTCTGCACGGGCCTGCTGTTGTCTCTCTGTTTTCTGTAATTAAGAAACTTGAGAACTGTCAGCAAAACTCCATAAAATGAGTACAAATATTCCGCCTGTTCTGACCGGAGCCTCATGGTCCACTTTGGTTTCAGATCAAGCCGCACAGCCAGGAAACATTTTCATTTCATTCATGAAACAGGTCTGAAATGTGTGAAGGGAAGCAGCCTCTACTAGAGACGTCTGAAGCTAGCAGGGAACACATAAAGCATCGGGGATGATGGGAATATTAACCACAGGTTCTGGGCATTCAATCAAACATGTTTTGATGAAGAGGGTTTGATCGTCCTGAATGATGACGGTTTAAAATAATCAATCCTCTTTTACTGATTCACAGCGAATGGAAGCCCCTCTATAAACCCGATTAACCCTTCCGCTGTGATTTCATACGCACAAACACCTCTGATGTATGGTTTTTCTTCCTCTATAAGCACTGGTTATGATTTCACACCTTTAGTCAGCCTGCTCTCCCATCCCCCCCCCATCCATGTTTCCTCCCCGGCTGACAGTTGGTTGCAACAGCAGCCACAGAACACACACTTCCTCCCTCACACACACTTCCTCCCTCTCGCTGTGCCTCTGTGCACACATGCATCAGTGCACATGTACGGCTTCGGTGCTGCAGCGAAAATGCACGATTGAAAGCGAGTGTGCGTATACACATAAGCTGCACCTGTGTACATTCATATATACACACACACACACAAACACACACACACACACACACACACACACACACACCAGCTGTGGCACTAAAGCCGGCTTTTTGGCAGTCGCATCCTTGCCTCCCTGCACGCTGTGTCACTGAACAGAAGTTGAATCCTGCATCTGGATACTGTGACTCACTCACACACACACACACACACACACACACACACACACACACACACACACACACACACACACACACACACACACACACACACACACACACACACACACACACACACACACACACACACACACACACACACACACACACACACACACACACACACACACACACACACACACACACACACACACACACAAATATCCTATGAATAGCTGAGGTATTGAATGAAATGAAAAGGTATTTATTGGACATACAGACGCTGCAGAGAGTGATAAGAGTAACACATTTCAAATGTTTTTCTATAATACGGTGTGTATAATCATATCTGAGTGTTATTTGCTCTTCTCACCTTGATAAAGGGAAAGTTCAGGTGTTTTGAAGTGAGGTTTTCAGTATTGTTGCTTTACATTACCTTAAAGAGGCCCTATTATAGTCAAATCCACCCAAAAGGAATTATACAAATCAAGGTTGCTGCCTTTTATTACATAAAGAAACTATGAATTTTTTACACTGCACTTTACTATTTGTTTTTTGTAAAGCCCTTTATCTTGATTTTATTTAAATATGCTATATAAATAAACTTGCCTTTCCTTATCAGTAGTCAGTGTATTTCTAATGATAGATGGCAGTCGGCACTATCACAGTTAGGAAGCAAAGCAACATACTGCTTTGAAGGAAGCAGCAAAACATATTTTAGCCACCTCAAAAGAAGGGCACACTTAAAAGAATCAATATTGGTTAAAGTGTGAGCTATTTTTAGAATATGTTTTACTGCTTTAACTTGAAAACAGCGCTCTCCAACAGGGAACGGAAGCTGTTCCATCCATCTGCTCCCCCTTACCTTTTGAAAGTCACACAATAACAAACTATCTATTCGAGGCAGGGGTAGAGCAGAAAATGGTTTAGTTAATGTCTTTAGTTCTCTCTCCAAAAGGTCTGTTCGATGTCAACGTTGGAAATATTCTAAATATAGCGTACACTTAAACGGATATTGATTTATTTCGGTGGCTAAAATGTGTTTTTCTGCTGCTCCTCGTCCACAGCAGTAGATTGCCTTGCTTCCGTGCCAGTGCTCCTGTCAAAACCTCCTCTTCTTCAAACCATCTGAACGATCCCGTTAACGCTGCTGTTCTCCATCCTCACCTCCGACTTTCTCCATCCAAATAAGCTGAATTCTTACAATGAATCAATGTTGAAAAGATGCTAAAATGGTGTGCCAGATAATGATTTGACTGCATTAGTGAGAACACGCATTAGCCACTGGGTGTCTTTACAAACGTTAGAAGGAAAAAAGTAAACCAATACTAGGAAGACAGGGAGATCATTGGCACCTCACCGAAGGCCTAAGGTCACCAACTCAACCTAAACAAGATGACCTTCAACACGTGCACTTCGCTCCGCACCAACCAATCGGCTCGCTATACCCAGTGATTTTCCGGTGAGCTGTTGCCTGATTGCAAACCAGTTTTTCGTGTTTTCACCACAGTGGTGCCATCACACTTTGGAAACGGACTGAAACCGAGAACTAGATACGTCAAAGGGTTACTCGGGAGGTTAACCTGAGCAGTAATAGTTAATAGCGAGTACAGCAATGAGAAAGACATTCTTAAAGGGACTAGCGCCATCTCGTAACATTAACCAGGCCAGAGTGAAGTTAAACAAATGTTTCCCCATACTTTTAATGACCACCTGTTTGCTATTATTGCCCATTTTGATGAGCAGCACACTGCTGCTTCAGCGACATACGTTTTTCTGTTGTTTTTTGTTATACCAGCTATCAGGTGTTAATAAATGGGCTACACAGGTTGCACAAGTAAGGTCATAGGGAAAAACATGTGGGTAAAATGTGCAATATGTGTGACAGTCAGACAGTGATAACTACTTTCCAGTGGGCCGCTATCATCATCATCATCATCATCGATCTAAAGTAAAATATATAACTTAAGGTCACATGTGGACTGCAAACAACATGCATTAAAAGAGAAAGGCTGGTTACATCCACCTGACAAATCCCCCAGCAGGCGTAATGCGTTGCACAATTACTGGCTGAGGCTGAGTGGACTCACAGTATTTACTGAGCAGGTAAGCTGGGCTGCAGCCATGGAAAGGAGGCGATATAACTGCAATAACATACATGTACGTGCACATGTGCTGCATGGAGTGTGTGAAGGACGTAATTTAAGGCAACATGCAAAAGCACTTGCTTGCCGTCCCATTCAATCTAATGTTTTATTAAGCAGTATGCTAATAGCGTAATTTAGAAGGTTTTATTAATGCCTTAATTAGCAAATTATTCCATTTCCAATTATTCCATTTCATAGAGAATGTATGCTAGAACAGATACAGAAGAAATCTCACATTAAAATTCAAGTCATTCTTCTTTGTCAAAAGGGAACTTCAATTATCTTTTAAAATCTCTTGTCCGCTTTGAAAGAGGTCTGGAAATATGCACTTTGATACGTTTTCAAAGCAACATGAGACAATTGCAGAACTTCAAAGAGGACAAAACATCTGTGTCCTAACTGCAGGTGCACCGGCCCAAAAACTGCAAAACAAAAGTATATTTGTGGCGTTTATGAAGCTGGAAGTAACCAGGCGGGACGTGACGGACACACACAGGGCAGCAGGACGTGATTCAAGCTGAAGGACATGCCATGGGATGCAACAGTAAGACGCTGCTTACACATTGATGCATGACATATGCAACAGAATCACATTGTCGAATTACAATACCAGAAAAACCTATATTGTCCCGATTATTGTATTTAGTTTGTTGACATATACACAGAAGTCCATGTACTGTAGGGAGGACAGGTTGGATTAGAGTTGGCTAACAAACACAGACGTTTCATCAAGTTCTCTGCAAAACAGAACGGTAAACTATATATTTCTAAATGGAAATTGGAAACCTTTAAAAGGTTGTGCAAAAATACAACTTTGATCACATTGTGGCACGTCCAATATAGCCTTTTAGAGTACCATTTGCTCCACATGAAGCCCCCATATGGTAAACAAAAGTTCTGCTTCATTCGGTAAAGCAAAATAACATTTTATCAAGTAGGCAAATTCACAACAACCTATTTAACAAGCCTCAATGTGACAAGTCAATGGTTACGTGGGACATAAAGAAATAAATGAAACATTGAAATGATCTCTAAAACCTAGCTTCCTCTACACAGAAAATTCTCATAATTATAAATAAACGTTGTTGTCATGCAAAATTCACATCTGGCCTTTTCAACATGCCGAAGTATGATGCATGTCATGCTATTCAGTCACATTTCCATCCACCACACTCCTGACGTCTCGTTAAAATCCAAGTTAATCAATTCTTTACAGCTAAATCTAGGTGGACCCAAACTTAATTGATGTTCAAGATCAGCATTTGCCAAAGGGACAGATTCGCTCCACAGGTCTTGCACATGTGAAACAGCAAAAGTGACGAACACAGGGATTATCTAGAAATCAATGGAATCCTTCATCAGAACCCTCTAATCCTGCCCAACCTGAAGAGTCCCCGGCTGACGTGGAGCACCTCTTTCTGCTCGGCCATATGAAATGATTACCTGAGCAGGATTCTCATTAGACTAAACAGGCAGGTGCTCCATCATCGGCGCTCCGTTTCCATCAGTCCCGCCTCCGCAGAGTAATGGGCTTCAGCGGGGGGCGGGACTTAATGTTTGATTTTATTTGTCAGGCCTATGCAGTCAATAAAAGTAGGGATCACTCCTTTTAAAATCAGGAGGCAGAGATGGTAGTGGAAAAGTCTTCTTTGCTTAGGAAGGTTCCTTAGTGAGTTCTCTAGATAGTAAGGAAAGGAGATACAATGCTTCCTTCGTTATCTCAAATAGCTTAGGATACACCGGAGCATCCTTTTAAAGGGTCCTAGGGGTTATCCGTTCCCTGTAGTGTGTTATATAGGTTTGTGTGCATGTAAATGGTCTGCAGAGGCTAAAATCCCAAAGTTCCATAACATGGTGACATCATTATGTAACACAAAATTAGCAAGCACTCCAACACATTGTGCTTGATGGGCTAAGGGGCGGGACATCTCTAAGCGGTTGACCAATCACAACAGAGCTGGCCAGCTAACCAATCAGAGCAGGCTGGGCTCTGGTTTCAGACAGAGGGTGAAAAGAGGTGCTGCAGCACAGGCAGTATGAGAACAATAAAGAGCTTTTTGAACATTAAAGCATGGAGACATGTAGAGACACTACATACTGATATACACCTGAACATCAGCAGGAGAGAACTCTTTAAAGTAGAGACACTACGTACTGATATACACCTGAACATCAGCAGGAGAGGACTCTTTAAAGTAGAGACACTACATACTGATATACACCTGAACATCAGCAGGAGAGGACTCTTTAAAGTAGAGACACTACATACTGATATACACCTGAACATCAGCAGGAGAGGACTCTTTAAAGTAGGGACACTACATACTGATATACACCTGAACATCAGCAGGAGAGGACTCTTTAAAGTAGAGACACTACATACTGATATACACCTGAACATCAGCAGGAGAGGACTCTTTAAAGTAGAGACACTACATACTGATATACACCTGAACATCAGCAGGAGAGGACTCTTTAAAGTAGAGACACTACGTACTGATATACACCTGAACATCAGCAGGAGAGGACTCTTTAAAGTAGAGACACTACATACTGATATACACCTGAACATCAGCAGGAGAGGACTCTTTAAAGTAGAGACACTACATACTGATATACACCTGCACATCAGCAGGAGAGGACTCTTTAAAGTAGAGACACTACATACTGATATACACCTGAACATCAGCAGGAGAGGACTCTTTAAAGTAGAGACACTACATACTGATATACACCTGAACATCAGCAGGAGAGGACTCTTTAAAGTGGAGACACTACATATTGATATACACCTGAACATCAGCAGGAGAGGACTCTTTAAAGTAGAGACACTACATACTGATATGAACCTGAACATCAGCAGGAGAGGACTCTTTAAAGTAGAGACACTACATACTGATATACACCTGAACATCAGCAGGAGAGAACTCTTTAAAGTAGAGACACTACATACTGATATACACCTGAACATCAGCAGGAGAGGACTCTTTAAAGTAGAGACACTACATACTGATATACACCTGAACATCAGCAGGAGAGGACTCTTTAAAGTAGAGACACTACATACTGATATACACCTGGACATCAGCAGGAGAGGACTCTTTAAAGTAGAGACACTACATACCAGTGGCTAACCGTGTCTATCACAGCTGGAACTTCTGTAGACACACACACAATTTCGAGGCTGCACATGTGTAGACTCCGCGGTCTTAAAATCCCCACAATGCTTTGCGCACGGACCAATTTCCCCAAATCTGTGGCGGAAAATGTAAGGCGGGGCCTCTCATATGAGGCACACCTGCACACTTGCTCGTCGGTTCCACTCTTCGTTTTCTTAATGCCAGGAAGTATTCTTGCCTCGCTTCTGAAGCAAGTGACTCGGAAGACATGTGCTACCAAGCAAGCGTACTCGACATTGAGAAACACCCAGAGTCTACAATATCCTCGGTCACATCTTAATGAAGTGTAAGTGCAGTGGGAATCTCTGGGGTTTTATTTTCCTAAATCCTCATGAATTCTCCCTCAGCTTTCCTTAACTCTTTGACGTTTCTCCTTGAAGAGAGGTAAAGAGAGGTCACAGGACTTCATTTATTGGACTATTCGAAACGCAACAAGGACAAAGAGGAAGGAGGAAAGTGAAAAGCAAGAGGGACCAGGAAGTGAAAGCAGGAGAGACAATTACTTCAAACCTTGTTTAAGTTGTCATGACTTTTGTTTTTCTCCTCCCGTGACACATTTAGTTCCTGCAGCTTTGTCGCTTCACATCCGTCTCCCTCCCTCCCATCTGCACATGCGTCTCTCGCTTTCTATCAGCCTCTATCCCCTTTGTACGTTGTTATGCCCGACACACACACACACACACACACACCTCCTCTTTTCCCACGCTCAACCTTCTTTCCTCGTGTTTCCTTGGATGTCCTTTTCCCTCCGTCTCCAACACAGCATATATTTATCTGAACTTTATCCAAACCCAATCTTCCCTTTCAACTCGTGTTATCTTTTTCCTCCTGTTTCTGATTGGTCCCCCCCAATGACGATTCATGCATTTAGAATGAATATTTTAAAGAGAAATCTCTAAAGTTACCATCCTCCGAACGGATTATTATGCACGGCACCCAGCTGGAGTTTAGCGTGTTGATTTTTTAACATTTTGGGCGATTCTTCTCACCCCCGGATGCTCTTCCCCTTTGTCTCCCGCCATCTCTCTCTCTGTCCTACTTCTGAACCCAGTTATTCTATCCATCTCTCTGTCCTCCCTCCAGACTCTCCCTCTCTGTCTCCCTGCCAACCCTCCCTCTTCGTCCCCCTCCTGCTCTTCCTTCTCCATTTCCCCCCTCCTCTCTCAATCACTCTCCCTGCAATGTTAATTCAAATTGCCTGGTATGGGAGGACGGTACAGTTCCAATAAAGCCGAAAGCACTTAGGAGTACATAATCAATCTCCCTCCCTGTCCCCCTCAACCCTCTCTTCTGTGTTTCTCACCCTATTTTATATTCCCCCCATATGTGGAACGAAGTCCATGTCTCCGTTGAGACCCTCTCTATCTCCACACTTCTAATCGAGACTTGTTTAGCTTGAAATGTTCTGTCTGTACTCTCTAAATGTCACTTGAGCGTGATATTATACAGCAGGGTTTGTCATGGCTTTGCTCCTTTCATCCAACTAAGAGAAATCCTAAAGGGTAAAGTGTGATCACACCGAACGCAAAGCAAAACTGGACGCTCTGCCGAAGAGGCGGGCTTATCTCCATGTTAATAACATAATACTGATTAGTCAAAAAACATGAATTAATGCTTTGTGGCGGTAGGCAAAAATGGCTTTAAAATGCGGGTTTTATGAATGGAGATCGGATCAATCAGGTTAAGTTAACGTTGTAGCTTCTCCGTCCTGACTCTATGTGCTTTTCTAAACACTGATCTGATGAACTGTGAGCGCCGCTGTGTGCCGGCGCCCAGAGTCACGGCTGATGCTTTGTGTTGGTTTGGTTTCCTGACTCAACAACGTAAGTGACGACAGGCTGAGAGTCTCAAAGCTTGTTGGCTTTCCATGGGTCAGCGAAATTCGCCTCTGTCCGCGTCTTTGCATTGAATTTACATGTAATCGTGCCGTGTAAAAAATACGCTTTGTGAATTCCATACATTTTGTTTTATTCCATGTTCGACGTGAGGGTCTAAGGACAGAGTGTGTCCTATTTGTATTGATATTCTGTACAAACTGTAAAGCCCCTGAGACAAAGGTCAAATGTGTGATATTGGGCTGTATAAATACACTTTGATTGATTAGAAACGGCATCTTGTTTGCCAGTAGTGTGGTTTCATTATTGTGACGCAGGGAGAGACACCTGATGCTGTACTTCAGGTTTTATCCTTTCCTGGATGAGTTTATATCCACGTACTTTTGTGCATTTTGAAACATCTCTCTGCTGTTACATGAACATTTGCCCCACTTAAATCCTCCTCTTCCCCAAACTCCTCTGTCACGTCCCTCCACCCACCTTCCCTTCACGCTCACAGAGACTTTTTACCTCACAAAATATTTTTAAAAATCCACTCGCATATCTCCCCCCTCTGTCTCTCTTTCTCCCTTGTCAGTCGCCCTTTCATGTTTCGTGCACAGACCGTCAGCTGCTGTCCTGTCAGGTTTTAAAGGGGGGGGGGGGAGAAACAAGAGAAGGAGAGAGGGATGCAAGAGGACATGGAGGGGGGGAGAGATGGGAGGGTGAGAGCGAGGTTGAGAGAGGCTAAGAGAGGCAGTGAAATACTTCTAATTCACGGAGACAGGCTGCGTTTCCGTGGCAACGTGGTTTCCATCGTAACAGCGCTGCTAAGGATGCCATTAGTGGGGAACAAAAAGAAAAATGCCACTCAGCGCCGGTATGACACACACACACACACACACACACACACATACTGACTCGAAAACACATGCATTTATGTGTCCGACTACACTAACAAAAACAGATGCAACCACCCACACACACACACAAACCTTTATCCCCCCTTTAACACACAACTAGACACTTCCCCACTGCCCACGCAGACACACACACACACACACACACACACACACACACACACACACACACACACACACACACACACACACACACACACACACACACACACACACACACACACACACACACACACACACACACACACACACACACACACACACACACACACACCATCAATCCTCCATTATTCAGCATAAACTCCTGGCTTTGACAGCAGTAGCTCAGTCTGAAGGGACTTGGCTTGGGAACCAAATGGTCGCCGGTTTGAGTCCCGATCGAACCAAAAACACAGAGTGGTTCTGGGTATTGCCAAGGTGTCCTGGATCAAGGCGTCGACCCCCAACTGCTCCCTCAAACAACTATTATAAAATTCATCCTTTCGTTCGGCTATATTTAGCAATTTAGTGCAAAATGGCTCCATTTGACAACGGTGCTATAGAGAACATTTTAAAGATGGCTGTCCTAAAACACCACAACATGTTCCCTTATGATTACAAGCCAACAAAAAAAAACACTTTTAGGTGCTGGGGGGGAAGTATATTTGCCCAAGTACTAAATCAAATGTTCAGGTAGTAAGGGATCAGATTACTTCTACCACTTGTTGCGGGACACAAGTGGTAGAAGGGATGTTAATACTTCGATATGTATTTTGTAAAGCAGATATATTTACATTCAAGCACTCGGGCCAGTTTTCGCTTATCAAAAGGGACACTAAAAAACATCCACAGGAGGAAGAGATTCACTTTGTAAATGGCCAGCGTATAAAGCAGTGAAGGTCACGCCAACGACTGCAGACGCTTCCTCTCCAACAAAAATCATGTTTGACAGAGAGAGTAAGTGGCGAGCAGGAAAATATGTTTCTTTAGTATTCAGAAGACACGTAGATAGTTTGTTAAACAGAAGACACGCTGCACCCACACTCAGTGAAGCTCAACAGCATCCCAATAGGTGTGGCTGAACAAAAGGGTTCATATTAATTACAAATTCAAGCCAGGAACTCTTATTGCCATCTCATATTAATTGGTGTACAGATGCTCTCTCAGAGTTACAGCATCTACTGTTTCTGCTGCAATGCTGTAATAAGAGCCTCAAAGATGTGCAGAATTACCCTCTCTAAGTCTGGATACTAGAGAGCATGTTGATTTTACTATAGGCAGCAGGCATGTTGCTCCTCACTCTCTTTGCTCCGGGGCATCGGAGACAATAACCTAGTTTCCACTGCGGGGCCGAACAACCAGACACAGCTTGTTCATAACCTGCCGCACGTCACTGAAAACACATCTCGGAAGTAATGTCATTTGTTTTGTTCCTTATTGCCGAGAGGAACAGATGAAGAAGTGTATGCAAACAAAACATATTAAGGGTACATTAAGGATACTGAATCATTTTTGAAATGATAGGATGTTACAGTTACAACTATACGTAGGACAAGGCAAACACATGCTCCAACGATTGTCCAGATATCTCGAAACAAGACGTAGTTATTTGCAAACTAATAAATCTCTTGCGCAATATCACAAAGGATGTGCAATTATTTCTTAATACAGCTACTTATTATATGGAGGACAGATCATGCTCATTTTAGGTTCATATCAGTATTTAGTGTCTCTGCTGTGACTTGTCTCCATGCTTTAATGTTCAAAAAGCTTTTTATTTTCCTCATACTGCCTGTGCTGCTCACCCTCTGTCTGAAACCAGAGCCCAGTCTGCTCTGATTGGTTAGCTGGCCGGCTCAGTTGTGATTGATCAACCGCTTAGAGATGTCCCGCCTCTTAGCCTATCAAGTACAATGTGTTGGAGCACCATCCAATAGAGGCGCGAGTGGTACTTAGTGATGTCACTATGTTCCTTAGTAAACAAAGGAGTCTAATGGAGGCGTTTCAGGCAAAAAAACAACCCAAAATAACCTTTTAGGCTGAGGTAGTTTATTATCTCCAGGTGACACTCGCTATGGCCTGAATTACTTCTGAGAATGTGCTTGAACTCTCCGGCCAGAACACACAGTGACTCACTGGCTGATATGATAAAGATTAATATCATCAGGTCTCTGATACGGAGAATCACGATGTTGATACCAGCAGAGGCAGCAGCACATTCCCGACCCTCGGCATCGCCCTGGGGCGCGGGAGATTGTTGTTCCTCTCAATACAGGAACAGATTGTTACTCACTGCAGTGCTATTCATATGGGTCAGGTGAAATCCTAAGTGTATATAAAAGGTAGGTTCATATATACAGAGCTGCTGTTGTTGTTCCTGATGCTACAATACATTTCATATAACTGACGCTGTTAGGCAAAACAACTTACATGAGCACAATAAACCATAGAGACACCTCAAAACATCTAAAAACCTGCAGGTACATTTTCTTCTAATAAGCAATTGTATTGAAAGTGAAGAACTACAACTTTTCTTTTGATGATAGGGTTAGGGTTTAACGGCTAAGGAGCATTCAAAAAAGGTGACATTTGAATCTTCTACGGAAGATGTGTAGACTTTCTGCTGTCCTGATAACACGTATTGTGTTAAGCGGCATAACTATCGACGGTGCAGCCGGTGCTACGCCGGTGCTACGCCGGTGCAACGCCGGTGCAACTCCGGTGCAACGCCGGTGCTACGCCCAGAGCCGGCCAGGGGCCCATGCAAAAAAAAAAAAAAGTAACCAAGCAACCTAAATTAATTTGTAATTTGTCTGTCCAATGACCTTGCTCCCTTTCATGTCATGTGATACCTTGCGTGACGAGCGAACCGTTTAATCAACCTGTACTGTAGCTAGCAGCAGCAAGTTCGGCAGCATTATAAAAAATGTAATAATGTACAGCAAACCAAAGCACAAGAGCAGCGCTCAAAAGAGAAAGGACAAGAGAGAACAAGGAGATTAGACCGTTTTTTTTGCCATACATCGTCCTCGAAATCGAGCGCTAACGTTAGCAATGTTGACGTGCAGCGGCAGCCGGAGGCTAACGATAGCTCACCTGCCTCACCACCATCATTGCCATCTAGCTCCACAAGTGAAGCTGTATCCGTGGCCGTGGCTGTGCAACCTTCTTCTCCCGCCAGCCAGGAGGAGAGGCTGGATTTGGCTGTTCCCGGCGGTGGTCCAACAGTTCCCCCAAGGGCCCCAACCGATAGGGGACTCTATGGCGCTATTGAGACCCCCGACGCCAAGATCAAAAGCTCAAGGAAACAGGTTTAATCCTCTTCTTAGTTCACTGTGCCGTTGTCAGGCTGTGGTGGTCTGAGGCCAGGGCAGGCTGTTGTTGATAGCCTACATGTGGCGCTTCTGAGTGTGTATGTCTGTGCGTGTGTGAGCGCATCAGTGTGCACTTATGTTTGGGGCGATGGGGGGGGGGGGGGGGCAATCACAATCGGGGCCAATCACAACCTTGTTACGCCACTGGTGTTAAGGATTGATGTGTGTTTCAGTGTGCGATGCATGTTCCATTTATCATGAGCAGAAAACGATTGTGTTGCCGCTGCCATATAAATCAGCAAGAAGACAATTATTTTGAAAACAGTTTGCTGCTAAAACGGATACGGGTGAATAGTCTTCTTGATAAAGGAAACTCCTGCAGGGTGTAACAGAAAAAAGAAAAGTGATGCTTGTGCCCAGAGATAGCCGAGTGGTTAAGACCCCCGAAGCCTTGTGTGTCCCAATAATGACCTTGGATCAAAAGCTGCCACAACTTTCTCAGTTTAAACTCCAAAACATGGAGGCCACATTTAATGATTGGGATTTTAAAAAGCAGTCGAGGTGTTCATTAGCATTTAAAGTAAGCAACAATACGCAGGGGGTGAACAAGAGAGATGGCAGATTTTAAAAAAGACCATTGAAGTGACGACATCACACTGAATCTACAAAAGAGAACCACATCAGATTGAAGTGCAATCAGTAGAGTTTGCATGCTAATTAGATGTGCAAACTTGAAAAACATCTGACGGTTAATGTTTTAATTTACAACTTTCACAGCAACATGATTCATCTAATAATGTTCCAAAGTTACAGCCCTAAAAATAGCATGAGAGCTGACACTATTGCTACCTTGATGCGAGGTTTGTTAAATTAAACTGGGACCACAATGCATTTATTTGAATGAAGGTTAATTAACGGACAGTAACAGACCACCGCGTCGCCTGTGGCCATCACATCTGCCGGCCAACACATCCATCCATATCAGGACGACTTTATCGCAGTAAAAGCACTCAAAATAAGTCGATTGTAGTTTCCATTAGCTGTCTGTTAAGGTAGAGAAGTGAACAATAAAGCCTGATTTACAGCAATTGTTCAAAAGAACAGATTCACACAATCTGGCTATTTATTTATATTTCATATCTCTATCCTTTAGTGGGATTCTATGCAGGGGCGGTTCTAGGGGGGGGGGCAGTGCCCCCCTAACACTGACCTCTGACCCCCCTGTGGCCCCCCTAACAATGAAACGTTTTTTTTTTTTTTTTTTATGTATATTTTCTGGTACTCGGTTTGCCAAAAACCGCAGGATTTTGTTGCTGTAATGTGAGATTGTGCAGACACCCTTATGTAAAGTAGAGATGTGACTGTTCATTGCCTTTATTTTTATATAAATATGGTGTTAGTGTAAACATTGCACTATAACTTAAGCTGAAGCTAACAGTAATAACTATAAGATCTATCTGAAATAAATAAGTGTACTGAAACAAATACCAATAACTGTATTGCATTGTTTTCTTATGCGCAATTACTTCATACTATCTAGTTCTCTTTTTCGTCATGCATTTATTGTGCCCCCCTCAGAAAATAACTGGCCCCCCAGTGGCCCCCCCAGTCAAATTGGTCTAGAACCGCCACTGATTCTATGACAGCCTCATTCATGATAAATCCAGTATGTTTTAGTGCTATTTTGATGAGTTTTGGAAATATTTGGTGGATAATCGGAATAATATCGTTGTTATTTTGGCAAGGATAACCATGACTGAAAATAATGTTGTTTCTTTCTACAATAAGGTATGGTTAAGATTAGGAAAAGTCTAAGTTAATTCATGTAAACTGCGGTTTCGTGGTGGCTAAACTACAAACTATACGTACATCGCTTGAAAAATTATGATCGAATAACCCTTTTGTTCTGCGTTTGGGTCCAACTGCCTTCAATACAACCCTTCAATCATTGAGATTACCACCTTCCTTATTCCTTAAGAAACTAGTCTCTTCTTCTCAAAAATACGCTGCAAACTATTCAGGAGTCGGACTGCATCGATCCAAGGACAGATGAAACTATTCCGGGTGCAAAATGTGACTCTTCCCCTCACTTTTCTGTGTATCTTGCTAACCTTGCTCGATGTACCTTATATGAAGTCCACCTTACTCTGTATATTCATTTGTTTGTCACTGAGATCTAATCGTACAAGCAAATTTGGTTCTCTTTTTTGGGTTGTTATCTTTGTCACTGGCATCACTTACTGATATAAAAGCGTGTTGCAGAATCTACTTGATGGAACGTGATGTCCAACACGCTGTAGGTAAAGATGCCATCATCAACTAGCCCCTTTATCCAAAACAAGAGAAAACACCACGGTGTTACTTCCTAAATCTTATCTCACAGAATAACCTTGGCAAAAGTTGTAGGAAGTATAGAAAGACAGTATCAGCTGTGTCCAATGTTGGAAGAAATACTCAGATCTTGTATTATAAATAGTCCAGACAGGCTATCTTTCCTTTTACTAGTAGAAATGAACTTAAAGAGGCCGTATCATGTTCATTTTAGGTTCATATCAGTATGGAGTGTCTCTACTGGGACATGTCTCCATGCTTTAATGTTCAAAAAGCTCTTTATTTTTCTCATACTGCCTGAGAGCACCTCCTGCTCTGTTGTGATTGGTCAGCTGGCCGGCTCTGTTGTGATTGGTCAGCTGGCCGGCTCTGTTGTGATTGGTCAACAGCTTAGAGATGTCACGTACAATGTGTTGGAGCGCTAGCCAATAGAACTGAAGTGTCATGCGATGATGTCACTATGTTACAGAAGTAAACAAAGGGGTCCAATGGAGGCGTTTTAGGGGTGTTGGGGCAGTTGTGGGAGAGAAAATCCAATTAGAGGAATCTTTGGAATGTTACCCTTTGGAGACCATTTACATGCACAGAAACCTATAACACACTACAGGAGAGGGAAAACCCCCCAAAAGCATAAAAGGGCCCCTTTGATATGTCAAATACACGAAGGTAAATGCTTTTTTATGCAGGCTTATAAGTGGGTGCTGTGAGGTTTTGTTGTTGTTGTTGTTGTTGTCCTAGTACACAGCGCTCAGTTTATTAGCATATTACATTGTCTGAAAGCCCCCCTCAGCGCCCGGCGTCTCATGCCAATAAAAGTCTATTAAGCCTGTTTGACTTTGCTAATGCAAATCAGACTTTGGCAGACAGAGCTGCAGTCTACCAAACAAGTGTCTGATGTGACGGAGAACAAACACAGCAGCTAATGCAAATAGCTGCATGCCCACCGGGGGGTGTTTTATTGATAATATATATAAAATATGGTGATGGCTGATGATACAGAACATGGTAATGGTGGTAATAACAAAAAGTGTCCAGAGGCTTGATAATAATGGTGTTGATGAACTGTATGACCTCAATACAATGTAATGTTGTTTAAAGAGGATATTTAAGTACTTTGAGAAACCTAAAACTAACTTTAGCTAAAGTTTTATTATGTTTTTTTAACTGTTTTGACATGGCTTAAGGCAGGGGTGGGGAACCTTTTTCCTCTCAAGGGCCATTTCAATTTTTACAACATCCTCCGAGGGCCGTACAAATTATTGACCTCTGCTTAAAAATACTAAAATCACAGCCCATTCATTTGGCCTTTCTTTCATGCTGTGCAAAGAAAAAGCAACCTCTTAATCCAGACATGTTACCATGACTCTTACCATGTACCATCCTTGGCTGAGACTGAGACTGAGATTGAAAGTGGATGAGATTGTTGATGATGTTGGAAATTGTTGATGATATTGGTGATGTTTTTTTTACTGTCATATAGTATTTTATACCAGTTTTTCCTTTATTCTCTTGTTTTTTTATAACTATAATGATCATATAAAGATGTGCCTTTACCTCACTGGTTGTAGAAAAAGCTTCTTATATTCATTAGCATAGCTAGCTAACCAGATGCTAATAACAGTCAAGTTATTGACTGTATGATCAGTATGACAGATGAACAGATCGCCACTGGGCTTACAACTAAAGACACAGCCACGCAAAAGCTGCGACATGTGTAAGGCTCCTTATGGGTAGGCTACTGCAATTTTTGGAAATGCTGGAGCGGTGTTCTGGTGCTCTCCGGCAGAACTGCACCTCTGTCAGACGAGACATATACCACGTGATGACACGTTAGGCTTGTGTTGTGTTCAAGGACCCTGACCTCGGCCAGGAAAAACAGGCACTCTCTTGTTTAATTATTTTGCGGTCTAGATTTCTTTAATTTTTTGCGTGTGTTTATAAATTACCTCGAGGGCCGCATCAAATGGCCTCGCGGGCCGTATAAGGAGGTTCCCCACCCCTGGCTTAAGGGATGGCAAAGTTGGTCTGTTGGTTGGAAACAAATCTCTGTTCTGAACTGATACATCTCAAAAAATAGATTTCAAGTAAACAGTGGTGGTAAGTGCTTTAATATATGAACCTTGACAGCCATTAAGGGTGTCCAGGTTTGGATGAATCCTAATGACCCCTGATCTTTCATCTTAGCAACACTTCCTCACATCCTGTGAAATATCTCAACATCTACCACATGTTTGTGCAGAACTTTCCCAACATTGTTCCCAGACGATCATTCCTAATGATGGTTGTAAATCCTCTGACTTTTCATCAATGAGGATTGCATTTTATGGTTATGAGTTTCTGAGTTTCTCGTCAGCTATTACATTGATTGTCACGACATTTGGTGAAATTGTAATAACTTCAGTGATTGTCTAATTTTTCCTCTTGCCACACAGAATTTAAATTATAAATGCGTTATGAGAAAATACCGGCAAAACTAATGACATTCCCGTTAGCCTCAGCTTGTGTTTAGTGCTAATTAGCAAACGATTAGCCTTGAGCCAACGCCTCACATGGCATAGCTGTAATATTATGTTTTGTGATGAGATGTATAATTCAGATCTTTTATAATTACTTCGCTTTAAATTACAAATTCTCGGTTAAAACTTTTATAAATTGTTTGATAGAACATATAACATTATTTGAATCCCCTGCATTCTCCTTTAGGTCACATTGGTTTATTAAAGGTCCCATGTCATGCTTTTCCGGTCAGTACCCGTCCCCTTGTGTGTTATGAAGGTTTTTATGCATGTAAACGGTCTGCAGAGTCAAAACCCTCGAAGTACACCCTGTAGCGAGTAAAACTCTAACACAGCTCCCCAAAACGCCTAGTTGGAGATACGTCACTGTCCATTTGATTCTTCCGGGTACATCATGATGTCATGTCGTCCCCGGAACGAAATGGACCAATCCGTGGAGCCGTTACGTTACGTCCGCGGAGCCGTTACGTTAAGCCCCCGCTGATTTGTCCAAATTGAACAATCCACGGACCAGGGTTTCCGCTAGGATTTTTTCTCGCCGGTCAAATTTTCGAACAGAATTTATTTTACCGGACACATTTGAAACTTACCGGTCATGTTTCAATAATAATAATAAGAATTGTGTGGCAGAGTTTCCGTTAGCAAGTAATTACCGGACTAAGACCGGATATGCTGATGTTTAAAACTTAGTTAATGGGAGTCATTTTTATATTGCTTCAGTTTATAATCATAACAGATCGAAAAATTCAGATTCATTTTTCAATAAATGATACAACAAACAACATCATTATTACATTCAAAGAAACTACTTGTAGTAGATGAAGTACATTATTCAAAAGTTTACATTAACTTTGAATAATAACACGGGAGAAACGGATCCTCTCTTTTCCTCTCTCCCTCCCTCTCTCCCCCTCTCTCTCTCCCTCCCTCTCTCTCCTGACAGCCCGTCAGTTTCTAATGCAGCGCGCTAAACAGTGGGCGGGGCTTCAGGTCAGACTCTGCAGCTGATCTGATCTCTCTCTCGTGTCCGGTTACACTTCACTCGCGTTTATGTCCATATCGATCAGACCCAGCTCTCCTGATCGGCCTTTATAGGCGGCCAATCGATCGGAGCATCGGACATTTTGACCGGCAGATTTCGAATTTACCGGTTTTTATTCAATTTGACCAGCTAAAAACCGGTAATTACCGGCTAACGGAAATCCTGCCACGGACTTCCTCACACACTCAGTGCAAGCAGCTCTGCTGATTTCTCCTCCCTGGCTGCAGGCTGATAACAGACAGTTGGGATCGCGGCGAAATTCTCTCTGCAGACCCATTCTCACAGCGTTTATCAACCTTTTTCTTACTCAATATCAAGCCACACTTATTGTTTTTACTTTGGCTGTGACTTTGTGTGTTCAGGTTGAGTTTGGCTGTGTTTCGCTGTGTATCGCTAAACAAGGAAATCACACCTCCACGGAGCTCAGCGCGATTCACAACGTCCCGACTGGTCCCGACCAATCGGAGCACACTGGGCTCACAGGGAGGGGGGGGCAAGAGCTGGAACGAGCCGTTTAGTGGAGAGAGTGAATACTGCTGAATACACATACTTTACAGAGATGCTGAGAAACCAATGTGAGTTTGGAAAATTGCACAGTATAAATCTATTCTAGTAGACCTCAACAATGGAATTATGATCAGTGGAAATGGCCATGACATGGGACCTTTAAGTGACTGTTCTGGATGCTGGGTCGAGTACATTCAGTACATTTAAGCGTTAGATAACCAGAAAAACACGGGACCGCCAAGGTTGTCAAACCCCTAAAAGCTGTGTTGCGTGCAGACAAGATCATGTACTCTGTTTCTCAGATGGTTTTAAGACACTGAATAGATTGCTGCGAGTTGTCACCTCGTGCATGTACATGTCGCTGTGTGCATCAAGCTCTATTGGCGGAGTTGGTTTTGACAAAAAGCACTGTGGTGTTCTGTAAACGGGGGGAAACTGAGAAGATTGAGGGCAGCTCTACTTCCATATTGAAAAAGTAAGTTATCCATGTACTAGTTTGTGCTTTTTTAAATGTTTCATTGGATGTGCAACTCTAGTGAAATTACCTCAAAGTGTTTATACTTCTCATTAGTAGTAGTGCGCATGCATGACCGTGCACTAGATTATTCCTATTTAAAAATGTTAGCTATCTTTCTATACCTTACTTGTTATTTCTTCCAAAAGTAACTCCTACCAGTAAGTTTGTGAGCTGCACCCTCTCTAAACGTTCTTGTAAGGAGAGATTTCGTTTGTTTCTTCGCTGTGAATTTGCTGCCATTATTCATCCAGACCACTGTCGTGTAGCCAGACACCTTGTTAACACCATGGAGAAGCTAATCGTGCTAAAGTTGGCCGACATGGTGGTCGGAAAACAACAGCTATCCCTACTAAAATCTGGAGTAGGACACACACAGGATGAAGGGTAAACCGAAGACATGAAGGAGGAGAGCTGGGTCCAGATTGAAGAAGGAAAGTCTATGTTTTCCACCTCTCGACATAAACGTAAGACCACTAGCTAATGGAACGGACGAGCTAACGGTGTCAGCCAGGAGTCAGATGGAATATCTGAAGTGTAGTTTGATGTACTTTATGGAAAAATGGCTGAACCAGGATATATCCGACTATGTTTCCATCGATGGCTTCCAGACTCGGGCAACGTTTTCCTCAACAATATCTCCTACAACAACATTTTAATCAGCAACATTTCCAGTGTTGTCTAAATGGCTTGCGGACTGTTTGGATCGACAACGACTGTACCGAGAGGTCCCGATTGTCCTCACCATGACAAAAGGGTCTCTGCTGTGGAGGATGTCCTGCCTCATTTCTCAGCCTAAGACGCTGTGTCCAGTTGGCTACGAGACTTTGTTTGGCATATATTTATATAAGAATGTCATTATTTTATTCTAAATATTGCATCCGTCACAAAACTAATTTCCCCCTCGTGAATAAATAAGGCCTTCTCATTCTGAATTCGGACTAAATGTCCTTTTACTGCCACATAAATGACCCCAAAAAGCACTGACTTCAAAAGTTCTGTAGTGCACTTTGCGATTTCTGTCCTGCATAATGTAAAATCCTACGAAAAAAAGGAATATCCAACTTCATAGATATATAATTTTGCCTTGTCTCTAATGATGAACAATGCATAGATCGGGATATTAGTGTATGGCAGTCTCTCTCCATGCTGTACTGGAAGTATTCACAGAGTGATCATCATACATGCTGGAGGTGTATTATCCGTCTCGTATCGTTGCCTGTGTGTCACGTCTGACTCATGCATGTTTACTGTATTTCTAAACGTGTTTGTATGGATGCTGAAAGCCGCCGGTGCACGTGCGAGGACGATCTGCGGGGTTGTGGGTGAATGCAGACAGACAGAGAGGAAAGAGGAGGTGGTGTTGCTGTAATTTAGGAGAACAAGGGGAATGGGAGGGGCAGCATTTACATTCATCACAAGAGCTCGCCTCGCCTCACATGACGCGAGAACGAGAGGAAGAGCAGTTGAGTAAAAGAAAACGGAGAGGGAGAGATACAGCGAGACAGAATGGGGTTGAGCAAAGTTTCCTTTTTTCTTTCTTGCAAACCCAGGAATGCTTGTGTAGAGATGGATCTATGTACACATGGATTTTCAAGAGAAAGCAAATAGAATATTCTCGGGAATTGTTTAAAACGGTATCATATTTGCAGGGAAACGAGGTTAAGATAGAGAACTGACTTTTTTGGTAACAAAATTATGCATTTAAAAAAATAATGCACTTCTAAAACCAATGGGACAGAAAAAGGCCCAATGGGAAGTGAGTTTGCTCCATGGTATGTCTTCATCAACGTAGAGCAGGGGTGTCAAACTCAAATACACAGTGGGCCAAAATAAAAAAAATGGGTATTAGTCGAGGGCCGGACTGGTTCAATGTTTATTGCAAAACGTATTGAAATGAACTTATTGCACATATTAAACCTGGAACTAACTAAGCTTAAATTATTGCCTATAAAAACAACATTAAACATTAAATAATCAGTTGCATTAATTTCTTATGGCTCTATCTGCAGCTTTTCCCGAGTCATTTCTTATGATTACATTTTTCCACAGGCCAACAACAGCTTCAACAAAACTATTTCCCTCAAAGAACAAACCAAACATGCCCTGTTGTCGTGAGAGAGAAAGTGCAGAAGGAAGCATCCATTAAACTCAGTGTGCTGCTCTGTGATGCTAGTTCAGATACTTGGCATCTCATCTTGGGTGCAAGGTCATCAATGTTTGGGCTCAGGCTCTGAGCTGAGGAGACCCTCAGGATGGAGTGAAGGTGTGCGTGCAATATACCGGCGCGCCAGATCTAATAGTAATTACAAATTATCCTGCGGGCCGAAATTAAATCCACCACGGGCCTGCCTTGGCCCCCGGGCCTTGAGTTTGACACATGTGACAAAAAACAAGATATGTTGCAAAAACAGGTTTATGATATTTACACATTTTGTTCAGCAAGATAATCTCTATATATGAACACCACTATAACTGCGAGAGGTAAAAAGCTAACTTTACAACGAACTACATCGGTCACATGACTTCACCACTGCTAAGCTAAAGATGGCCACTGTTCATCGGGATGACGTTTAGTCGTCTCATTTAGACACTGATTAGCAACCGCTGTTTTTAAGACACATAAAGCTTCAGACATTCACCAGTGGGGTGTTAACTACTACTACGTTATGTCGTAGAACAAAACAGACCTTATTTCAGGCATCTAATCTGAAACACTTTAAAAAAAAACATTGACTTTGAAAAGACGGAAGTGGTGAAAGGCTAACTAATTTCCGGGTTTTAGGAATCCTTCCTGCGCCACTCTTTGAGGGCCATGCTCGATGGAAACGGCCTTTGTCAACTAAATAGATTAGATCGTCACTGTATTGTGTGTTGGTAACCTCATGTTGAAAACATATTTTTCTATATGTGTGTTTGGATGTCTGTATGCACGTAGGAAGGAACAGGGGAGCTTATGTAAGCGGCTGCATGTGTGTGTGTGTGTGTGTGTGTGTGTGTGTGTGTGTGTGTGTGTGTGTGTGTGTGTGTGTGTGTGTGTGTGTGTGTGTGTGTGTGTGTGTGTGTGTGTGTGTGTATGTGTATGTGTGTGTGTGTGTGTGTGTGTGTATGTGTGTGTGTGTGTGTGTGTGTGTGTGTGTGTGTGTGTGTGTGTGTGTGTGTGTGTGTGTGTGGGGGGGGGGTTGTGTGTGTGTGTGTGTGTGTGTGTATGTGTGTGTGTGTATGTGTGTGTGTGTGTGTGTGTATGTGTGTGTGTGTGTGTGTGTGTGTGTGTGTGTGTGTGTGTGTGTATGTGTGTGTGTGTGTGTGTGTGTGTGTGTGTGTGTGTGTGTGTGTGTGTGTGTGTGTGTGTGTGTGTGTGTGTGTGTGTGTGTGTGTGTGTGTGTGGGTGGGTGGGTGGGTGTGTGTGTGTGTCGCAGCATGTGGCTCTGACGAGGGCCAGCTTGCACAGCGCTGCTGAGTAATTGAGCAATCACATTGTAGTCTTCGCTCACTCATTCCTTCTTCCACATCCCTGCCTCCTTCTCTCTCTCTCTAACTGTCTTTACTCCTTCTATCCTTCTCTCTGTCTTTGTTTCACTCTCTTTATCCTCCTAATTTCCTTCCCCCTCTCTCTCTCTCTCTCTGTCTCTCTTCCTTCCGTCGGCTTGTAACAGTTGCCTCAGACACAGGAGGCCACGGATGAGACAGAGCGGAGACAAAGCAAGGGCAAACAGAGAGACAGCAGAAAGAAATGATGAAATAAGAAAGGATGTCTGAAGGAGAGATCTACCAAGGAAACTCACGAAAACAAGGAGAGAAAAGGGAGAATGTCAGACCAAGAAGCAAAAACAAGCTGCCAAGCACTTTGTGATAGTCTCAACAGTGACTTTAGCTAACAGCGTACTGATTCATGGATGTTATAATACTTCTATCCCCTTTTAATGACAGTGATATAGAGTAAAGACAAAGTACAGACAACATGAACAAGATTTAAAGACTTAGTGAAGATGAAAAGTAAACGAAGTCAAGACGAAGAGAAGAAGTTGATGATGAAGAAGAGACTAATTGAATTTAGGACAAAGAGGATATGATGGGAAGTTGAAGTTAGGACAAACTAAACTAATTGAAGACGAAGTAAAGACAATGTACAGATGAAAGAAGATGAGGGTGAAACAAACAACGTAAAGACAAAGTGAACACGAAATAAATATGAAGTGAAGACGAAGTAAAACTAAGTGAAGCTGAAGTGAAGACGAAGTGAATACAAATTAAGGACAAAGTGAGGATGAAGTAACGATGGTGTGAAGTTGAAGGTAAAACGAAGTGAAGACGGAGTGGAGACGGAGTGAAGACGAAGTGGAGACGGAGTGGAGACGGAGTGAAGACGGAGTGAAGACGGAGTGAAGACGAAGTGAAGACAGAAGACGGAGTGAAGACGGAGTGAAGACGGAGTGAAGTCGGAGTGAAGACGGAGTGAAGACAGAAGACGGAGTGAAGACGGAGTGAAGACGGAGTGAAGTCGGAGTGAAGACGGAGTGGAGTCGAAGTGGAGAAGGAGTGGAGACGGAGTGGAGACGAAGTGGAGACGGAGTGAAGACGAAGTGAAGACGGAGTGAAGACGAAGTGAAGACGGAGTGAAGACGGAGTGGAGTCGAAGTGGAGAAGGAGTGGAGACGGAGTGGAGACGGAGTGGAGACGGAGTGAAGACGGAGTGAAGACGAAGTGAAGACAGAAGACGGAGTGAAGACGGAGTGAAGACGGAGTGAAGACGGAGTGAAGTCGGAGTGAAGACGGAGTGAAGACGAAGTGAAGACGGAGTGAAGACGGAGTGAAGACGGAGTGGAGTCGAAGTGGAGAAGGAGTGGAGACGGAGTGGAGACGAAGTGGAGACGGAGTGAAGACGGAGTGAAGATGGAGTGGAGTCGAAGTGGAGAAGGAGTGGAGACGGAGTGGAGACGAAGTGGAGACGGAGTGAAGACGAAGTGAAGACGGAGTGAAGACGGAGTGAAGACGGAGTGGAGACGAAGTGAGGACGAAGTGGAGACGAAGTGAGGACGAATTGAAGACGAAGTGGAGACGGAGTGGAGACGGAGTGAAGACGGAGTGAAGACGAAGTGAAGACGGAGTGGAGACGGAGTGGAGACGGAGTGAAGACGAAGTGAAGACGGAGTGAAGACGGAGTGGAGACGAAGTGGAGACGGAGAGAAGACGGAGTGAAGACGGAGTGAAGACGAAGTGGAGACGGAGAGAAGACGAAGTGGAGACAGAGAGAAGACGAAGTGGAGACGGAGAGAAGACGGAGTGAAGACGAAGTGAAGACGGAGTGGAGACGAAGTGAAGACGAAGTGAAGTCGGAGTGAAGACGGAGTGAAGACGGAGTGAAGACGGAAGACGGAGTGAAGACGGAAGTGGAAGCGAAGACAGAGCGAAGACGAAGTGGAGACGGAGTGGAGACGAAGTGGAGACGGAGAGAAGACGGAGAGAAGACAGAGCGAAGACGAAGTGAAGACGGAGTGAAGACGGAGTGGAGACGGAGTGAAGACGGAGTGAAGACGGAGTGGAGACGGAGTGAAGATGGGAGTGGAGACGGAGTGAAGACGGAGTGAAGACGGAGTGGAGACGGAGTGAAGACGGAGTGAAGACGGAGTGAAGACGGAGTGAAGATGGGAGTGGAGACGGAGTGGAGACGGAGTGAAGACGAAGTGGAGACGGAGAGAAGACGGAGTGAAGTCGGAGTGGAGACGGAGTGGAGACGGAGTGAAGACGGAGTGAAGACGGAGTGGAGACGGAGTGGAGACGGAGTGAAGACGGAGTGAAGACGGAGTGAAGACGGAGTGGAGACGGAGTGAAGATGGAGTGAAGACGGAGTGGAGACGGAGTGAAGACGAAGTGCCAGAGGCTCAGAACCGGACGGATGTAACCGGACGGAGGGGAACTGGTGGTGTAAAGGTGGAAGAGGTGAGTGTGCAGGTTGGACACGGTGGGGCAAAGCGCCTTTCATCCTTTCATCGTGACGACTGTGAAGCTGTAATGAACTATACTTTCTCCCCCGTATCTCCCCCGTATCTCCCCCGTATCTCCCCCGCTCTGTGAATGCTCCATGGGAAAGCACCGAGTCATCCCAGCCTATGAATAGAAAGAGGTCCGTTCCCTCTGCACCTCTGGATCAGGGACGGAGGGCAGAGGAGATAAGGGCTAATCAGGGTCCTGCTAAGGGCTGCTGGGGGGGGGTCACCAGGGGAGAAGGGGGGAGGAAGAGAGGGAGGAGATGCATGTAAGGATGTGGTGGTGTTTAGGAGAAGAGGGGAAAGGGAGAGTGTTTGTGTCTAGAGGAAGGATAAAGGAAAGGAGAGAAGGGAAGTGGAGGAAGAGGAAGGAATGGTGTGAGGGCATATCCAGGGGGAGTCAGGAGATGTGAGGATGTAGACGAAGGTGTGGCTGGTCGTACCGGAGGGAGACAGAGTGAGAATGAAGGAAAGGAAAACAAGCTGGAGGAAAAGGAGATTAAATGGGAAGGAGGGAGGAGATGGGAGGGGTGAGGCAGGTGAGGGTGAGTGTTGGACAGAGGCATGAACTTGTTTATTGTGCTCTAGTATTGTACTGGTGTCGTGTGCATGGGGAGAAACACTCTCACTCTATGCATGTGTACTATCAAAATACTTGAACAGCAGTGTACGAGCCAATCAGCGCTCAATAAACGACAACACATGATATGAATAGGAACCAATGTTTGTTTATCCAGAGGTAAACTGTTGTTGACCACACACATGTCTCACTGTCAAGAAATTAGATCTTGTTTTCTGATAACCATGTGTTGGAAAGCTGATTCAATTTGAATGGACAAAAGCTCCACAGAAAAACTAACTGACTGTTCAAAAGGAAACAGAGGAGGTGACGAATAGAGATGGGGTCGTTACTAAAAAAAAAGTAATATATTACACTACTTCGTTACTCTCTACATAAAGTAACTTGTTACTTTACTCTCAGGGCCGGCCCCGCCCCTCCCTGCAGGCAGTGGCCTGTTCGTCGTCCATAACATACGCCTGCCCATACCATAACCCCACCACCACCATGGGCCACTCGATTCACAACATTACCCTAACCCTAACCCTACCCCTACCCCTAACCCTAACCCTACCCCTACCCCTCACACCAGATACTGCCTGGTTTTCGGACCCCCCCAGACCCCCCCCAATAAAGCAAAACTGCACGTTTCAGAGTGGCCTTTTATTGTGGCCAGCCTAAGGCACACCTGTTCAATAATCATGCTGTCTAATCAGCATCTTGATATGCCACACCTGTGAGGTGGGATGGATTATCTCGGCAAAGGAGAAGTGCTCACTATCACACATTTTTTCAGATTTGTGAACAATATTTGAGAGAAATGGTTATTTTGTGTATATAGAAAATGTTTTAGATCTTTGAGTTCATCTCATGAAAAATGGGAGCAAAACCAAAAGTGTTGCGTTTATATTTTTGTTCAGTGTATGACCCTGCGGTGGAAACCCCTCTTGTCTGTCAGTGTGATTATGACTGATTTTATAAAAGTAACGAAGTAACGCGTGTCGGGGCAATGTTAGTAACTGTAGTGTGATTACTGAATTATAAAAGTAGCGCGTTACACTACTCCGTTACCGACAAAAGTAATATTATTACAGTACCCAACTCTGGTGACGAGTGTCTTGAGTGTCCTGAAGAACATATCGAGGATTAAAAAACGAATGTCACAACATGACTTAGAAAAGCTTGTCCATGCTTTTATCTTTCACTCGACAACTGCAATAGTGTCTTCACAGGGCTGACAACAAAATCCATCAGAAAGCTGCAGCTGATCCAGAACGCTGCTGCACGAGTCCTCAGTAACACTAAAAGAGTGGATCACATCAGTCCGGTTCTGAAATCTCTACACTGGCTTCCAGTCGGCCAAAGAATTGATTTTAAAGTACTATTGCTAGTTTTTAAATCATTACATGGTTTAGGACCAAAGTATATTGTTGAACTCCTGCATAATTACGAGCCATCAAGGTGCCTCAGGTCTTCTGGGACGGGTCTGCTATCGGTTC
This sequence comes from Pogonophryne albipinna, assembly GCA_028583405.1. Taxonomy (NCBI): domain Eukaryota; kingdom Metazoa; phylum Chordata; class Actinopteri; order Perciformes; family Artedidraconidae; genus Pogonophryne; species Pogonophryne albipinna. Next base: position 130,054 of record JAPTMU010000176.1, read on the forward strand.
CGAGAGTAACAACAAAACATGGAGAGGCAGCGCTTAGCGGTTATGCGGGACATTGAAAAGCTGTCTGGCAGCGAGCCACATTCATAAAGAGAGAGGAAGGAGTTTAGAAAGTCAAGGGTTATAAAAGACAGCATTGACGAATACTAAAAAGGAAGCAGGTGGATAATAAAAGTCGGGAAGGAGGGACGAACTAAATATAGTTAGGGCACTTTCAGTTCCTCATGTTGTGTCTTTGAGTCTTATCTCATTTCCAATGATTTCTCCGGCCCTCTCTAAGTACACATAACGATTATAACGGTCTGCTTTAATGTAGTGTATGGGAGCGATAAGAAGAGCAAGGAGGCACAGTTTGAGATGGAGCGAGTGGAAGTGAGGCAGTTCAGGGCGGGTGACGTATAGAAAGTAAAAGAAGTTATGGAGCAGGTTTAAAAATGGCCACTTTCTAAACGGCCGGAGTAAATTGAGAGCAACGGGGTTGGAAAATAGGACACATAAATGTAAGACTCTCTCTCTCTCTCGCTCTCTCTCTCTCACACAGTGGTCTGTCACCATTTCTAAAACCAGGACGATGTGGAGGTAAAAACAGAATAATAGTGGGACATTTCCACCTTAGGAAGTCAAGCATAACAAAGCCATACTGAAAGAAAGAGTGGTGAAGGAATGAGCCCTAAAACCTGGAAATGAGTTAGCATTTGACCACTTCTGGTTCCCTTATGTCTTGTGATTGTATCTTTAGCTGTTTGTGGATAAATGAATGGAATTACAATCAGAATTGCACGTGGATTTAAGCCTTTGCAGACCATGTGCATGCATGACATGGCCTCTGAATGAAAAATGATGAAGAAAGCAGTGAGTAACCTCGTTTTTTGGGACATTTTCCAGAGGTTATCATTGAAAATATCCACTTAAGAAGGAGCTAAAGACACACAGACAGAACAAACACCTCACACAGAAACACCGGGGAATAGAACCTGGACAAAGGGAGTGGAGAGTAACAGGAGAGCGGGAACATATCGGGGATAAAAGCACAGATCAGAGAGCTGTTACAAGGCTTTCACTGTGCTTAACTGGACACAACAAAACCCCCGTGAATGAACGAGGAGCAGACGCTTCTTAATTCTCTTATCGTTTACAAATGCTCCTAATTGCGTTTTAGCGAGGACGCTGCCAAGCTGAGCAGCACATTACATTAATAGAGTACAGGGCCTCAGATTATTACAACAATAGGTGCTATTGTAGAATTTAAACGCAGGCACATTTTAACCCTCTGGACAAAAAAGAACACCCTAAATGTAGGGTAAGCATAAATACAGAGGACGAGGGGAACATGTTTCTTTGTAAAATGAGGTATTGGACATTAATTGCTCCGTTGAATTCACCCCTGTGCTGCTGTGATTAAGTGGTGCTCACACACACACACACACACACACACACACACACACACACACACACACACACACACACACACACACACACACACACACACACACACACACACACACACACACACACACACACACACACACACACACACACACACACACACACACACACACACACACCCTGCGCAACAATTACCCCTGGACACAGTTCAACACCAATTCTACACCATCAACGAGGCTGTTTCCTCCCGAAGAATGAACACACACACACACACACACACACACACACACAATCGCTCGCTGTCTTTTGACAAAAACACCCACGGGAAAAACGATTGAAAACGATGAAAAGCCCGAATTTTTGGGGCAGAAGTTAATTGATCACATCCTGCGGTTTTCTTCCCGGGGACGGCTGCCAGTTACACATAAGATGTTAGTGTGTGTGATGTGTGTGTGTGTGTGTGTGTGTGTGTGTGTGTGTGTGTGTGTGTGTGTGTGTGTGTGTGTGTGTGTGTGTGTGTGTGTGTGTGTGTGTGTGTGTGTGTGTGTGTGTGTGTGATGATGTAGCAGCATCTCATTGTGTGTGTAGTTGAGCGTTATCTATCCAATATGCAAGACCACCATCAGTCCTGCGTCGGTATTAAGTGTTCTTTTCAATCACAAAGCCATGTGGAGAGGGGGAGATAGTATTTGTTTTTGTCAATGAATGTAAGGTAATGGTTTGTGGAGCACTTTGAAATACCTTTGTGTATGAAGAGTGCTATATAAATAAAGTTTGATTTGATTAATCGCCCTTGTTACACACGTCTTTAATGGAAACACGTGTTTGGGCGTGTGCTCCCGTTGTTATTATTACATTATATTTCCCCTCGGGTCACCAGGGTTGGCTGTGTTCCATTTTCATTAATTGCTTACGATGTTTTAGCATTTAAATCCTGCGCACAAGTAGATGCTATCGCTGGGCTAATCTGCAGCCGCGGCGCGTAGATTAGCTCGTTGTTTGGTATTATTCTGCGGCCCCGGGGTGATCAGCGACAACCACAGCTATTTGTACCACTACAAAGCCCAACCTTCGAGACAGGCGGAGGGAAAAAGCTCACCATGTCTTGATAATGTGAGCATTAGCCAAAGCTTTAGATCACACTGATTACTGCCCTTCCAACAGACGCTGGAGAGGGACAGCAAGCGGGGGGGGGGGCTGGAAACCACTACAGACAAAACACTGGCAGCCATATTGGCTAGGTAACAACACACACAGACACACACACACCTAAACTGTTGGATACTTTCCCCTTCTCCATCTCCATCTTTATCTTGTCCTGTCTTACATAGATGTGAGTACAGCTACTCTCTATCCATCTTTCCTCCTTCATTTGGCTCAGATTTCCTGGGTTCTCTTTCTCGTGTAACGCTGGCATCATGGCAACACACCTGCTGCTGCAAACACATGCCGTGTCCATCCACCTTTCCCCCTCTCTAATCCCTTTTCCATTCACATGAGTTGTATTCTGCTGCTTAATCAATGAAATGCACGTGGCCCCATATCACAACCATCACATTTGGTAAAGGGGGATTTACAGCATACGACAAAGATAATGAAATTACAACCTAGACAAAGCAAATTATGAAAATTATAATGTGAATGTATATTAAAAAAAATATGAATTCAGATCCATTTCAAAAATCTTCCGTGTTTCCAACGCCATGCAGGACCACGGCCTGTAACTGCTGTCTGACATAGCGCCGTAAGTAAAGGATTGTGTAATGTGAAGTTCCTCTCGTATCACATGGACGACGTTAGCCTAGCTACCAAAGCAGGTCTGACTTAGATTATATTCAGCGTCATTGCACAGAGTCAAAGTGCTGAGATATGAAATGCAGTGCAAATCTAACAAAGTGCAAAATAATCTGTACGGTTCAGTCGTATATTAAAGTACACACATATAACAGATATGTGTCACCCAGGGGACAGCTGATCTGCTGGTCCTTGTACGGCCAAGAAGTTCCTTACTAATCGATAACAACATTTAGAGCCAACAAACTAAATAGTACTTGTATGATTTTGGCATGTTTAGAGGATAAATGTGTCACGCAACTCTACGGGGTTAAACATTAACCAGGCAGACCTATGGGATGTTAATAATTGACCGTAACTACGAGTGAGTATACTTTCTGCTATCACTACGATATAGCGATTTTTCTACTGCTTCTGCAAAACCTTTCTCTACGACGTCATACTTCTTTCAAACATCCTTTCCGGGGTGTAGATCGGCGCTGTTGCAGTAGAAATGAACGAAAAACTGATCTGGGATTTGTCTCTAAACAACCAGTAAAAAGCAGCATCTCTTTCTCTCAGCAGTTCAGCTGTGCACTCAGTGAACTGGTCCTCTTACTTACCACCCCCCACCCCTGATCTAACTCATTGATATAAATGTGAGCGCCCTTTGCCTCCATCCATCTCTCTCCTCTCCCTTCCTCCTCCGCCTTCTTCTTCTCTGCTTGTTAATACCGCACTCGCCTGGCTTCCTCTTTCCATCTCTCTTACTTTCAACCTCACGCACAAGTTCACTTTCTCTCTGCGCGGGCAGTGACTACAGATCATAACCACTTCCCACTGAACGCTCACATGTGGTCGCTGCAGGGCTGCAGTTTGGCTCCATAATTAGCTCCATACCATAAGCCCAGAGGAATAACACAAAAAAAGATCTTCAGAAACAGAAACAGGTTTATTACCAGGTAGGTTGACACGTCATGACCGAAAGAACGAGATCGCGGACACAAGCGGCCGAGATGGGTTTTCTCCGCAGGGTGGCTGGTGTCTCCCTTAGGGATAAGGTGAGAAGTTCAGTCATCCGGGAGGGACTCGGAGTTGAGCCGCTCCTCCTTCGCGTCAAAAGGAGACAGTTGAGGTGGTTCGGGCACCTAGTGAGGATGCCACCTGGGCGCCTCCCTAGGGAGGTGTTCCAGGCACGTCCAGCTGGGAGGAGACAGAGGGGTAGACCTAGGACCAGGTGGAGGGATTATATCTCTTGGCTGGCCTGGGAGCGCCTTGGGACCCCCCAGTCAGAGCTGGTTGATGAGGGGAAAGGAACGTTTGGGGCTCTCTGCTGGAACTGCTACCCCCGAGACCCGACCACGGATAAGCGGGAGAAGATGGATGGATGGATGGGTTGACACGTGTGAGGAATTTGACTTGATGTCGTGGTGCGTACATAAAAGTAAAACAAAACTTAAATGAAAGAGAACTAGAAAAATATTTAAACTAATAAAAAATATAGTAAAATATAACAGTATTTAGATCGGCAGTAATACAAATAGAAAAGCAGATATTGTTGTACATTGTGTGCATTCATGTAATGCATAGAGTCTATGGTGTGGCTGAGGTAAAGAGTCAGTGGGGGGGCATCTTGTTCCAGATGTCAGAAGCCTTATATTGTCGTATTGTAAGAATGGCTCGGTCATTTTTAAAGCTGTCTCCCGCTCCCACTGGAACACGATGCTATGCTTAGCTTTGTGTTTCATTACCACGAATAGCAAGTACCTCTCCTTGAGGAAGCATCTGAGA